>ONZH01013859.1:0-77878 GCA_900303285.1 Rhinella marina
AAACTCATGGCTCCTAAGGAGTGCTGTGGCATAGCTTTTCCAGATATCAAAGGATACAATTTAGCATGTATGGCAAGGCATATAACAGATTGGATCTATGAAACAAGTCACTACTCAGCCTTGACACTGGAGAAGGGTTTCTGTGCCCCCTGGTCCCTGGTGGCGCTTCTCCACGCCAGATTAAAATGTATTCCAGTATGGATTAAGCAATCCATACTTATTAAGGACACAATAGCAACATGGCAAATTCTGAGGAAATGGTATTGGCTCTCTTATAGAGTTTCTAAACATCTCCCGCTATGGAATAACCCAGAATTTACGCATGGTTATACAAATAGGCTTTTTGCTGAATGGCAACAGAAGGGCATCTTAAAGGCGAGACATTTAATGCATGACTCAGAACCCTGATGGCTCTCAGATACAGAACTCATAGCTAAATACTCACTACACCCGTTTCAGACTATTCAGCTGGATCAAATTAAAATTGGTGTTACATCTGGTTTACTCTTGGTACATAAAGAGATAAAACTAAATGTCTTAGATAAAATTCTGGAATTAGATGGAGGTAGAGTATCAGTATCCTCGATCTATTACAAAATGCAAAGGGAAAAATCTCAAAGAGACAACCAGGAGGGTTTTGAACACTGGGCTGATCAATTAAAAGATGAGGATGTACTGTAGCTCATAAAATACAGAAAGGTTGGATAAAAGTAAGAGGACATATCTTAAACGAATCTTGGAGAGATACTCAACTACGGATCATACACAGGGCTATTTTTGGCTTTAATTTACCACCACACCCTGATAAACCTGACCGTATAACACATTGCCCTAAGTGCAACAAGAGCCGCACAGATTTGTATCATGGGCTTTGGGAATGCCCACAGAGTCTGCGACTCTTGGAGGATGTAGCAAAATTAATAGAGAAGATATAGGGTCACAAGATAAATATCACCCACCAGCTTTTCCTGTTCCATTATGATGAGGGTGAAGAGCAGGGGAAATATCTTCCTAGGTTATTTCACTCTATAAGCATGATCACTAAAAGGTGCATGTTACAAAAATGGTTATTGGCGGAAGGCCCTACCATATCTATTATTAAAGATCAATTTAAAAAAAACTCCTACATATTGAAAGGGCTGATATTCTGAGGTCCAAAGACAAACATACCAAAAAGTTCTTCCTGAAATGGAGAGGCTTTATTATAAAATACATATCAGACTCAATGCATACAATACAATACAATACATTGTACAACCATTCACCTTAACTGAATGGTATTTGGTGGAACAGGAGAGAGGAAGACAGAACAGATTACTTTTGAGAGCTACTGTGAATAGGTAGAAATACAATGTCACATGTTAGGTATGGACTGGACCTATAATAAAGAGGTTTTGTGAGGGATCCAGCCCTTCTTCTGGAGATCCTCTTCTTGCACAAATGTAACACCGAAAATTACAAAACTTTATACAAACACCAAAGGCTCAAATAAAGTACAAATTTATTGAATATATAATCTGATCATACAATAAGAAATCCCGATGAAAAAACAGGGATGTACATAAAATACATAAAGGAATATCAGCAGTGGTAGATGTGTGCAACAAAAACAGGAGGACACACTTAATGGTAGTATATAAGGTCAAAAAGAACCGTTATATTCAACATCCACTCAAAGTGTCACTAATGGACGCGGTTAGCTAGAGTATGTGGCAGGAGGACTAAATAGTAAAGTGCTATCGTGCAATAAATAGATTAGTCCGTCACAAAACTCATACACTAAAAGAGTTGATTAACATGGCCCCAATATCTCATGACGTGCAGTGGGCAATATAACAGATTGTAATTAGATAATGATACCGACCAGTGTGGATTGGCTTCCTCAGGGGATAGTATGCTTCCACATTCAGGTTCTATTTATACTCATAAGCTTAACAAACACCTGTGGCCATGTAAACTTGATTACCATAATGGCTCCATCTCGGAAATCCGCGTGCGTTCCACCATGGAACGCATCATGTCATTTCCTGTATCCTGTCTATCTCGATAACGCCCCACATTGGCCACACCTAAATAAACCAGGATTTCAACCAAATCATCCCCGTATTTACTAAATATAATTCAATACAGTGGATGATTTCAGTCAATCCTACCTAGTGTGATACTAGCGGATCCCCGCTGTGTCCGAATGTCCGTAGTCTCGCAATACTTGAGAAAGACAATTCCCACGTGGTCTTGCCCGCATGCAGTGGAACGCAAATTGCGTTCCATCATTTACAATCTTGGTACCGCTCAGTATTTAACCCCTTCGCGACCAGCGCCGTACATGTACGGCGCTGGGGCGATGCGGGCACATGGCGCCCGCTCGCGGGTGCGGCGGGCGTCATGGCCGGCAAGTCTCTGCTGTTTCTAACAGCAGAGACTTGCCACTACCTACTCCATCGGCGGCGTCTTCCGGGTTGACTAGATGCCGTGATCACACGTGATCACGGCATCTAGTTGCGTCTAAACCCGGAAGCGTTCGCTTCCGGGTGGTGTACAGACACCCCGTGTGGCCAATCGGGGTGTCTGTACACCATATGAAAACTGTAATCCTCGCTGGTGAGGATTACAGTTTTCAAACTGCAATTCTTATTCTGGCCACTAGATGGCAGGCCAGGATAAGAAATGAGCAATTCATGGTTTTCTGAGTCTATAAAACCCAGAATTGCTCATAAAGAAAAAAAAAAAAAGCCACAATATATAAGCCCATATTTGAGCTTTCTAATAGTACAAAAAAAATTAAAAAAAAATGTTAAAAAATATATAAAAAATAAAAAAGATGTAAAAGTTCAAATCACCCCCCTTTCCGTATAAGTAAAAAATAAATACCTAAATAACAATAAATATAGACATCATGGGTATCACCGTGACCGAAAACGCCCGTACTTTTAAAATATAAAAAAAAAAATTCAATACGGCGAATTGTGTGGCGGAAAAAAGCGTCCAAATGGCGATTTGCCGTTTTTTGTCGCTTTTTTTTTCTAAAAAAAATTAAATAAAAAGTGATCAAAAAGTCATACACACCCCAGAATGGTATCAATAAAAACTTCAGATCGTCCCGCAAAAAATGAGCCCCCATACAGCTCTGTACACATAAATACCAAAAAGTTATAGGGGTCAAGATTTGACAAGGAAAAAAAAAAAAAAAAAAAGGGCAACTTTCTAATTAGTTTATCACTATGAAAACGCAGGAAAAACTATACATATTAGGTATTGCCGGATTCGTACTGACCAGTAGAATGAAAGTAACGGATCAGTTTTAATGCACATCGAACTCTGTAAATAAGAAACCCGTAGAACTGTAGCGGAATAGCGTTTTCTTTGCAATTTCACCCGGTTTGGAATTTTTTTCCCGCTTCCCACTGCACCGTATGCAATATTAAATGGTGGCGTTGGAAAGTACAACTTGTCCCGCAAAAAACAAGCCCTCATACAGCTATGTGAACAGAAAAATAAAAGAGTTATGGCTGTTTGAAGGCAGGGAGCGCAAAACGAAAATGCAGAACCGAAAAAAGCTCCGGTCGCGAAGGGGTTAAATGTTCTTACAACTGCCCAATGACCATCCAATCATACGGAACACTATAAGATAATATCAGGATATAAATAATACTAAAGGGAAGACTGTGTTCCTATTAAATCCACCGGTGATACGGGTTGTCATATGATCATGGTCCCTGCCCTGGAGCGCAAATGCGTTCACAGATCTCAAAAAATCTAAATAAAAAAAAAAAAGATCAAAAAAAGATCTCAAAAAATTACAAATACTGTCTCATTATATACACTTCCGCAAATACTCAAATCACAAACCCAATTCAATGAAAATTGCAAAATATATATATACCATATCAGAGTCATAAATATCATGATGTCACAAGTTGCGAAGATGCCGCTGCCTATAATCCATAAATACCTATACAGTGTACCTCTAAATGAATACATTGATACAATATATTTGTGTGAGTTATTTTTATACATATAATGCCTACAATCGTAAACACAATTACAATAATAATGTGAACATGCCATGCAAAACAAAAGTGATGGGTGAACGTGAAAACCCCCGTGACACACGTGAAGGTGCAAAGTGAAGGTAGCAATCAATCAATATATATATATGTGCACAAAATATACGTAGTTCATAAAAATTATATATATATATGCAAAGTCCATAATAAATGCATTGTGCGTATAATGAGATGAAGTAAACTGAAAAATAAAATAAAATAAAACCAGCAGCATCTCATCCACTCGTTCCATATTCAATGGTATACATGTTTCCATAACTAGTGTGCATGATTATCAATGTCCATGGATGTGACAAACAAGTCCCGGGGAGCTCCGCCATCTTCCATATCACCACCAACATCTTTTGTCACTATCTTTTGCATGTCTTCTCCAAAGTATCCCTCATTCCATCTCAAACCCGCCACAGGCTACAAGCAAAAACAATAGAACCAAGAAGAAAAAAGAAAGGAGAAAAAGAGAAAGAAAAATTAATATATATGCGAAAACCGAGACAAACATCTGTTAAAAATATTATATACAATGTATTCTTCCAACTCCATTGTTTGAAGCATACCTAAACCATAAGAACAAAATCAAAATCACAGGGACATGATGTACAGTACAGACCAAAAGTTTGGACACACCTTCTCATTCAAAGAGTTTTCTGTATTTTCATGACTATGAAAATTGTAGATTCACACTGAAGGCATCAAAACTATGAATTAACACATGTGGAATTATATACTTAACAAAAAAGTGTGAAACAACTGTAAATATGTCTTATATTTTAGGTTCTTCAAAGTAGCCACCTTTTGCTTTGATTACTGCTTTGCACACTCTTGGCATTCTCTTGAAGAGCTTCAAGAGGTAGTGACCTGAAATCGTTTTCACTTCACAGGTGTGCCCTGTCAGGTTTAATAAGTTGGATTTCTTGCCTTATAAATGGGGTTGGGACCATGAGTTGTGTTGGGCAGAAGTCAGGTGGATACACAGCTGATAGTCCTACTGAATAGTCTGTTAGAATTTGTATTATGGCAAGAAAAAAGCAGCTAAGTAAAGAAAAACGAGTGGCCATCATTACTTTAAGAAATGAAGGTCAATCAGTCCGAAAAATTGGGAAAACTTTGAAAGTGTCCCCAAGTGCAGTCGCAAAAACTATCAAGCGCTACAAAGAAACTGGCTCACATGAGGACCGCCCCAGGAAAGGAAGACCAAGAGTCACCTCTGCTGCGGAGGATAAGTTCATCCGAGTCACCAGCCTCAGAAATCGCAGGTTACCAGCAACTCAGATTAGAGACCAGGTCAATGCCACACAGAGTTCTAGCAGCAGACACATCTCTACAACAACTGTTAAGAGGAGACTGTGTGCAGCAGGCCTTCATGATAAAATAGCTGCTAGGAAACCACTGCTAAGGACAGGCAACAAGCAGAAGAGACTTGTTTGGGCTAAAGAACACAAGGAATGGACATTAGACCAGTGGAAATCTGTGCTTTGGTCTGATGAGTCCAAATTTGAGATCTTTGGTTCCAACCACCGTGTTTTTGTGCAATGCAGAAAAGGTGAACGGATGGACTCTACATGCCTGGTTCCCACCGTGAAGCATGGAGGAGGAGGTGTGATGGTGTGGGGGCGCTTTGCTGGTGACACTGTTGGGGATTTATTCAAAATTGAAGGCATACTGAACCAGCATGGCTACCCCAGCATCTTGCAGCAGCATGCTATTCCATCCGGTTTGCGTTTAGTTGGACCATCATTTATTTATCAACAGGACAATGACCCCAAACACACCTCCAGGCTGTGTAAGGGCTATTTGACCAAGAAGGAGAGTGATGGGGTGCTACGCCAGATGACCTGGCCTCAACAGTCACCAGACCTGAACCCAATCGAGATGGTTTGGGGTGAGCTGGACCGCAGAGTGAAGGCAAAAGGGCCAACAAGTGCTAAACATCTCTGGGAACTCCTTCAAGACTGTTGGAATACCATTTCAGGTGACTACCTCTTGAAGCTCATCAAGAGAATGCCAAGAGTGTGCAAAGCAGTAATCAAAGCAAAAGATGGCTAACCTAGAATATAAGACATATTTTCAGTTGTTTCACACTTTTTTGTTAAGTATATAATTCCACATGTGTTAATTCATAGTTTTGATGCCTTCAGTGTGAATCTACAATTTTCATAGTCATAAAAATACATAAAACTCTTTGAATGAGAAGGTGTGTCTAAACTTTTGGTCTGTACTGTATATTCATAGAAAGGGAACATAACTAACATTCTCATTGAGCCCATGTGGGACTACAGTATCCAATGTGAAAATCCATTTCACCTCCCGTTGGGCCAAGAGTCTTTTCCAGTTCCCTCCCCTCCCACCTATCAGGATCCGGTCAATCCCTCTTACCTTCAGCAGGGTGGCATCACAGTTGTGATGTAGCTTGAAGTGTCTTGGTAGCGTTTTCAACTTCATAGGGTCCCGTTCATCCTTTGCTGCTAGAATACCAAGGACATGTTCTCTTGTTCTTCTCCTCAATTCTCAAGAGGTCAGACCTACATAGAGTAGATTGCACGGGCAGCTCGCAACATATATCACCCCCATTGTCGTACATGTGATCGTATGTGTGATCTTAAAAGTCTTTTTGCCTAGATAATCACTGAATGACTCTGCTCTTTCAATGTTCAGGCATGCAACACACTTATCACACGGCCGACATCCCCATTTTGGGCCTTTTGAACCAAAGATATATTTAGGATCTGTACCTTGGTAGTGGCTGCGAACCAATAAATCCCGAAGATTTTTCTCCCGCCTATAAGTTATAGCCGGTGATGGAGGTAGATATTGTTTCAAAGTTTGATCGATCCTCAAGATATCCCAGTATTTCCGCAGAGCATTTAGAAATGGTTTATGGCCTGAATTATAGGACGTAATCATACATACCGTCTGTTCATTAACTTCCTTTTTTGGCAAGAATCGTGATAGCATAGATTCTCTATTAGATTGTTTGGCCCGCAAGTAGCCTCTTCTCAATGTAGATTCCTGGTAGCCTCGCATCTTAAACCTCCTGGTTAGATCCGCCGCTCTTGTTTCAAATATTTCATTCCGGGAACAAATCCTCCGCAACCGTAGGAATTGTCCCACTGGTATCCCTTGGATGAGCCGTTGTGGATGTGATGATGATGCTTCCAACAAACTATTTACCGATGTTGATATGAGAAAGATATCCATCTGGATATATCCCTTTTCATCTGTCTGCAATAGAACATCAAGGAAATCAATGATGGTCCTCCCTGCTTTGTATGTGAGTCTTATATTCATGTAATTCCGGTTAAGATCCTGCATAAATGTGTCCAAATCCTCTCTTGATCCATGCCATATCATCAGGACATCGTCTATATATCTAGACCACAAATGAACTTTTTCAGCTTGTTTGACAGGTTCTGCCAGGAAGATCCTCCTCTCCCACAGCCCCAGGAACAGATTGGCATAGGACGGCGCACAGGCCGCCGCCATGGCTGTTCCCTGGAGCTGCAGGTAGAAGAGGCCCTTGAACAGAAAAAAATTATGTTTTAACACAAAGTCCAAAAGGGTCAGGATAAATGCCGAATACTCACCATCAAATGTGGAGGAATTCAAAAAGAAGGATGTCGCTGCCATCCCATCATCGTGGCAAATGGATGTATACAACGCTTCTACATCACACGTGACAATCAACATATCGTTGTCCAACTGTAAACCGTTCACCCTCCTCAGTATGTCATTAGTGTCCTTAAGATAAGAGGGAATACTCTCTACTAGTGGGCGAAGAACCGAGTCGATAAGTTTACAAATTGGTTCGCACATGTTATTCCTACCTGACACAATCGGTCTCCCCGGTGGATTTTTGGCAGTAGATATAGAGTGGTAATTGATGGATGTTCAAGCCAAATGCAACTTTTTTCTTTCTGTGAGATCACCCCTTTGTCCTGAGCTTGTTGCAAGATCATCAGCAGTTCATCCTGGAATTTTAATAAAGGGTTAAAGGTCAGCCTCTTGTAACATTCATTGTTCTTCAACTGGTGTAAAGCCTCCTTTTCATACATGGCTATAGACCAGATCACTACATTACCGCCTTTGTCGGCTGGTTTAATCACCGCTCCACTCAACTGTCCCAATTCCTTTAGCGCAACCCGTTGTTGCTGGGTCAAATTCCCCCCTTGTCTAGTGTGTGGGATCCTCTTCAGGTCCTCCGATACCAATTTCACAAATAAATCAATATTTGGATAGACATTCAATGGTGGAAATTTTTGAGATTTTGGTAATAAACATTTGGGTAATTTACTCACCTCCTTTGGTTCCTCCTGCTCCTCCAGTAGATCCATCAGATCCCTGACCGCCATTTGTTCAGCTTCTGTGTCCATAAGTGAATTTGTGATATTTTTGTGAAAGAACTTTTTAAAAACCAACTTGCGTGTGAACAGGTTTAGGTCCTTGATCGCTGTGAACAAATCAAAATGATGTTCAGGTATAAAATTTAATCCAAGACCAAGGACCTCCTCCTGAGCGCTCTTTAGTAAAATCTCAGAAAGGTTAATTACCTGGAGACGTTGCTGTTGCTCCAACCTCTCCTGCTGTCTTCTGGGGCCACTAAATGATGTTTCCTCCTTCCTTCTCCTAGATGTTCGTCTAGTGTAGGGTGGTTGTGCCATCTCACGATTATTTCCCTCCATATCCTTAGATGTATATGAGGACATGGAAGCACTCCTACTTCTGGATACTTGATTCTGGCGTTTCCATTTATAAACACGGTTCATCTCCACATCATGTAGGTCACGTTGAAATTTTTTGGACTTGCGCTCACTTATTTGTGAATATGAATAATACGTTGTATATAATATTTTTAACAGATGTTTGTCTCGGTTTTCGCATATTTATTAATTTTTCTTTCTCTTTTTCTTCTTGGTTCTATTGTTTTTGCTTGTAGCCTGTGGCGGGTTTGAGATGAAATGAGGGATACTTTGGAGAAGACATGCAAAAGATAGTGACGAAAGATGTTGGCGGTGATATGGATGATGGCGGAGCTCCCCGGGGGCTTGTTTGTCACATCCATGGACATTGATAGTCATGTACACTAGTTATGGAAACATGTATACCATTGAATATGGAACGAGTGGATGAGATACTGCTGGTTTTATTTTATTTTTCAGTTTACTTCATCTCATTATACGCACAATGCATTTATTATGGACTTTGCATATATATATTTAATTTTTATGAACTACGTATATTTTGTGCACATATATATATTTTGATTGATTGCTACCTTCACTTTGCACCTTCACGTGTGTCACGGGGGTTTTCACGTTCACCCATCACTTTTGTTTTGCATGGCATGTTCACATTATTATTGTAATTGTGTTTATGATTGTAGGCATTATATGTATAAAAATAACTCACACAAATGGTGATATATTGTATCAATGTATTCATTTAGAGGTACACTGTATAGGTATTTATGGATTATAGGCGGCATCTTCGTAACTTGTGACATCATGATATTTATGATTCTGATATGGTATATATATACTTTGCAATTTTCATTGAATTGGGTTTGTGATTTGAGTATTTGCGGAAGTGTATATTCGTGGAATAATGAAACAGTATTTGTAATTTTTTGAGATCTGTGGAACGCATTTGCGCTCCAGGGCAGGGACCATGATCATATGACAACCCGTATCACCGGTGGATTTAATAGGAACACAGTCTTCCCTTTAGTATTATTTATATCCTGATATTATCTTATAGTGTTCCGTATGATTGGATGGTCATTGGGCAGTTGTAAGAACATTTAAATACTGAGCGGTACCATGATTGTAAATGGTGGAACGCAATTTGCGTTCCACTGCATGCGGGGAAGACCACGTGGGAATTGTCTTTCTCAAGTATTGCGAGACTACAGACATTCGGACACAGCGGGGATCCGCTAGTATCACACTAGGTAGGATTGACTGAAATCATCCACTGTATTGAATTATATTTAGTAAATAAGGGGATGATTTGGTTGAAATCCTGGTTTATTTAGGTGTAGCCAATGTGGGGCATTATTGAGATAGACAGGATACAGGAAATGACGCGAAGCGTTCCATGGTGGAACGCACGCGGATTTCCGAGATGGAGCCATTATGGTCATCAAGTTTACATGTCCACAGGTGTTTGTTAAGCTTATGAGTATAAATAGCCTGAATGTGGAAGCATACTATCCCCTGAGGAAGCCAATCCAGGCGAAACGTACGTTGGGGCTGGAGTGACACACTGGTCGGTATCATTATCTAATTACAATCTGTTATATTGTCCACTGCACGTCATGAGATGTTGGGGCCATGTTAATCAACTCTTTTAGTGTATGAGTTTTGTGACGGACTAATCTATTTATTGCACGATAGCACTTTACTATTTAGTCCTCCTGCCGCATACTCTAGCTAACCGTGTCCATTAGTGACACTTTGAGTGGATGTTGAATATAACGGTTCTTTTTGACCTTATATACTACCATTAAGTGTGTCCTCCTGTTTTTGTTGCACACATCTACCACTGCTGACATTCCTTTATGTATTTTATGTACATCCCTGTTTTTTCATCTGGGATTTCTTATTGTATGATCAGATTATATATTCAATAAATTTGTACTTTATTTGAGCCTTTGGTGTTTGTATAAAGTTTTGTAATTTTCGGTGTGGCAGTTTTGACCAAACACCTATGTTTATTGGTGGGATTGCACAAATGTAAGCTTGATGTCTAGTTTCAACTTTTGAGATTAGTGTTGATCGAACACCATAATGCTTGGGTGCTCTGGCCGAACACTAAGTGGTGCTCGAGAGCTAGGCCGAGCACCCGAGTATAATGGAAGTCAATGGGAGAACCCGAGCACTAAACCAGGCACCCCCTGCTCTGAAGAGGGGAGGGTGTCTGGTTCATAGGAAAGTTGAGAAAATGGTGGAAACACTAATGAAATGGTTTGGGAACAGCATGGGGAGGATGTCTGGATGCATCTTGGACACCGAAGTCGCTGCTGGGAACGATGTTGTCCGAGTATTACGCCACTTTTACTGAATGACAAGAATACCCAGCAAAAGCGAATATAACATTGATTTTAGAGGAAATATTGTTAGGAAACATATATTTACTTGTACTTAAAGCGCAAGTGCTGCCAAAAATTACAAAGAAGAGGCACTCTGATACAACTGGTATATCACATAAAGGAGGGCCTCATTCACATTGTGGTACAATTGTTCATGTTGTGGGACTCCTACATTCAAAGCCTATGCACAAAGGGAAAGGGTTGACAAAAATTACAAGGAATAGGCACTCCAATACACCCTTTATTACACATAAAGGAGGGCATCAGACACAATTATGATTGATGGCCTGCTGCTGATACTCAGAAACAATAGGGGTGATGTGCTGCTGCTGAGCTGACTGTCTAAAACATTATGGGTGACATGCTGCTGCTGAGCTGACCGTCTAAAACATTATGGTTGAGGGCCTGCTGGTGAGCTGACCATCTAAAACATTATGGTTGAGGGCCTGCTGTTGAGCTGACCGTCTAAAACACTATGGTTGAGGGCCTGCTGGTGAGCTGACTGTCTAAAACATCATGGTTGAGGGCCTGCTGGTGAGCTGACCATCTAAAACATTATGGTTCCGGGCCTGCTGCTGAGCTGACCATCTAAAACACTATGGTTGAGGGCCTGTTGGTGAGCTGACCGTCTAAAACATTATGGTTCAGGGCCTGCTGGTGAGCTGACCATCTAAAATATTATGGTTATGATAATGTCAAATCGGATGTCAGCTATATAGCATACAGTAACGTTATAATGCACAAGCTGCGCAGGTAATGTCGACTTGATTAACGGCAGAAAAAAATGACATCGGATGTCAGCTATATAGGATACACCCACATTATAATGCACAAGCTGCGCAGGTAATGTCGACTTTATTAACAGCAGAAAAAATGACACCGGATGCCAGCTATATAGGATACAGTAACGTTAGAATGCACAAGCCGCGCAGGTAATGGCGACTTGATTAACGGCAGAAAAAAAGATACCGGATGTCAGCTATATAGCATACAGTAACGTTATAATGCACAAGCCGGGCAGGTAATGTCGACTTGATTAACGGCTGAAAAAAATGACACCGGATGTCAGGTATATAGGATACACCCACATTATAATGCACAAGCTGCGCAGGTAATGTCGACTTGATCAAGGGCAGAAAAAATGACATCGGGTGTCAGCTATATAGGATACAGTAACGCTATAATGCACAAGCTGCGCAGGTAATGTCGACTTGATTAACGGCAGAAAAAATGACATCGGATGTCAGCTATATAGAATACAGCAACGTTATAATGCACAAGCCGCGCAGGTAATGTAGACTTGATTAACGGCAGAAAAAAATGACACCGGATGTCAGGTATATAGGATACAGTGACGTTATAATGCACAAGCTGCGCAGGTGGTGTTAAGGTCAGGCAAACTTTCGTTATTTTTGCCCCAAAAGAAAAATATATATTGCAGCCAGATGTAACAATAGTCCTTAAAAGGACTTTTGGGTCTTTTCAACAGAACAACTAGCTCTGCCTAGCCAAATCCTATTCCAACACTATCTGTGCCTCCTTGCGCAAATGTTATACAGCAGACGCAGCGCAGGTACTGTGGCCTTGATTAGCGGCAGAAAAAATGACAATGGATGTCAGGTATATAGGATACAGAAAGGATTAGAATGCACAAACTGCGCAGGTGGTGTTAAGGTCAGGCCACCTTGCGCAAGTTTTAACACCCAAAAAATAAAAAATATATTGTAGCCAGATATCACAATAGCCCTTAAAAAGGCTTTTGGGTCTTTTCAACAGAAATACTAGTCCTGCCTAGCCAATTTCTATCCCTACACTATCTGCCCCTCTTTGCAGCAGCTCTCCCTGACTCAGTCTGAGCCGGGTCACATGTCACCGGGTGCTATTTAGCACCCAATGACGTGTTCCCAGCCAGCCAATCACTGTAATGCTAGTAGCCAAGATGGCTATGGCTTTACAGTGAATGCCAGTACCTCCCGGCATGCTAATTGGCTAATTAGCATGCGCGCAGGGGACTCGAGCATGGCGCTCGAGCACACGCGGTGTTCGGCCGAACACTGCGTGGTCCCGAGCACCGCAATGCTCGAACGAATATCATATTCGGCCGAGCATGGTCGCTCAACACTATTGGAGATGCCTGTAACCTATCTAACCTGCTGCTGCATGATATGGTCTGTTGTGACACTGTTTAATGGGGCCTGCGTGCCCAAGATTTTTGTGTTGTCTTTTATTTATATTAAGGTCTGCGTACCTATTTGCTTCATGTATTGAACTTGATGGAGGGTTGATGGACCCTACTGTTTTGTGAGAAGATAAATAAGTAAAATAACAAAAAAAAAATTTGTGGAAAAAAAAGGATACTCTTTTGATCTCAATCTGACTAATGGAGCCCAATGCAAACATTTAACATGTACGTCTGGAGGTTTCCTGATGAAGAAGCTAAATAAAGGAGAAAAACATAATGTGAATCCAACCTAAGTTGTAACAAAACTGTACTGCATGTGTTATTCAATCATGAATTATTTACTGATTTTTTCAAAAGGTGATCACAAGGAAACATCTTATGTCTTAGAATCAATTCAAATTCAGTGCTCTGTAGCTATTTTCCAAAGTTTACCACATCTACAGTACTTTGTAGATCAGGGTGCAAGGTTTTGTTAACTTCTCTTATACAGTCCTGTAACATAAGGCCATTTTGTTATTACCTGCATTGCTAATAACATATTGTATACAGAAAACCTTCAAGGACCACAGTGAAAGAATCAATAGCCTTTTTGTGTTATAAGATCCTAGGAGGTTTATTTTACTAATTAAGAAAATTTGTCCTAATTTTATCTTTATGTTAAAGTCAAACTAGCAAAAAATGTCTCTAGTAATTGAAACACCGAAATCAATTCCTACCACTTTAAAATACATGGTGAACTATAATTTAATAGGCCCTTAGAAAATATTATGGTTTCTTTAGAGTGAAGTTATTATTGTACATAGTTTTACCAAGGACTTAATGTTTTATTGGGCACAATAGGCCCATAAATATGTGTATCCCTAGAATATTTGTGCTCCTAGAGATTGGCCGTTCATTACAGTTTATGTACTGGTAGTTGGTAAAAAAAATTGTCTACTCAATACTGTCTACATACTGTAGGACAAGAATCTTAACAGATTGCATTTTGTAGGCTCCTAAGATAGGCTCCTAAGTTAAACTGGCATTGGTATCACTTGACACATTGTAGCTGTTGTGATTTACATGTCTATCAAATATTGTAATGTCATCAAGGTGTCAGTTTCATGAAATATGATATATCTGGTATCATCTACATGGTCGCAAAGGTCAGTTAACTAGAAGAAGATTGACCCACAGGGTAGATGGGCAGGAGGGCCCTAACCAGAAAGAGTAGTGGTGTAACCTGGCTCAGTTAAATTAGAAGGCTAATTGCTGAATATTGACAGGCATTAAATATAACTCTTCTCCAGCTTCCATATATTTAGAGAAATAGCAGCAGCAAATACATAACTTTAATGTGATACGACAATGGGTTAAGACTGAATAAGCTGAATCTACCTCCATTTATAATTCAATCCTGCACAAGCACGTACAAATGTCAGCAAACTGCAAATTAAAGCAGAAGGAGTACATGCAAATGAGAAAGAAAAAAAAAAAGATTGATTCTTTTAAGAACTCTTGTAACATTTCCCAATTTGGCATGCTATTATACATCAACATGGCAGAATTTGCCATAATTGAGAGCGTGGCAAACTGATGAAAAATTGCCCTTTTCTTAAGGGTGACAGAACATTTTTACTGATTTCATGAACTTAATGATCAGCCAGTCTAAGATCAGTATACCACAGGATAGATAGACATTATGTGGTGTGGTGAGGATTGGAGGATAATGTTGTAAACTGATCAAATATAAATGGACCATAAACTTCCCATTGTCATTAAATCTATTTTTTTCTTCCCACTCTTGCTATTATAAAAAAAAAGCTCCAGGCAGTGGATATTTCTTGTATTTCAATATAACTTTTGCAATCTTAGGTGAACAGCTTGGTTGCTTCTGCCTGTCAGGAAATTTGAATTGCAAATTAAATGCGGAAATGTAGCAGCCAAGGGTCTGAATCAGTCACTTTTGAGAACACAATTATTGCCTAGCAACCGCCGAGGAGATCATGCCATACTTAAGTTCAGCTTTCACAGCCCCTTTGTGACCTAGAGATGCTCAAGGGTAGATGGCATGCCGCTTCTCCGTATGAAGCACTGGCAAGCAGGGCATTTTAATATAAGAGGACTTGATGGAAACCAATATAAGGAGACTTCCTATAGTCAAATTTGAATCTGTAATATCATATTGCACTAAGTATATTTTCAGTTTCCTGAGACATGTGGAGGGTCTTAAAAGCATCCTAATGTTCAAAGTTGTAAGTAATCACAGATGGTATAGTAATACCCCATCAAGTTCTTCGTGAAGAGTTAATAAGCCACTGTCAGAAGCTACAGTTTTACTTTGTACGGTGCTGAATACCTTATGTAGTCACTTCTGCTTTCTATTTTAAGCATGAAATCACTGTCAGGCCTTTTATATGGAAAAATTTGAAAGTTGTCATTTGATATTCATGTCTCAGGTGGAAAATGTAGACTATGATGCCTACTATGATGCAGGTTTAAAGGGGTTGTCCGAGTTATGACAAAAAAAAAATATAGCACTGTAAATCTGATGGGCAGCAATATATAACTAAGTCTGCAGTGTAAATCCTGTTGTAAAGCCTTGAGCCCTCAGTGTGTTCTGGCTGAAGGGGTTAATGTTTTATTTGAAGGAATCCAGGGAGAGAGCAGATAGCAGCGGCAGTGCAGGGGGGCATGGCCAGTGACGTCTGGTGTACACACTGTTGTCTGATCACTGAAGCTTGTGCACGAAACATCACAGAGCAGGGAGATAAGGTGACATCACAGGCCATGTGACCCTCAGTGAAATCTGACAAACAAGCAGCTTTAGAAGCACAAAGTATATGGGAAAGTTGTTATACTTGACAAGTTAGTAACATACAAAGAACAAAAAAAATAACTCGGACAACCCACCACTGTCAATAAAACACAGCACCTGCAGGCGGCAAAACAGAGAAGCCTACTGTACAAACATCCCTTCTGTCAGGCTAAGCCCCCACGGCACTCGGCCACACCAGCCCACAGATACAACATTACAGCAAACATAATTAGACATAATATATGGAACTAAGACATTTTTTAAAACATGTAAGACTGGCTACTAAGACACCCACAGATCAACAGGATGGAATATTCTGGTTTTCTTTAGTCTTAAGGTCGAAGAACAAGTTTTAATAGTCAGCAGTAGAGCATGAACCCTGCTGCTCTCTTCAAAGTCTATGTCAATGAAGAAAATTGTCAAGCACAGTTATCCAACAGTCTAAGTTGAGATGAAATACCTGATCTGGTGTGGGGTGGGATGAAGGACACAATGATTGGACTCAACTCATTGGGTTCCTTCCTCTAGCAAAGTGGGTTGAAGACAGTACATGCATATTCTTGAATGCTTTAACTATTGTGACACGTTTGAGGAAGGCTCTGGACATTTTTAAATATATATGTGTAAATTATAGGCTTCCCAGAAGAATGAACACTGTTGTAGATCAAAATTGATACCATTATCATATGAATTATCATATGAATTTCTAGTTTAATGTTTCTGGTTTTATATTTCAACAAAAAATAGTAAAAAATGTATAACGTAAATACATATATTCATGGATTGAATGTCATGACCATCCATGGAATTTAAGGTGGAGATTTATCAAAACTGGTTTAGTTGCCCATAGCAACCAATCAGATTCCACTTTTCATTTTGATAGATCTCCCCCTTAAATTCCAAGGATGGTAACTTACCTTGTCTTGGCATTCAATATTTTTTTTTCCTTTACAGCAGTTTTGATATATCTCCCCTTTATTCTTATAAAATGATCACTGCATTTTAAGAGTCTAAAGAAAACTACTGCTTATAGTAATATACAGTATGTGAGATATACTGCTGCATTATGAATAATAATAGTTACAATACAAAGGAAACAAAATCAACATATTGAGAAAAATGATCTTTGGAAGGAAAGTACATTGATTCATCAGCCCCCATAAGGATAACTTAAAAATGTTCTCCAGGCTTTCTTGAAAATGTTCCTGTATGCTGACCTGTGGAGGGAAGATAATCTGCCCAGTATTTATCCCTCCATCATGCTCTTCAGCTCAGGTATCAGCCAGATGAGTTCTTTAGTCGGTAAATGCAGCTGAACAGGAAAACTAACACACATCTACTTGGATCTGAATGGAAGAGCCTGTATCCATTTCAGGCAATCACGTGAGTATGGCAGAAATGGTGCGCAACAGAAGGTTAAATACTGAGCAGGCTATCTTCCCTCTGAAGATGAGCACACAGGAGAGTTTTCAAGAAAGCCTGGATAAATCCTTTAAAGTTACAGAAAAACATATACTTTTCCAAAGATAACTGTTAAACATAAGTATAGAGTAATATATATATATATATATATATATATATATATATATATATATATATATGTATATATATATACAGTTAGGGCCAGAAATATTTGGACAGTGACACAATTTTCGCGAGTTGGGCTCTGCATGCCACCACATTGGATTTGAAATGAAACCTCTACAACAGAATTCAAGTGCAGATTGTAACGTTTAATTTGAAGGGTTGAACAAAAATATCTGATAGAAAATGTAGGAATTGTACACATTTCTTTACAAACACTCCACATTTTAGGAGCTCAAAAGTAATTGGACAAATAAACATAACCCAAACAAAATATTTTTATTTTCAATATTTTGTTGCGAATCCTTTGGAGGCAATCACTGCCTTAAGTCTGGAACCCATGGACATCACCAAACGCTGGGTTTCCTCCTTCTTAATGCTTTGCCAGGCCTTTACAGCCGCAGCCTTCAGGTCTTGCTTGTTTGTGGGTCTTTCCGTCTTAAGTCTGGATTTGAGCAAGTGAAATGCATGCTCAATTGGGTTAAGATCTGGTGATTGACTTGGCCATTGCAGAATGTTCCACTTTTTTGCACTCATGAACTCCTGGGTAGCTTTGGCTGTATGCTTGGGGTCATTGTCCATCTGTACTATGAAGCGCCGTCCGATCAACTTGGCAGCATTTGGCTGAATCTGGGCTGAAAGTATATCCCGGTACACTTCAGAATTCATCCGGCTACTCTTGTCTGCTGTTATGTCATCAATAAACACAAGTGACCCAGTGCCATTGAAAGCCATGCATGCCCATGCCATCACGTTGCCTCCACCATGTTTAACAGAGGATGTGGTGTGCCTTGGATCATGTGCCGTTCCCTTTCTTCTCCAAACTTTTTTCTTCCCATCATTCTGGTACAGGTTGATCTTTGTCTCATCTGTCCATAGAATACTTTTCCAGAACTGAGCTGGCTTCTTGAGGTGTTTTTCAGCAAATTTAACTCTGGCCTGTCTATTTTTGAAATTGATGAATGGTTTGCATCTAGATGTGAACCCTTTGTATTTACTTTCATGGAGTCTTCTCTTTACTGTTGACTTAGAGACAGATACACCTACTTCACTGAGAGTGTTCTGGACTTCAGTTGATGTTGTGAACGGGTTCTTCTTCACCAAAGAAAGTATGCGGCGATCATCCACCACTGTTGTCATCCGTGGACGCCCAGGCCTTTTTGAGTTCCCAAGCTCACCAGTCAATTCCTTTTTTCTCAGAATGTACCCGACTGTTGATTTTGCTACTCCAAGCATGTCTGCTATCTCTCTGATGGATTTTTTCTTTTTTTCAGCCTCAGGATGTTCTGCTTCACCTCAATTGAGAGTTCCTTTGACCGCATGTTGTCTAGTCACAGCAACAGCTTCCAAATGCAAAACCACACACCTGGAATCAACCCCAGACCTTTTAACTACTTCATTGATTACAGGTTTACGAGGGAGACGCCTTCAGAGTTAATTGCAGCCCTTAGAGTCCATTGTCCAATTACTTTTGGTCCCTTGAAAAAGAGGAGGCTATGCATTACAGAGCTATGATTCCTAAACCCTTTCTCCGATTTGGATGTGGAAACTCTCATATTGCAGCTGGGAGTGTGCACTTTCAGCCCATATAATATATATATATAATTGTATTTCTGAACATGTTTTAGTAAACAGCTAAAATAACAAAACTTGTGTCACTGTCCAAATATTTCTGGCCCTAACTGTATATATATATATATGTATATATATATATATATATATATATATATATATATATTACTTTAATCTAAATGTAGATTCAGTTGTCTAGTAAATGAATTGCAATGTTTGCCACCTAGTGTGTTCTAAAACTACTAGGGTAGAGCACGAACCTATACATGGGCTCACCAAGCATTCAGTATAAACCATACAGTATGAACCATGTGTTCCGAATAACTTCCTGCTTGTCAGTAGAGGTGAGAGCTACATTGGCATGCAGTAATCACCTCCGCTGTATGGGGACAAGCAATCGCCACTTCGATAGCTTGTTTCCATACATATTCATTCTCTATGCAAGTTTAGACAGCACAATATGCTGCAAAGAAATAAAGATCAATGGTTTCACCCATTGACCCAGTGTTTGCTTGTTCATCAGGTGATCGGCAGCACCTACACGATAATTGCCAAAATTGTCGGCTCATGTAAAAGGGCCTTGACAGTTCTCATAAGTGCGTTCCACAATATGTTCAGCTATAGGCTATGGTCAAGAGGGAAATCATTACATTCCAATTAACGCCATACTTAATATATCACTGAGTGCAGAGGACTTGGGACTTTAGTCTCCAGTAGGGTAAGTACTTAGCACTATAGCAGGGTCCCTCATACAAATGTTAAAAAGATGTCAATTAATTATTAATTAATATTTTGTAAATTAATATAATGCATACAAGGGTGTAGCTATAGGGGGTGCAGAGGTAGCAGTCGCTACCAGGCTCAGGAGACTAAGGGGCCCCAAGGACCCTTGTTCCACATAAGAAGACACTGGTATTATAGAAAGTGCATACTGGTCAAGTTACACCTCTGGCTGGAGAGAAGGGGTTAGGGCAAGAAGTTGGCATGCGGTGGTTGTCATTTCAATTTTTGCCTTAGGCAGCACAAACGCTATGTGCTTCCCTGTTCCTGGCCCCAAAGTACTGAGGTAAGGAGGGACCAAGCTGAACTGTTGCCCCAGGGCCCACAAGCCTTTAGCTACGACCCTGAATGCATAATATATAATACATTATATCAGTGCATATGTGAATTGAGATCTCAATAGTTTATAGTATGCTCACTGTCAGAATTTCATGAAATAACACTAGTGAAAACAATACATTCATGTATCATCAACCCTATATAACTGGTTAGTATACTAAAGTAACAATAGTATTACGAATGGAGCCCCATGGACCGCCCTTGGGGGCCTGTGGGTCCATGTTGTGAAGACTTGGATAAATGCAGTGCAAATATGATCGCAACTAGAAAAGACAAACATGGAGTAAACTGAGATGAAATTGAACACAGAAGATAAATGGGAGAGTCAATAGATATATAATAGTGAGGGTCCTAAAAGAGAAAGGGAGTGGTTAGTGAACATACCTGTACTATCACACCTATCTAATTCTAGTCATTAAAGTTTTATATGTGTCTGGGATTTAAAATTACAGCCAGGATCACAAGTTAGTATAGCATGTCAAGTTTCTGTACCAGTGCAAGAAATTTTTATCAACTGCACAGGTTAGCATTAATTTTAAATTATTGTATTACCACAGATAAGAGTTAGTTGGAAGGTAAAAAACTGGATATCCAAAATATAGTAATGTTAAATCTTTAGTATAGTAATGAATTTTTAGAAATGATATTGCCATATTTAATTAGCTGCTTAAAGGAAATGACTGTATTGAAGACTTTTGATTAATCTGAAGTTCAGTTATTTTCATCTTCACACCCATTACCATTTCCTTCAGCATAGTCACACCTCTGAAGTGGGTACAGAAAAATAAATTAATTTTAAACACTTTTAATATACTTCAGGAAAGTGTGGAGTCAATTTATCGACTTTTTGTTACCCAGGCATTTTTGATGAATGAATATACATATAACGGATTATTTCTGCGGAAAATAATTATATTTTCAGCACACACATTCATTAGTTGGGGAATGACTGCCAAGAAAAAACAAAGGTGTGCTCGGTGAATAAATAGCAAGCGTTCAGCACATTCAGAACTGGGTGAGAAAAATTTTACAATCAGTAGATCATTCAGTGTTACAGTAGAATTCACTTGTAGGTTATGTCCTTTTTTGATTTAAGGCCTTAACATGACAGCGTCCCACAGGTTTATTCATTTTATAGCTGTAATAACTAATCCATGGATAAAGTGTCACAGATAAAATATAACACTGCAAATTAACATTTCCAACCAAATGACAAATTTTACTAAATATACTGACAAAAGTTCCACAAAGCAAATGGATTCACAATGGTCATTGATTTGGTGTTTATTGCCTTAGTGATTATTGCTATAAATTATCTGCAGCCACACTGTGCACATCCATTCCATAGTTTTACTTAGCTATATTTCAACATGTAGAAGGTAATTTCAAAATGCTTTTATACTGTATATACACAGTAGTCTTTCACTAGACTGACAACATCAACATCATGTTACTTAAAGAAAATGTATCATCAAAAAATGTTCTGTTGTTTAAAGGGGTTCTCTGGGAATTAAGAAAATTAACATACTTAAATATTACTTTATAATAAATATATTCCCAAATACCTTTAATTGTTTATAATGGCTCATTTTGTCTGGGGAGCAATCATCAGGAAAAACAAAATGGCCGCCATGTATTAATACACACAGAACCTGTCCTAATCACACAAGAGGACAATAATAAAATAATCTAACAAGTTTTTTTATATAAACATAGGCTGGTTGAAGTGCTATACATTGATTATACAGTATATACAGTACAGACTAAAAGTTTGGACACACCTTCTCATTCAAAGAGTTTTCTGTATTTTTATGACTATGAAAATTGTAGATTCACACTGAAGGCAATGTGGAATTATATACTTAACAAAAAAGTGTGAAACAACTGAAAATATGTCTTATATTCTAGGTTCTTCAAAGTAGCCACCTTTTGCTTTGGTTACTGCTTTGCACACTCTTTTGGCATTCTCTTGATGAGCTTCTAGAGGTAGTCACCTGAAATGGTATTCCAACAGTCTTGAAGGAGTTCCCAGAGATGCTTAGCACTTGTTGGCCCTTTTGCCTTCACTCTGCGGTCCAGCTCACCCAAAACCATCTCGATTGGGTTCAGGTCTGGTGACTGTGGAGGCCAGGTCATCTGGCGTAGCAATCCATCACTCTCCTTCTTGGTCAAATAGCCCTTACACAGTCTGGAGGTGTGTTTGGGGTCATTGACCTGTTGATAAATAAATGATGGTCCAACTAAACACAAACCGGATGGAATAGCATGCCGCTGCAAGATGCTGTGGTAGCCATGCTGGTTCAGTATGCCTTCAATTTTGAATAAATCCCCAACATTGTCACCAGCAAAGCACCCCCACACCATCACACCACCTCCTCCATGCTTCACGGTGGGAACCAGGCATGTAGAGTCCATCCGTTCACCTTTTCTGCATCGCACAAAGACAGGGTGGTTGGAACCAAAGATCTCAAATTTGGACTCATCAGACCAAAGCACAGATTTCCACTGGTCTAATGTCCATTCCTTGTGTTCTTTAGCCCAAACAAGTCTCTTCTGCTTGTTGCCTGTCCTTAGCAGTGGTTTCCTAGCAGCTATTTTACCATGAAGGCCTGTTGCACACAGTCTCCTCTTAACAGTTGTTGTAGAGATGTGTCTGCTGCTAGAACTCTGTGTGGCATTGACCTGGTCTCTAATCTGAGCTGCTGTTAACCTGTGATTTCTGAGGCTGGTGACTCGGATGAACTTATCCTCCGCAGCAGAGGTGACTCTTGGTCTTCCTTTCCTGGGGCGGTCCTCATGTGAGCCAATTTCTTTGTAGCGCTTGATGGTTTTTGCGACTGCACTTGGGGACACTTTCAAAGTTTTCCCAATTTTTCGGACTGACTCACCTTCATTTCTTAAAGTAATGATGGCCACTCATTTTTCTTTACTTAGCTGCTTTTTTCTTGCCATAATACAAATTCTAACATTCTATTCAGTAGGACTGACTATCCACCTGACTTCTGCTCAACACAACTCATGGTCCCAACCACATTTTTAAGGCAAGAAATCCCACTTATTAAACCTGACAGGGCACACCTGTGAAGTCAAAACCATTTCAGGTGACTATCTCTAGAAGCTCATCAAGAAAATGCCAAGAGTGTGCAAAGCAGTAATCAAAGCAAAAGGTGGCTACTTTGAAGAACCTAGAATAAAAGACATATTTACAGTTTCACACTTTTTTGTCAACCCCTTCCCACCCAGCGCCGTACATGTACGGCGCTGCGGGAAGTTAGTTGCCACCCAGCGCCGTACATGTACGGAGCGCTGATCGGGCGGGTGCAGGAGCTGCGCCCGCCCGATAAGTGGCGGGGGTCCGGCTGTGCCCAAGTGCCGGACCTTTATTGAATGCGCCAGCATCAGTGAAAACACCGATGCCGGCGCATTAACCCTTCATGTCAGCGCTGACCGCGGCACATGAGGCGTGCGGCATGTCAGTTGGCGAGCGGGGGGGCCATCGGGTCCCCACGCTGCTGTGACGGGGACCCGATGGCTTGCATAGCAGCCCGATGCATTCCTTAGGCATCGTGGCTGCTATCCCTGCGTGCCTGTACGATCCAGCCCACTGGATCGCACAGGAAGCAGGCTGTAAGTGTATTACATTGAGTAATACACTTACAGCCAATGCATTACAATACAGAAGTATTGTAATGCATTGTAAAGGGGATCAGACTCCCAAAAGTTAAATAAAGTAAAAAAAAAAAGTGAGAAAAAAGTAAAAAAAAAATAAAGTTTTACAAAAAATAAGTTTCAAGTAAAAAAAAAAGCACACTTTTCCCAAAATAAAGTGAAAAAAAAATTGTAAAAAAAAAAGGAAAAAAAGAAAAGTATACATATTAGGTATTGCCACGTCTATATCGACCGGCTCTATAAAAATATCACATCATCCGCCCCGCCAGGTGAACGCAGTAAAAAAAAAAAAAAACTGTGCCAAAACAGCCATTTTTTGGTCACCTTCCCTTACAAAAAGTGTAATGGCAGGTGATCAAAAAGGTGTATTTAACCCAAAATGGTACCAATCAAACTGTCATCTTGTCGTGCAAAAATGATACCCTACCTGAGACAATCGCCCGAAAAATAAAAAAAATATGGCTCTCTGAAAATGGCAACAAAAAAAAGATTTTATTCTGTTCAAAAGTAAATCTAATGTGTAAAACATTCCAAAAATAAAAAAGTTTGACATATTTGGTATCGCCACATCTGTAACAACCTGCTCTATAAAAATATTACATGTGAATGCTGCAAAAAATAAAATAAAAAAACTATGCCAAAACAGCTATTTTTTTCACCTTGACTCACAAAAAGTGTAATACCAAACGATCAAAAAGTCTTATGTACCCCAAAATGGTACCAATGAAAACATCAGCTCATCCCGCAAAAAATGAGCCCCTACATAAGACAATAACTCAAAAAAATAAAAATCAGTGGCTCCTGCAAACCATTCCATTAAAATCTGTGTTGTAAAATCCATATGGCGCTCCTTCTGTTTTGAGTCCTGCCCCCACATCAGTTTACCACAACATATGGGGTGTTACCGTATTCAGGAGAAAATGGGTAATAAATTATGGGGTGCTTTTCTCCTGTTACCCCTTATGAAAATAAAAAATTTGGGGCTAAAGCAACATTTTATTGGAAGAAATGAAATTTTTCATTTTCACAGCCAAGTGTTTCCAAAATTCCGTGAAACACTTAGGGGGTCAAAGTGGTCAGTACCCCCCTTAATATATTCGTTGAAGGGTGTAGTTTCCAAAATGGGGTCACTTTTTGAGGGTTTCCACTGTAGGGGTACGTCAGGGTCTCTCAATTACAAAATGGTGCCTAAAAACTATTCTAGCAAAATCTGCCTCCAAAATCCATATGGCGCTCCTTTCCTTCTGACCATTGCCACAAACCCATAGAGATGTTTACCACCACATATGGGATATTTCTGTAAACTGCAGAATCAGAGCAATGTATGTTGAGGTTTAGTTTGCTGTTAACCCTTGCTGTGTTGCAAGAAAAAAATTATTAACATGAATAATCTACCAAAAAAGTGAAATTTTGAAATTTTCCTTTAATTCTTGTGGAATACCTCTGGGGTTAACAAAGTTTGTAACAGCAGTTTTTTATAATTTGAGGGGTGTAGTTTCTAAAATGGGGTCATTTATGTGTAGGTTTCATTACATAAGCCCCTCAAAATCACTTATATCTGAATTGGTGCTTAAAAAAATGGTTTTGGAAAATTTGGTGAAAATTTGAAAAATGGCTTTTAAACTTCTAAGCCCTCTAGCATCCTAAAAGTAAAATGACATTTATAAAATGATGCCAACATAAAGTAGACAAATGGGGAATGTAAAATAACTATTTTTGGAGGTATTACTATGTATTTTGAAAGTAGAGAAATTGAAATTTGGAAATTTAGAAATTTTTCCAAATTTTTGGTAAATTTTGTATTTTTTTATAAATAAAAATGAAATATTTTGCCACGAATTTACTACTGTCGTGAAGCACAATATGTGACGAGAAAACAATCTCAGAATAGCCTGGATAAGTAAAAGCGTTCCAAAGTTATTACCACATAAAGTGACACATGTCAGATTTGCAAAAAATGTCCTGGGCAGGAAGGTGAAAACAGGCCTGGGGTTGAAGAGGTTAAGTATATAATTCCACATGTGTTAATTCATAGTTTTGATGCCTTCAGCGTGAATCTACAATTTTCATATTCATGAAAATACAGAAAACTCTTTGAATAAGAAGCTGTGTCCAAACTTTTGGTCTGTACTGTATGTAGTGAAGTAATTCTACTGTTATGTGCCACTTGTGCAGGGGGTGGCTGACTAGGGGACTACCTTCCTAAGGGGCCTACTGGGGTATTCCCCTGTACCCCTGTAGGCCAGTCCAAGCCTGGCTGGCTTAAGTTTTTCAAACTTGTACTTGGGTAGTGATTTTGTCATTGCATCACCTACCATTTTTTTTTCAGTTTCACAATAAGCAAATTCAATTATGGCTAGTTCCACCAAATCACGCAGGTGGTGATTTTTCACATCAATGATTCTTGCTCTAATTTTCTCACTGCTTGCAAGTTAGGCTACGTTCACACCAGCGTTTTTGCAGGATCTGTCATGGATCTGCAAAAACGCTTTCAAGACTGATCAGTTTTGTTCTAATACTTTCTGAATGGATCGTTCAGAATGCATTTGTTTTGCTTCAGTTCAGTCAGCATTCCGCTTTGGAGACAGACACTAAAATGCTGCTTGCTGCGTTTCTCATACACGATAGAAAACGGATCCGTCCCCCATTGACTTTCAATGGTGTTCATGACGGATCCGTCTTGGCTATTTAAAAGATAATACAACCAGATCCGTTCATATATACGACTGTATTATCATGACGGAACCGTTTTTGCTGATCCATGACGGATCCAGCAAAAACGGTGGTATGAAAGTAGCCTTAATGCATGGTTGGTTGTCTTCATACTTCACCAAGATCTTCCAAGACTTGATACAACCAGATTACTTCTTGACTGACGTAGGTTGCAGGTATGTAGAAGACAAAGCAACAGAAATCTGTTTTCTGCTAAACCAGGAAATCATACTTTTTGCCTAACTTGAATATGTAACGACTTGTGGATTTACAGTCCTCTGAATCACTCACTAGCCCAACCTGCATCTACATAGCCTATGAGTTTAAGATCTCCGGAGGCAGATATCTTCAAACTTGTATTTACAGTTGCTTTCAGATATCTAAGAACTCTCTTAACAGTGTTTCAGTCTCTTGACATGGTTTGCTTATGTGTCTGCAGAGAATTCCAACTGTTGCTATGATATCTAAGTTAGTCGATTTTGCTACATACAATAGTGCACAGAAAATTTATTTTCTTGCCAGTGGTGAGCGTACTCATTGGACACACAAACATCTGTGCGTATTAAGTCAAGTGGCTGCTCTGATCTTGTGACAATATTTTTATGAAATGTTTTTCTGGACACTTTCCGTTTAAGGCAGCTTGTACATCTCATCATCACCTGATTGCATTGGTCTTGAACTAGCATTCTTATTGCTTGTGGGTCTCTATGTGCAAGACGTCTGTACCATACAAGAACACAATTCTTGTGCTGTTCTTGTTTGGCAGTGCACACACGTTCTTTGCATTTTAGTTGATAGAGCTCGTGTGTAATTTTTCCTTCTGGAATTGTGTACCCTTGTTTTGAGACAGTGCAGCAGTCATTCTTAAATGTGTCTTGTCCAGTGAGTTTCTTCACAGACAATAAATTACTTTAAAGACTAGGGACCTACAGCACGTCCATTACTGATTTCTTCTGCTTTGTATTGGGGAGACTTGGCAATTAATGTAGCCATCCCCTACTCCTTCTGAAGTCATATACTGACCATCAGCTAGGATTGCTTTCTCTGTCTTACTTTGGTCAAGGTTAGGGAAGAAGTTTCTTCTATCTTGTCATATGACCAGTTGCTCTACAATCTATGCATCATGCATGTTTTGATGTACTTGAATTAATGATTACTGCAGCTTCAGTATGTGTTGCTTTCTTCACTATCAGCACTTTTAAATCTTTGTTGATCACTCTGCCATTTTAGTGGATTCATTCTAGCTTTCCTAATTATGCAGTCAACTTACACACAAAACACTGATGTGTCTCCTTTAAATGAGTTTTGCTTGTGACTAGATCCTCTGTCTTTAATGCAGATTCTTCTCTGTGACTGTTATTTACATTTTCTGATTTTCTCTTGAACTCATCTACAAGCTTTCCTTTAAGATACTCCAGAGTGAGCTCATTATCTGGACGTGCATCCAGGGCGGTCAAAAGTGTGTCATAACTTTCTGGAAGATGCTGAGTAACAATGCTGAAACATGGAAATCTTTTATTTCTTCTTCAATACCTTGCAGGTGCTCTACAATTTCTATGGTATTTCTTATGTTGTCCTGCATATTCTGTCCCTTGCTTAGCTTAGACTGGTATAGTTTTTTTTCATTAAATAGAGCTTGTTGCTAAGATTTATTCTTTCATATACGTTCTGTAGCCCCTCCCACATATTTTTCAGTTTCACATCTACATACGTATGTGCACAATATTATCATCATCTCTAGTGAGGGAGATAGTGCTCTGTTTTCTGATCCTTTTAGTAGTCAAACCTCTGGTAGTCGGTAGAGATGAGCGAATCATCCAAAATTCGCTTCAGCGAATATTTGACGAATTTTTGACAAGATTCATTCTTAATACGAATTCTTTCGGTCGAATTTGCGTTAAAAAATAATTGTTGTTTTGCGAACATTCCTACACAAATTACGAACATACAGTCAGTGTTGTTAAAAGTATGCAATACGTAAGCATTAGCATACAAACTGCATAATTTACTAAAAACACAGTACAATAAGTGCATAATAGGAAACATTGCAGTACCTGAAAAAGAATACACACAATGGGCTAAAGTGCTTGAACGTTGCTGAACCTGTAAAAACATTATTGCTAAAATACAGCAAGGACAATTATGCAAACATTTTAGTGCAATTTCACATTTGCAAGCATAAAAGGCTCTCATCTATGTTTGAGTCCTCCTTGTGGCTCCTTGGCATGATAAAACACTGGAACACAGTCCAAAATTCAATTGTAATCCACGTGAGGTAATTTTGTAATCCAAACAGATAACATGTAATCCACATGGATAATAAAAAAAGCAGCAAATAGAGAACCCTCTTTGGAAAGAGGGCTCCCAAATAACTTGAGAAGGGGGGGGAGGAAAATAGGTGCGCTTTGGCGCAAATTGGAATTTTCTGCAGAATGGGGGGGGGGTAGTCCTGACAGCCATGTCCATCTGGGTGAGATTCAAACAGGGGGCAATACAAACTAAACAAAACAAGTGCCAACTAGCTCTCACCCGTCAGGTGCAGTACATGGTGTGGCTCCCATAAGTCCTCCTGAAGTGTCCTTTAAATCAGCCAGTAGTAGGGTTCCTCAGATGAGGGACCTGAAGTCCTCCTCGCTTGAGCTACTGCTGAATGACATCAGAGGACGCTCCTGCCTCCTGTAGGCCAAGCTCGCTGCTGTGGTGGAACTCCACTGCCCTCTTCATCCAGAAGTCGGACTTGAACGGGTCCGGGTGGTGGTCACGCTGGTGAACGCTGCAGCCACTAGCGCCTTTACTTTTCCTGATTGTCCTGCCGGCACAGTAGGGCTAAGGACTTCTGGCTGCAGCGGTTCAGGCAAGGTTGCACCCAGGGAAGAAGCCCCAGCTCCCCTGGCTGCTGCTGGCTTCATCTTCCAGGGTAGTTGGTACTGGTGGATCACCGTGGACTGGAACGTAAACCATGAAGTCGTCAGCTGACCCAGCTGAAAGGACTGTGATGGTGGTGGCACTGGCAGTCCAGGGATCAGATGCTCCAGCTGTGGCTTCTCCCTGAAACGGAGGGTGCCATCTGGTGACTCCTGTAGGCAGCGCACCCATACTTCGCCTGGTGGTTCCTCCAGCCAAACTTCAGGTGGTGATGCAAGTACCAGGGGCTTTGATATTAACGTTACCCCGGTAGCAAAGAGGCCTTTCAGGGATGCCATGGGGGTGTATTCCACCTGATCCCCCACGTACAGGCTGTGACGGGGTTGGGGCAGGTACGGCCGTTTCACTGACCTGCGGCCCACAAAGTACTCCTTGTCATCCGCCAGGAAGCCAGAGCCTTGCTCTACAGAAAACCACAGGACGGTTCCCTTTTGCCGCTCCAGTGTAGGGTCTCCCAGCTTTGGATGGTCCAGTACCTGGATGACCCGGCCCTCCACTGCATTCTTGTAGTCCATTGGGTCTGGGCATGGGCCGTCACCGATGCTGGCACAATTGGGTTCTGCCGAATGGAAGATGTTGTTCTCCTCCTGGGCGGAGAAGTGGATGCTACAGCTGCCTCCACCGCACCAGCTGGCAAGGCGAATATGGAGTCAGGAGCCGGTAAGACTCTCTTGCACAGTTGTTCCGCTCTGATCTCTGGAGCGGGTGGTGGTTCGGGGTACTGGTCCTCAAAGACCATCTCTCCCCACTTGGGTCACAGTTCTTTCGCCATGCTGTTTGCTGTGGTCTGACTCTGGATCTTGTTCAGCGCTGGCTTGAACTGGATTGGAGGGCGGAGTAATGAGGGAGGAGTCTTCACTCACTATATATGCAAATAGTTAGTTCCCGTTGGGCCGGGCTGTTTTTTCCCCGCTTCTGAGGGTGGTGTATCTTTACTTTCCCGCTCTTGAGGGGGTATATCGTCATTTTCCTCCAGTCTGATTGCTGACAAAATCATCTCACAAGGGAAAGAACAATCCTTCCACACTCCGTACAGCAATAAGAATTTCTCTGGATCTGTTGAACCTCCTTCTTCTATCTTTATTATATGTAGCTCTTAATACTATTAGTTATTGGATGAATGTGCAGTCCTTGTTTTCATAGTATTTACTCTGTCTCTTTGTTTTCTCTGTTGTAAAGAATTGTCTACTCAACCCGTTCATAATGAATAATAAACCAAATTTTTTCTACAACTAGAAGATAGTCGATGGTCCTTTATAGGCTTTATCCAAGAAATGTAGAAGAAACGTAAATCATATTATACGTATAATCATATTATAGTGGTAGCAAAGTGGATGAGATTTTAATAAATATAATTAATTTACTGCAAAATAATATCTGTGCAAAAATTGACATGTGGTACAGATAATAAATCCACAGAATCTTAATTCTTTTTCTGGATTTTCATTGTGTATCTCACCTTTTGCAATGCATAGGGTGAAATCAGTGGCAAATATGCAGCAAAATCTAGCACACTGACCCATTCATTTCACCCCATGGCATGGGCCCCATGCTGTTATCAAATGTATGGCACTTTGCTTAGTAAGGCTGAGTTCACACTTCAGTTATTTGCCCAGTTATTTTGATTGGTTATTGTGAGCCTGTTAGAATAGCTTTCTCTACTAAAAATGAAGTTGTCGAGGTTAAAACGATTCACCAGCTGGTGGACATCAAGCACACTCAGAGATGGTGTACAATAGAGTCTAGGTTTCCCCTTCCTCTGTGTTTATTTATAAACAAATACACAAACACACAGCCAATCAAATAATTATAATATAAGACACTGACCAATCAGATTATAGATAACAAGACATGATAGCCTCATGTCAGAACAGAGCAGGTTATGGTGGAATGTGTGGACAGAGTCTGCGTAGCCTTAGCCCTTGGCAACCTAAACAAGTCTTGTGGCCAACCACCCCCCTCCCACACATTTTACTGGAATGTCCTTAAGCAGTTTGGAAAAGTGTGTTTAGAGATGAGATGGAGTCAGTTACATTTACAATTGTGACAAGGTGGAGTCAGTTACATTAACAGAGCCAAAACCAGGTGCAGGTCAAAAACACAAAATAGGTACAAATCAAATAATTACACTTGATCTCTGTGTAGGCTTCATTACTTGTTTTATCTCACAATAACTGATGGAAATAACTGACCAAATACCTAAAGTGTGAACTCAACCTAAGCTGTGAGAAGGCCATAGCACTCACTAGAGCTCGGTGAGTACCATGGCTTCCAAAAACAACTGATCAGCAGGGCTGCTGGGAGTCATCCTCCACGAATCTTATATTGATTACCTATCGAGGGGATAAGTCATCAATATGTAAATTCCAGAGAAAACCTTTAAAGACATTACATACTTTTTTTCTGAACAAAAGCCATGTAACAGAGTATCTACAATACAGTAAGTTTCTAGAAATGTTGACTTTTAATATACAACTATCTTAAGGGGAGTCTGTCACCTCATTTTCACCTATATAACTAACAGCAGTGCCCCACAGAAGATTGCAGACACATCCCAGACATACCTGTTTGCACTCTGTGTCTGCATTCCATGTCCAGAAAAAGCACTTTTATTGTGCAGGAAAACAGCTCCCAAGTGCCCGGCTGAAAGGGAAACTAAAAACAGCTTTCTCTCCCGACTCAATTTCTATATACAGCTATATTTTCTGATATACTGGATATAATTCTGATATAATGATTTTGGTATCATTTTAAAGTTTGGAATGCCAGTTTTCAAAAAAGTTATATCTGCTACCAATGCCAAGATATAAACAGCTAAAGTAGCCCTCCCCTCTTCAGTCTGGTTTGCAGCAGAGCCGGGCACTTGAGAGCTGTTTTCCTGCAGAATAAAAGTGCTTTTTCTGGACGAGGAATACAGACACAAAGAGCACACAGGTATTGTCACGAATGTACTTGCATCAGGTTGCAGGCGTTCGGCTAGGCTTTTAAAAATGACATAATTTGACATGTTTTCCTCTTGGTTTGGTTGCTGTTTACCACACCCCTTCCCCTCAGCTGTTGTGGGTGTGGTGATTATCTTTCCCCTATTTATCCCTTCCTCTCCCAGTATTCCTTGCGGTTTATACTTTCTGCATTAAGATAAGTGTCATTTTCCCTATTGTGTTTATCCTACTTTTCTCTGTTGTGGTTTTGCCTTCTGGAGTTTCCTGTTTGTCCGTCCTTTTGGAGGAACGGATTTACTCTTTCTCCTGCCACTAGCTGCAGGGTTGTACAGGGTCAGTTTGTTATTAGGTTCCTGTGTATGAACTCTCCTACCACTAAGGCCTGTTTATACTGGTAGTCAGCCAGGGCCTAGTTTCAGGGATTCCTGCAGGAGGTGACCATTTCCCTTGTTTGGTCTTTTCCCTTCTGTCTTACGCTTGGTGTGGCTATACCCTCCACACCAGAGCGTGACAGGTATGTCTGGAATGTGTATTCAATCTTCTGTGGGGCAGTGCTGTTAGTTATATAGGTGAAAATGACGTGACAGACTCCCTTTAAGGATCACTGATACTGGGGTGGATAAAGGCTATTAGAATAAATGTTTATTTAATATGAAAATGCTTTTGACGGGTTGTCTTTGATATAGGGAAGACATACTTTATAATATATAATTATTATGATCCATGCATGTCAGTGGGAAATTATTTTGGGTTGACATTGAGTGAATATACTAAGAACTTTAAAAAAAAATGTTCCGCCAAGTTGCTTACCAGCTGAGCCTGTCACATTTGAGATCCTTGCTGCCTTCTGTTTTCTTGTATAAATTGAGTTTCTTGCATGAGAAAAATGTTTCTGTAGTCATAATGGAAGTGGAATATTATTACATGGGAATGGAAATGTGTTTTCGTCTCAGTTGTTCCCCAGATGTTATGATCCATCATCATTGTTCCAAAGGGCTAAAGCCACATAAGCAATGCAGGTAGCTGTGTAGTGTCTTAAGAGATATATTGGTGGTCTCTTTATTGCGACATAAGTGCTGTGTGTACAGATTGAATATTAAACCCATATATCCTCTCAGCCTCATTTGTTTCTTATCTGATGGCCAGGAAAGAATTGCATAACACGCGTAGCAAAATTATAGAGCATATTAGTCTTAAATACATACAGATAGAGGAAGTGCTTGAGGCATCAAAGTGGAGTTATAGTAGCATCAGCAGGCATACATATATTGCATTGCATTTCCGATAGAGAAATTCATTTTACAATATTACAGGATACGGAAGTAATAACATAATAAGATAGAAAGCTTAAAAATATGTTAGGCACAATTCTAAAACTAAAATGACAGTGCCACATTAAGTTTCTAAAATGTTACAATGGTATATTACATTGTTCCTGTATCAGTCTGCATCACACATTTTAGTACTGGTAATGAATGATGGGTCGCCAGCGCAGATCAGCGAGCCAGTTTCCCATGGTAGAGTCCAATTTTCATTTAGCAAATTCCAGACCATTTTTTATTCAAGACAGGTATATTACCGATAATTAAAAATGTATCCTAGCTTGATTTCCCTCATTTGTTTTTCAATCAGAACAGGCTATGGAAAATGACCTGTACAAAAATGTACGGATATTTGTCTTGCGGGTGAAATTTCAGGATGAGCCTAAAATGCACTCTAACCTTTACAGGTGAACTTAAAGGGGTATTCCCATCATAGACAATGGGGGCATATCTCTAGGATATGCCCCCATTGTCTGATATTTGTGGGTCCCACCGCTGGGACTCGCATCTATATCAAGAACGGAGCGGGGAGCACTGTGCCTGGAGGACTCCAGGTTTCCCGGGGTCTGTCCACCACCAGGCGCAGCTCCCCGCTGCTCCCATAGAAATGAATGGGAGATCACCGCGCATGCGCGGCCACCGCTCCCATTCATTTGTATAGAGCCGGCTATTTTCGGCAGCCCCATAGAAATGAATGGAGGGCGGCTGCACATGCGCAGTGCGCCCTCTGTTCATTCCCCCGCTCTGTTCTCGATATAGGTGCAGGTCCCAGAGGTGGGACCCGCACCTATCAGACAATGGGGGCATATCCTAGCGATATGCCCCCCTTGTCTGAGATGGGAATAACCCTTTAATGTGACCTTCTCTAACTAACTTAAATGCACATGTCCAACTGTTCAATGTTTCAGTACTTTCAAGGTAGCGTTACCGGTGTCAATGTAAAGTTGTATTTTTATATGAGTACTAAATAAAGACTGAAGATTTTTATCCTCCATCTCTGTGCTGACCATTGTTCCCTTTTTTCCTGGATTGTTTACGGACTGGACTGGGTCCCTGCATGAGAGGCCATATGGGCAGTGCTGGCTTGACTCCTGAATCACACAACGGATAAATAAATACATGGATAAATCAGAGTTCAGCATGCAGGACTTTTGTCTCTGCTTCAAAATTTTTCCTTTGCGCAGAAACCTTATGGACCCCATTATAGTCTATGGGGCTAGCAGGTTCCGTTCAGCTCAGGTATGTGCCGAATCCGTACCTTCAACTCTCCTGCTCCTATAACGGAGCATGAGAACGGAAAGGCTGAACACTGATGTGAACTCAGCCTAAGCTCAAATACACCATTTCAATGCTATAGGGTTCCCTTCTTGTGCTTAGATTAACATCCAGTTCTCAAAGTTCTCTTACAAATGTGAATAATATACTTCCAAGTTGAATATTGAGCTTCAGTCTAGCAATAATAAATAACTTGTGAAAGGTCACTCAAAATTCCAGAACTCTCAGAAAATGGTGCACTACAACGGTGAATGCAATTGACAATATATGGCTAACCCTCACACTGATGTTAAAATGAGACTTTCGCCAATATATTCTTATATCAAGAACATACCGGAGCCTGAGAACCCCATCAAGGTATCTCAAGTGGCACGGGACCTAACGCTCACCCTACTATGGTATAGGTAATTGCAAATAGGGGCATGAGGTCTGACACACAGCAACCAGTTCCCAGTTACCTCCAGCGTAAAATCACACATACGATGGGAGGGGGGTGGAGGCTGTGAATCCCTCTTAACCCTGACGTCATGTGACCCAGGCTGCAAAGGTGCACCTAAATGTTGCCCATTAGTCAAATCAAGGCACATTCAACCTGGAGTTGCCACACCTCCAGGTATAAATGTCTAAACAGAGTCACTCAAAAACCCCAAATGCTGTTGCGCATTTATGACTGGGGGAGCAAATCCTGCACATGTGGTCCGCTGCTGAACGTAATCCTCATCAAAAATGCATACAATGGAGGATGCCTGCAGCGGACCACATGTAGACACAACAACATTTGGGGTTTTTGAGCATTTTCTGCCATTTTAGACCACTTTTTTTCTGTGACTGTGTTTTAAAATTCCAGAATTCTGTCTCGCTCTGTACCGTGTGTGTTGGATGGACTAAATGTCCCAGCAGTATCAATTTGGCTTAATATACTTATCTGTTAGTTTTCAAAATTCTCTGATATAATAAATAGAGATGAGCGAGCACTAAAATGCTCGGGTGCTCGTTATTCGAGTAACGAACCCCATTGAAGTCAATGGGAGACTCGAGCATTTTTTGCGGGGGACCAAGGCTCTGCCTAGGGAAGGCTGGGTGAAAACCTGGAAACCTCAGAAAATGATGGAAACACCACGGAAATGGACAGGAAACAGCAGGGGCAGCATGCATGGATGCCTCTGAGGCTGCTTAATCCCACCATTACCCAAATTCTCAGGCAACAGCCTGGTGGTTACCCTCATGGCAATTGTGCTCACCCAGACCAAGAAAGGCGATGCAAATACCCATCACATGTTAGGGAAGCACCCAACTAGGTGCAACGAAGGTCCATCACCGCCTGCTGGTGACACCACTGCTCATGCTGGCACTGCAGCTAAAATCAAGTTTAGTATCTGTTCTTATCAGTTGCTGTGGCTATTGGATGTATAGTGGTGAGCATAGCTGCTTCCCAAGCATCTAAAAAATAAATCAGTACAATATCTAATACGTCCCCCTACCCGGGTAAATTGTTTGGAGAGAGGGCCTGTAGGTGGGGGGAAGGAGGTTTCGCTGGAAGAGCCAGAGGAGTGCCCCCTGGGCTAGCGTGTGTGGTGGTGACAACAGCCGGAATGGATTTAGAAAAACTGTTGCATCAACCGGTGCGGTATTGATTCTTCTCAGTTTAATACCGTATACGTCCCCTATCTTGGGACCTTATATTTTATGGATTTTTCGACCACGGAAAACGGAAAAAGAGCTTGCTCTGGCCAGGGGAGTGTCTTTCCCACTGCAGCTAAGGGGAAGTGTCCATGCGCTGCCTATCACAGGTCAGGAGGCAATTAAAAGAAGAACAAAAAAAAAACATCAGTACAATATCTAATACATCCCCTATCCGGGTAAATTGTTTTTAGAGAGGGCCTGTAGGTGGGGGGCAGGCTGGGGGGAAGGAGGTTGAGCTGGAAGAGCCAGAGGAGTGCCCCCTGGGCTAGCGTGTGTGGTGGTGACAACAGCCATGTGTAGTTAGAATGACGACGCAGGACCCCAACTTAAAAATTTAGCATCAACCGATACAGTCGTAAATTATGAGATTGATCAAGTGTGGTATGTCTTCTATGTATACTACTCAGTTTAATACCGTATATGGCAGCTATCCGGAAAAATAGTTTGTAGAGAGAGAGAGAGAAAGATAGGACAAAGAAGTAAATTGTTTGGAGAGAAGGCTTGTAGGTGGGGTGGCAGGCTGGGGGGAAGGAGGTTTCGCTGGAAGAGCCAGAGGAGTGCCCCCTGGGCCAGCGTGTGTGGTGGTGACAACAGCCGGAATGCATTTGGAAATACTCTAGCATCAGCCGGTGCAGTATCGTTTCTTCTCAATTTAATACCGTATACGTCCCCTATCTTGGGACCTTATATTTTATGGATTTTTCGACCACGGAAAATGGAAAAAGAGCTTGCTCTGGCCAGGGGAGTGTCTTTCCCACTGCAGCTAAGGGGAAGTGTCCATGCTCTGCCTATCACAGGTCAGGAGGCAATTAAAAGAAGAAACAAAAAAACATCAGTACAATATCTAATACGTCCCCTATCCGGGTAAATTGTTTGTAGAGAGGGCCTGTAGGTGGGGGGCAGGCTGGGGGGAAGGAGGTTTCGCTGGAAGAGCTAGAGGAGTTCCCCCTGGGCTAGCGTGTGTGGTGGTGACAACAGCCGGCTGTAGTTAGAATGACGACGCAGGACCCCAACTTAAAAATTTATCATCAACCGGTACAGTCGTAAATTATGAGATTGATCAAGTGTGGTATGTCTTCTATGTATACTATTCAGTTTAATACCGTATATGGCAGCTATCCGGAAAAATAGTTTGGAGAGAGAGAGAGAGAAAGATAGGACAAAGAAGTAAATTGTTTGGAGAGAGGGCCTGTAGGTGGGGTGGCAGGCTGGGGGGAAGGAGGTTGAGCTGGAAGAGCCAGAGGAGTGCCCCCTGGGCTAGCGTGTGTGGTGGTGACAACAGCCGGGTGTACTTAGAATGACGACGCAGGACCCCAACTTAAAAATTTATCATCAACCGGTACAGTCGTAAATTATGAGATTGATCAAGTGTGGTATGTCTTCTATGTATACTACTCAGTTTAATACCATATATGGCAGTTATCCGGAAAAATAGTTTGTAGAGAGAGAGAGAGAAAGATAGGACAAAGAAGTAAATTGTTTGGAGAGAGGGCCTGTAGGTGGGGTGGCAGGCTGGGGGGAAGGAGGTTTCGCTGGAAGAGCCAGAGGAGTGCCCCCTGGGCTAGCGTGTGTGGTGGTGACAACAGCCGGGTGTAGTTAGAATGACGAAGCAGGACCCCAACTTAAAAATTTAGCATCAACCGGTACAATTGTCAATTATGAGCTACATCAAGTGTGGCATGACTTTTAAATGGATATTGCATGTGGTCACGTACTCCCTGGAACCCCATAGTCACCCCTTCCCTGATGTGCTAGCCCAGAACATTCTCTGCCCCAATTCGCAAGACCTTTTGCTGTTTCCGTGTGCTGACAGTGGGGATTTACCAGTGTTGTCTGAGGAGGTGGTGGACAATGGCGAGACACAGGTGTCGGGGGGTGAGGTAGTTGTATGGGAAGCAAGTTACAGTGGGGACTCCTTGGGGGGGAATTTCTCAGGATGGGACAGATTCAACTTGGGTGGATCAGGCACAGGAACAGATGAATTTTTGGGGGGGTTTATTTAACTTTAATATTAATATTTATTCGTTATCTTCTCTGCGCAGTCTGGCTTAGGGGTTCGTCACTTTGATGGCGAGCTGTGCCGCTCTCTCCACAATGGTCTGTAGGTTCTTAGATGGAGACTTTGTCGGCGATTTCAGTACAGAAGGACTTGTTGCTCATCAACAGAACCACGACCTCCTTGACATTGTGGACAAGGAATTTGCGGGTGGACCAGGAATTTGTGGAACCCTGTGAGCAGCATGTGTTTGGTCTTCTACTTGCTACCGTATCCAATGTTGGGCAATATAGATTCGCAAGTAATATTATTTTTTACACCTATCCCAAAAATAAAAATGTATGCAGTTTGCGCAAATAAAACTGGAAACTGGAATTGGAGAGAGGGCCTGTAGGTGGACCTCCGGTAAAATTGTTTTGAGAGAGGGCCTGTAGGTGGAACTCCGGAAAAATTGTTTGGACAGAGGGCCTGTAGGTGGAACTCCGGAAAAATTGTTTGGAGAGAGGGCCTGTAGGTGGACCTCCGGAAAAATTGTTTGGACAGAGGGCCTGTAGGTGGAACTCTGGAAAAATTGTTTGGAGAGAGGGCCTGTAGGTGGACCTCCGGAAAAATTGTTTGGACAGAGGGCCTGTAGATGGAACTCCGGAAAAATTGTTTGGAGAGAGGGCCTGTAGGTGGACCTCCGGAAAAATTGTTTGGACAGAGGGCCTGTAGGTGGAACTCCGGAAAAATTGTTTGGAGAGAGGGCCTGTAGGTGGACCTCCGGAAAAATTGTTTGGACAGAGGGCCTGTAGGTGGAACTCCGGAAAAATTGTTTGGAGAGAGGGCCTGTAGGTGGACCTCCGGAAAAATTGTTTGGACAAAGGGCCTGTAGGTGGAACTCCGGAGCTCCAAGGCGTACAGCGCCAGTTCAGGCCACGTGTCCAGCTTTGAAACCCAGTAGTTGTATGGAGCAGAGTGATCGCTACGGACGTTGGTATGGTCAGCTAGGTACTCCCTCACCATCTTTCTGTAATGCTCCCCCCTACTCTGCCTAGACTGGGGACAGGTAACAGTGTCTTGCTGGGGTTACATAAAAGTGGCAAAGGCATTGGAGAGCGTTCCCCTGCCAGTGCTGGTCAAGCTGCCTGCTCGCCTCCTCTCCCCCGCTACTTGGCTCACAGAACCATGCCCTCTGCCGCTAGCGGCGTCAGATGGGAAGAATTGTTTCAGCTTGTGCACCAGGGCCTGTTGATATCTATTCACTCTCATACTCCTTTCCTCTGCAGGGATAAGAGTGGAAAGGTTCTGCTTGTACCGTGGGTCCAGGAGAGTGAACACCCAGTAATCAGTGTTTGAAAAAATTCTTCTAACGGGAGGATCACGGGATAGGCAGCCTAACATGAAGTCTGCCATGTGCGCCACAGTCCCAACACGTAAGAATTCCCTCTCCTCACTGGCCTGACTCTCCATTTCCTCCTCCTCCTCCTCCAAGTCCTCTTCTTCAGCCCATACATGCTCAAGAGTTAAGGACTGAGCACTGGTACCCTCTTCTGTCTCGCCGACATTCTCCTCCTCTTCCTCCTCATCCTCATCCCCCTCCTCCGATACGTGCTGAGAAACAGAACGGAAGGTGCTCTGGCGATCAAGCGACGTATCTTCCTCCATCGTCTCTTGTGACAAGCGCAAAGCATCCGACTTGATGCTGAGCAGTGAGTTTTTCAACAGGCAAAGCAGCGGGATGGTGAGGCTGATAATGGCGGCATCACCGCTGACCATCTGTGTTGACTCCTCAAAGTTGCTCAACAACTGGCAGATATCAGACATCCACGTCCACTCCTCATTGTAGACTTGAGGAATCTGAGAGACCTGACTACCAGTTCTGGTGGAAGATGACATCTGGCAGTCTACAATAGCTCTGCGCTGCTGGTAAACTCTGGATAACATGTTTAATGTGGAATTCCATCTCGTGGGCATGTCGCACAACAGTCGGTGAGCGGGCAGTTGTAGGCGGCGCTGTGCTGCCCTGAGAGTGGCAGCATCTGTGGTGGACTTGCGGAAATGCGCACAGATGTGGCGCACCTTGGTGAGCAAATCAGACAGATTGGGGTATGTCTTGAGGAACCGCTGAACTATTAGATTGAACACGTGGGCCAGGCATGGCACATGTGTCAGTCTGCCGAGTTGCAGAGCCGCCACCAGGTTACGCCCGTTGTCACACACAACCATGCCTGGCTTGAGGTTCAGCGGTGCCAGCCACACATCGGTCTGCGCCGTGATGCCCTGTAACAGCTCTTGGGCGGTGTGCCTTTTGTCACCTAAGCTCAGCAGTTTGAGCACCGCCTGCTGGCGCTTACCCACGGCACTGCTGCTGCGCCTAGAGCTACCGACTGAAGGCGCCGTGCCCACGGATGGTAATTCGGTGGAGGAGGAGGGGTCGGAGGAGGAGGAGGAGGCATAGTACGTCTGAGAGACCGTGACCGAGGTAGGCCCCGCAATCCTCGGTGTGGGCAGTACATGAGAGGACCCAGGGTCATTCTCGGACCCAGCCTCCCCCAAGTTAACCCAATGTGCCGTCAGTGAGATATAGTGTCCCTGTCCGGCAGCACTTGTCCACGTGTCCGTGGTTAGGTGGACCTTCTCAGAAACAGCGTTGGTCAGGGCACGGATGATGTTCTCCGACACGTGCTGGTGTAGGGCTGGGACGGCACATCGGGAAAAATAGTGGCGGCTGGGGATGGAATACCAAGGGGCAGCCACCGCCATGAGATTGCGAAAGGCCTCGGTCTCTACCAGCCTATAGGGCAGCATCTCCAGGCTAAGCAATTTGGAGATGTGGACGTTGAGGGCTTGGGCATGTGGGTGGGTGGAACTGTATTTCCTCTTGCGCTCCAGCGTCTGCTGTAAAGACAGCTGAACGCTGCGCTGGGACACATTGGTGGACACTGTGGAGGATCGTTGAGGCGAAGGTGTGGTTTTCCGGCGGGAGGTGCTCGTGCCGGGGTCCTGGGCAGGGGGTTGACTAGCAGAGGCAGCGAGTGACGCAGGGGGTTGACTAGCAGAGGCAGCGAGTGACACAGGGGAAGGAGCAGTGGTGTGACCCGCAGGAGGTGGTGAACGGCCTTGGTTCCATTGAGTGGGGTGTTTAGCACTCATATGCCTGCGCATGCTGGTGGTGGTTAGGCTAGTAGTGGTGGCACCCCTGCTGATCCTGGTGTGGCACAGGTTGCACACCACAGTCCGTCGGTGATCCTCACTTTCTTTAAAGAACCTCCAGACTTGCAAACATCTAGGCCTCGCCACGGGAGCTTCACTACGTGAAACAGTTGCTGCTGATGCACCAGCTCTGGCCCTGCTTCTCCCTCTGGCCACACCACTGCCTCTTACAACCTGTTCTGGTGCAGCACTCGCCTCCGCCTCAGAAGCACTGTCTTCACTCGGCATATCAACCCAGCTTGGGTCAGTCACCTCGTCATCCTCCAATTCCTCAGTCTGCTCCCCCTCGGAATTCCTCCCCTAACAACAACTTCACCACTGTCTGACAACCGTGTCTCCTCATCGTCTGACACCTCTTTACAAACTACTTCCACTAACTCAACATTGTCATCATCATCACCCACAGACTGCGACAGTTGGAAAACTTGGGCATCGGGAACGAGGTCAGCAGCAACCTGAGAAGTGGTTTGTGACTCTGGGAAGGGTCCAGAAAACAGTTCCTGAGAGTATGCCGGATCACATTCCAAATTTTCCTAGGAGGGGGCAGACTGGAGGGGAGGAGGTTGAGGTGGAGGAGCCAGAGGAGTGCTCCCTTGGGTAACGTGGGTGGATTGCGTGGAAGACTGACTGGTGGACAAATTACTTGAAGCATTGTCCGCAATCCACGAGATCAGCTGTTCGCACTGTTGTGGTTTCAACAGTCCTCTACCACGTGTCCCTGTAAGTTGAGACATGAAGCTAGGGAGTGTAACTCTGCGGCGTTCCACAGCTCCCTCATCAGCAGGTACTGTCTCACCCTGCCCAGGACCACGGCCTCTGCCCCCTGCAGTATTGAATGCCCACGCCCACGCCCACGCCCTCGTCCTCCACCCTTAGCCCTGGGGTTCAACATTGTTTGTATATAAGTGTATGATATAAAAAAAAAAATAAACGGGCCTGGTGTACTGAAACCCACAAACTTGTTCAGTCTGGTAGAATTAAGTGACGTACAGAAAGTGTCACCTGGACAGTATATACGGATGGGAGCGAGTGTGCTGAACTGTGACACACAGAAAGGTTACACACAGCTGAGTAAAATGGATTTGTATCACTGAGCTAAAACAACTGAAAAAATAATTTTTTTTTTATAATTTTGTTTTTTGGGGAACGTAACGTGCAGGAACTATGGTAGGACTGACTGACACCCTGTTAATGGTGGCTATTTAGTCTGCGACCCAGAGAAATGTCGCACAGAGAGTTTTCTGGATCAAGCGGTAGATGATATTGGTAGCAAATGACTTGGTTGTATTGTGTGACGTACAGAAAGTGTCACCTGGACAGTATATACGGATGGGAGCGAATGTGCTGAACTGTGACACACAGAAAGGTTACACAAAACTGAGTAAAATGGATTTGTATCACTGAGCTAAAACAACTGAAAAAATATTTTTTTTTTATATTTGTTTTTATATATTTTTTTTACAATTTAGTTTTTTTGGGAACGTAACGTGCAGAAACTATGGTAGGACTGACTGACTCAGACCCTGTTAACGGTGGCTATTTAGTCTGCGACCCAGAGAAATGTCGCACAGAGTTTTCTGGATCAAGCGGTAGATGATATCGGTAGCAAATGACTTGGTTGTATTGTGTGACGTACAGAAAGTGTCACCTGGACAGTATATACGGATGGGAGCGAATGTGTTGAACTGTGACACACAGAAAGGTTACACAAAGCTGAGTAAAATGGATTTGTATCACTGAGCTAAAACAACTGAAATAATAATTTTTTTTTTTTATATTTTGTTTTTTGGGAACGTGACGTGCATGAAATATGGTAGAACTGACTGACACCCTGTTAACGGTGGCTATTTAGTCTGTGACCCAGACAAATGTCACACAGAGAATTTTCTGGATCAAGCGGTAGATGATATTGGTAGCAAATGACTTGGTTGTATTGTGTGACGTACAGAAAGTGTCACCTGGACAGTATATATGGATTGGAGTGAGTCAGTGCTGAACTGTGACACACAGAATGGTTCCACAGTGCTGTGTGCAATGGATTTGTATCACTGAGATAGAACAAAAAAAAAAAAAACAGGGTTAGATATGGCGATAGCTGCACTACTAGTGCCAGCCAGCCAAGTGACAAAAAAAAAATAAATGAAATGTCTTCTAGCCCTTAGAAGGGCTGTTGGGTTCTTTGTGGGTGATCCCTGCCTAACAGACAACTAAATGCAGGCCCTAACACTGTCCCTGAAAGGCAGCAGCTCTATCCCTAACGACATCCAGACGGCATCTGAGCCGAGCACCGCGGCCAGTCGGTAGTATATTCCAGGGTCACCTGATCAGGCCAGCCAACCCCTGCTATCGACATGTAAGGGCCCCACGTGATGCTGGGTGTACTGTAGAGTCTCCTGGCTTGTGATTGGCTATGTTTTTAGGCGCCAAAAAAGCACGATGCGGAAGTTGCCATTTCCTCGAGCATGATACTCGTCCGAGCATCGAGCAGTTACGAGTACCCTAATGCTCGAACGAGCACCAAGCTCGAACGAGCATGTTCGCTCATCTCTATTAATGATTTATTGAATACTGGAGTCCATATGCTGTTTATAGGGAAAAAAAATCAGTGATGTACTCTGTACTGATTGACGCTACTATGCCACTCAAGTGACTAGATTGCTTGCACATGTTGAACACTGTGTATTAACTATGCTGTAGACGGCAATATAATCAAAGTCACTAGCATCCATATTAACAAAAAAAAGCATAAAAAGCATTCACAGACACTGAGCGTTCTATTATTCTGTATAACAGTGATGTTGCTTTGTTTTAAGTCTTTAGTATGACATACTCATATCTATGTCTGCAATATCTCCATGGAAACTGCTTTCTTGAGAATAGTTTAAGAACGTTAAAACGTAAGAAATATTTATAGATTGAGAAGTAAAATTGTAGAAAATTACCTAAATGAAAACAACATTTTAGGGGAAGAAATTGTTTACAATTCTGTTTCAAGTGCTTCATCATCATCATGCAAATTGACCTAGTTATGTCACCTCTAATACCCCACAGCAAGGAACCGAGCATCTAAAGAAGAAAATGTCCAGTACTGTCACTAAAACACTAATAATATTAGTAATGCAGTAATAGAAGGCAAGGTACAAACTAATGATAAGCAAATTTTTTGAACAACACACTGAAGTCTCCTAGGACTTTTCTCTTGTCTTTCTCTCTTTTCTCTCTTTTTTATTTTTTACTGAGTTTTGCCTCTCCCCCCTCCTTTAAACTCTTTAAAGCAATGACTGCAGTAGCCAATGATGTCAGAGTGACACTAACATATGTAGCAGTGGGTAAATGCATAGTTGATGGTGGTAAGAAACAGCATGTTTAAAAACACACTGCGCTATCGTATGTTCTGTTTTATAAAATTAAAAAAGGAACTTCCAAATAATGGCTTTCATTGGGTTAGATGGTGCTTGAGCACACACAATGCTATGGGAAAAAACAGTGGCTTGTTGTGAACAAGCATCCAAAAAGTATGCCTTAACTGGGTGCAGATGTCTGAACATATGTTAATTGTCAGAAGAAACTTGTTAAGAACAAGGCTTGCAAAAGTTCTCCCTTATTTTTGGGAGCTGCAGCATATATTGTAAATGTGGAAAGGGTAAGGTCTAAGGTCTGTGCCAGTATTAGTAGCATATGGCAGCAATAGTAGTGGCAGCAGTAGCAAATAACAGACAAGACAGCAGATTTGTGTACAGCTGTGTAAGGACAATAATGGTTATAGTGGTGGCAGCTGGGAAGGGTTAATGGTAGTGGCAGTAGAAAGAGTAGCATCTATGGTTGTGGCATCAACAGCAGCCATACAGTTGCAGTGGCATGATGGGACTAGTGATAAATGGCCACCAGCGGCAATGGTTGAACTATTCAACAGCCTCAGCAAGGTTAAAGGTTAAAGGCAACTTTGTTTGGGTGTGAAGACACCTACTGCAGCACTGATAACTCTCGCGACAATTTTTTACTAATTTTACTGTTGTAATGTTGTAATGTTACTTTCTCCTCAGCACACCAATCCTGCTCCCATGTCCAATCCAACACACAGTCATCATTACCATTGTTATCAAACTGTAATATGTCATTGTGGGCTCCTTGGCTCCTTCTGAACTCCCTGCTCTTTAGTTGCACTGTCACTACCGCTGCCCCTCCCACCACCAGCATGCCTACAAGTGCCACCATTACTACTACCACCAGGAACATAGCTATGCATAGGGTCCCTTACCTCTACCTGAACCTCCTGCTCATGGCAGTCCAAACTCTGAAATTGATGGTTGTCGCAAAAGTCAACAGGGAGACTACCTGTATCTTCCATAGCATATAGGGTTTTGTTGCTTCCTCTTTGGAGGCACCCACTAAGAGAGGGCAGGGAAGACGGAGATGATGCAACTGGTTTTCCTGGGGCTGAAGGGAGAAGGAGCAGGAGGAATGTTGTTACCTTTGGCTTCAAGGTACAATGTCAGTCTCTTGGCATTATTTTGCTGTGATTGAGAGGAAGAGTGAGCCATCTGTAGTACGACAGACCAGACATTACCATTACCATTCCTACAACCTACTACTGTCTCTAATAGCTAACCAATAATGCAATCTCTGTATTTGATTCCAGGTCCTTTAATACTGTGCCTAACTAATATTGTTATGTAACTTATGTATTGTTCTACATGCAATGTGACTGGCTGTCCAATAGGGGGCAGTATATCTGGCAGAGAGAAATCTTTAGATAGAATGGGACTTACCATTCCATTCTCCCCCCATTTTGAGCAGAAGTGGGCTACTGTTGCTTCCTACCAAGGGAAAGGGTTTGCAGGAAGCTAGAGTTGACATAAGAGTTGGAAGGAGATGACATGGTGCAATGAGGGAAATGTCCCCCCCCCCCTCCTGCAGCTGAGTCTTCCTTGAGAAGCAGCTTGTAGAGCACCACGGCTCCTTGCAGTTCATACATGGAGTATTATGAGGTGGTCAATGGCCAAAGGCACCCCACTCAAAGGTACCAGAACTTCTAGAATGTCCAGCAACCATAATGAAGGAAAGATGATAAATTCTGTTTTGTCCATGTTAAGTTTTAGAAAGCAGGAGGAGAAGAAAGAGGATATGGAAGATAGGCATTGTAGGATTCTGGATAGTAAGGTGGTGATGTCTGGACCAGAGAGGTAGATTTGTGTGTCGTCAGCATAAAGGTGATACTGAAAGCCATGGGACTCTATGAGCTGTCCCAGGCCAAAGGTATAGATAGAGAAGAGCAGGGGTCCTAGGACAGAGCTTTGTGGGACACCAACAGAGAGGGATTGAGAGGAAGAGGTGGTGCAAGAGTGGGAGATGCTAAATGTCCAGTCTGTGAGGTATGATGCGATCCATGAGAGGGCCAGGTCAGTGATGCCAAGAGATGAGATAGTTTGTAGCAGAAGGGAGTGGTCGACAGTGTCAAAGGCAGAGGATATATTAATGCAATTATTGCAGCACAAGGCATTCACTGCACAGTGTTTTGGCACAATACTGTATTATAGGCAGCCATTATTACTTCTGAAAGCATTATTACTTCTGGTGGCATTATGGTGGGTTCTACTACTACTAGGGGCACTATAGGGGGAATCATTACTAATGAGATGCATTATGGTGGGCTTTATTAATATACGGGGTGTGACGATCCCTGATCTCGGATCACGTCACGAGGGTGAATTAAACTAGTGAGCTCATCAATTTGCCACATAAATTCCCACCCACCTAATCTAGATGACGGAATTATGCAAATTTACTCCCCTAGTTTCTAACACCCCAATATTCACGATTGCTGCCACCACCTATACTATAAGGCAATAGGAGCCTATACGCACGTATTCTCTGAACCTGAAATAAACACTGAAACAAAGGTTATCTATATGGGGCCTAAAATCCCCCAACACACTACCGGTAACGTTATTCCCTTCGAAGGAGCAAGTTTTATAAGACGACAAGGAAGGGACTTATTAATTTATATATTTAATACACGATAGTGCAGTGCAATACAAAAAGACAGTGTCAGATAAAAGAATAAAACAAAAATATACATACAAGAACAATGCAGTGAACAGATAAAATAAAAGGGATAAAATACAGAATATTGTCTTACTGAGATGCAGCAGTTATATTCCGGCTGTGGGGACAGCTGAGGATACGGACAGTCACTCCAAGCAAGGTGGATCCCCAAATGGCTGACAAATACCTGTTTCCACCCACCCGTTTTTATCCCCCCTCAGCCGAGGGGTGGGCTGGGAAGGAACCTCCTTCCTTCTTGGATCCGGCCTTTTGGGACGTCTGATATTATTCAGGTTTTCCCAAACTGCTGACCCATGTGGCAATATGAATCGCATGAATTTCGCGCCATATGATACAAACTGCAGGTACAGGTAAGTTTCCATAATCTGAGTTGACTCGTCCCGGTCATACCAATACCAAATATGATTGAGTTATGACTTCCTGGAGGCCAGATCCTGAATACTGAGATATGTCTCCTGTCCAGCATAGCGTGTCTAGACTCTACACGAAGCCCATGTCAGGCTAAACACAGTTATTAGGGTTCTGAGGTTGTGGATGTTATGAGGTCGGAGTTATGGCTTCTGATATTATTTAACCTACCTACTGAATGGCTTAGACCACCTGCTGGGTTAGAAGCCGACATGTCTGAGGTTGCCCTGCATTTTTAGTGGCTTTTTCCAGGTCTTCATTAGTATGCCCATATGGCTTGTAAGTAGCAGACCAGTGCTAAATGGAGTTTCCTCACCTCGTGCAGACTGGTTGGCATCTAGAGGCCCAATTTGCATAGGTCACTAACAGATCAAGACACTAACATAGAATCAGCTATTGATAATAAAAATTCTGGAAAATCTATATATCACTTAATTATCTATCTATCTATCTATCTATCTATCTATCTATCTATCTATCTATCTCAGACTTTGTTACACGGGGTATATGGGGAACAAGATTACTATATTAATTTGGGCACTGTGGCGGTATTATTACTTCTGAGGCACAATGGAGGACATTTTTAATATTGAGGGCACTGTAGGGGCACTATTACCACTAAGGATACTCTGGGAGACAATTATTACTATTGATGGGACTTTTTTTTTTTTATTTCAAAATTTTTTCTTTATTAAGGATTTTATCTCATTATACACAATTATTACACATAAAATTCCACGATATTACATCATTAATTATAAATAACATATACACCAAACCAAGACCCACCCACCCCAATTGGATTGGAGAGAGAAGAAAGAGAAGAAAAAAAAAAAGAAAAAAAAAAAGGGCCAACCTAATATCTATGCTAACCATATCCCAACGAGTCTAATCCTTTTAAACATAATTAAACTTATCCAAAGTATCAATCCATATTTTCCATTCATTAATTTCCGGGCATTTATTACTAATCCAATATTTCATAATTAAATATCTCCCTAAAAATAAATATCTCAAAATCTTATTTTTCTTTTTCTTATCTATATGTCTCGTAATCATCACCTAATACACATAACAGGTGGCTCTCAGGAATCCAGGTCTTTAAATCCCGTGATATATATTCACATATATCTCTCCAAAATTCTCTTATGTATTTACAAGACCATAGCATGTGGGGCAAATCTGCCCCTTCCATACCACATTTAGGGCATACATCAGATTGTCTATACCCAATCTTTTTTAAGAATTTTTGGGAGTAATATAAGCCATGTATTATTTTAAATTGAATTATTTGATGGTTTTTAGATCCAGATGATTTCTTCACATTTTTATAAATTACATCCCAATGAATATCAGCTACATTACCCCAGTACTCTTGCCAACTATTTCTAAACATGAATTCCATCGACCCCACCCAAATCTTCAATATCCAGCCATATATTCTAGATGTTCTCTTTTTCCTTGGAGCTCTTTTCAGTAGAACATCTTCTATCAGTCTAGATTCTTTTATTGTAAAGAAAAGATCTTTCATAACAGATTTCTTGTATGCTTCATTAACTTGCCTATATTTAAACCAGGCTTCCATAGGCAAATCATATTCTTCTTTAATTCTTACCCAATCTTTTATCCCCTCAGATGATATAATATCCTTTATTTTATTAACCCCACATTGCCTGAGTAATCTACATTCTTTAATTTTGTAGATTTCATTTAAGTTTATATTCCACCACAATTGAGCAAAATCGTAAAGTCGATCATGACCCTGAATCTTCTTAATATAACTTCAAGATTTCATACATATGTCAAGTATCCAGTTTTTCTTGCACCTCTGTATTTTATAACCAGATTCCAGTATTGCAGCGAGAGTGTCAAACCCCCCAACTGTAGATTCAACAAGTCGCTGCAAAAAAGGTATCCTATCCCAGTCTATTATCCACTGCAATTTAGAGGCTACAAAATATAGTTTAACATTTGGTAAGGATAAACCTCCCATACTTTTCGGTTTACATATTAGCTCATATTTCATTCTGGATAGTTTTCTCCCCCATATAAACGTATTAAATAAAAAGTGTATTTTTCCAAAATACACCTCAGGTATCCACTCTCATGAAGCTACCAGTATGTATAATAATTTAGTCATCATGATCGACTTCACCAACATTATTCTATCCGCGTTTGATAAGGGGAAATAAAGCCATAGTTCTATTTTATTCCTCAAATATTCAATAATAGGTTTTAAATTAAGTTTAAGAAAATTTACAAGGTCACCAGTTACCTTAACCCCCAGGTAATCAAAATGATCTCCTTTTTTTAGTATATTCAGTTCCCCCAACTACCTTGAGGCGCCTCCCCCAAAGGTAACAGCACGGATTTTGACCAATTGATCGCAAGTCCAGAGTAGGTCCCAAACTCATTTATTAAATTCATGATTACACTTAACTGATCATCCGGATTACTAACATATAATAGTATATCATCCGCATACATACATGCCTTGTCCTCTCTCCCCCCCCACTTCAAAGCCACTTACTGAACTTTCTAATCTAAACAATGAGGCTAATGGCTCAATTGCCAGGGCAAACAGTAAGGGAGAGAGAGAACAACCCTGCCTCGTACCTTTCTCTAACCCAAAGGGGGAGGACTCGATACCATCGAGGGCCACTGTGGCACTCACATCCTTATAAAGTAGCTTAACCATCCCAATAAACGTATCCCCTATCCCAAAAGAACTCATAACCGCCCATAAGTAATTCCACTCCACCCTGTCGAACGCCTTAACAGCATCCAAAGACAGGATGGAGTGGGATCCTACCCCTGCACCCATCTGAATATTGGCCCATGTTCTAAAAAATATTAGTGCTTGTCGTCCTGGTTGGGATAAACCCAGATTGATCAGTGTGAATCAGTCGACCAATTATCTTCATTAATCTATTTGCCAAGATCCGTGCATAAATTTTCATGTCTGTACATAACAGAGAGATAGGTCTATAGGAGGAGACCTTTAAAGGGTCTTTCCCCGCCTTTAATATCACAACAATCTTTGCTATCAACATGGAGGGAGGTAAACTACCGTCATCCCTGGAAGCCTTAAACACCCTATCCAATACTGGCGTTAATTGTTCTTTATATCGCTTATAGCTTTCTGATGGTAATCCATCTCTCCCCGGGGCCGTTCCCAGTTTCAAATTTTTAATCGCATCACTTATCTCCCATAGCGCTATCGATTTATCTAGCTCTATTCTCTCATCTTTGGTCAATTTAGGGATCTCAATTCCATTTAAATAATTTTTAATCTCTAATTTAGATTTTGTTAGTTCGGTTTTATATAGACCCTTATAATGTTGAAAAAAAATGTCCAAAATCTCCATAGAGTTGTTCTTAATAACCCCTTCTACATCTTTTATAGCCAATACGATCTTTTTAATCTGTTCTGATTCTAACATACTCAGAATAAATTTATTGGGTTTCCCTCCTTGCCAGTAATTTTGTTTACCCCGAAAAAAATAGAATGTTTTTTGCCTTTTCTAATATACCATTAGTATGTTGTCTCTGTAAGGCCATCCACACTGTCTCGTTTTCCTTGTTTGGGTTCTCAGCATATTTTAATTCTGCTATACTCAGTTGTTTTATCAACCGATCTTCTCCTAACTTAAACTCCACCTTTTTCCCCTTAATTCTATAAGACACATACCCCCGAAAAAATGCTTTAAAGGCACCCCAAACAACTATATCTCTTGCCGAACCAAGGTTAAAGGAAAAAAATTCTGCAATTACCCTCTTGATTGTTAAAGGGAACCTGTCATCTCCAAAACACCCCCTGAACTAGAGTAAGCGGTGTATAGTGTAAGTGATGCTGAATCCGAATATGTAATTTTTATCTTCATACTCACTTCCATTCCGACGCTGTGCTCCCACAAACCTGCAGTAAAATGCACTCAGTGGACTCCAGTGCTCACTCACATAATGGAGAGGACTCAAAGAAGAGTCCTGTCAATGTATTTTACTGCAGGTTTGTGGGAGCACAGCGTCTGAATGGAAGTGAGTATGAAGATAAAACTTACATATTCGGATTCAGCATCACTTACACTATACACCGCTTACTCTAGTTCAGAGGATGTTTCGGAGATGACAGGTTCCCTTTAAGTCATCATCTAATATGCTAAACCAATGGGGGTTTATTTTAATCTCTCTATAGATTTTCTGACTGGGGTTTTTAATTTCAACCGTTAATAAGGCATGATCTGAGACCCCTCTGTCGTGATATTTGATTTCCCCTATACCATTTATAAACTGATAATTACATAAAACAGTGATTTTCAACCAGTGTGCCTCCAGCTGTTTCAAAACTACAACTCCCATCATGCCCAGGCAGCCTACAGAAGGGCATGGTGGGAGTTGTAGTTTTGCAACAGCTGGAGGCACACTGGTTGAAAATCACTGACATAAAACATAATCTATTCTTGATAGAGTACCGCTACTTTTGTTATAGCATGAATATGTTTTTACTTCTGGATTTCTTTCCCTCCACACATCACAAAAATTCATTTCTTTGCAAAATCATGCTAAAGGTGTGACTCCCATATTTTTATTCCTGTTTCGTGTTCTTAATCTATCTAACTCTTCATCAACCACACAATTCATATCACCTGCTATAAGTGTCATACAATCCTCATACTTATCACAATTTCTTAATATTTCAATGAGTGTCGGGGAAGAGTACGGCGGTGGTACGGTATATAAACAAAAATCAAAGTGATTAATATATTATTTAATTTACCATGTAATATAATAAACCTACCCTCAACATCTAGTTTCCTATCTTATCCTAATAAATCCCAATTTATATTACAGTGAATAAATACACTCACCCTACGTGAATAACTTGTATGACATGGATGATAATTTTCTTTCTACCATCTTTTATATGTCCTAGAAATAGTATCTTTAACCAAGTGTGTCTCTAGCAAACAAACCATAGCCGGTAAATAATTCTGAATATTATTAAAAATTGCCACCCTCTTAATTTTGTCCTCCATACCCCTAACATTCCAAATCACCACTTTAGTATCCATCCCCGACACCTATTCGAGAAATAAACAAGAGAAGGAAAAGGAAAAAGAAAAAAAAGCCCCCACTCCCCATCCAATCCAAGTCCTCCCCCCCTTGCAACTCTACTAACAGTATCTCTGTTTTCAAGTTCCTAACCTGAGCTATCCTGACCCACTAGATGGCCTAGCAACATCTGCTCATTAATACATATTATTTCTCCTGGTAACCATGCAGATCCAACCACTTGCTAGCTTCATTAGCTGTATTAAAAAATATTGCCCTCTCGTCAACTTCAACTCTAAGTTTTGCCGGAAACAGAAGACCATATTTTAATTTATTCAGTTGTAGTTGTTTTTTAACCTGCATATATGAGGCTCTCAACCTTTGCGTGTCCAGGGCATAATCTGGGAATACCATCACTTTATTGTTGTTCCACATTACATATCCTGTCTCCCTAGATTTTTTAACTATCGCCATTTTATCCTTGTAGCACAACACTTTCGCTATAAAAGGTCTAGGATTACTTCCCACTGGATATGGTTTCCCCGGGACTCTATGAGCTCTCTCAATGCTAAATAATGAGGATAGTATCTCTAACCCGAGGCTCTCCTTAATCCATTCTTCAATAAATTTAGTTGGATTTCCTTTTTGGATTTGACCTTCTGGCGCGATCTTCCTGTTCTGTGATTTTACTCTCCAGAACTTTTTTATACTCTTTAAAAAGCTGTATTTCTGATTTTAATTTGACTACATCCTCCTCTAGTATAGTAACTCTTTGTTCAACCTCAGTACATCTCTCTCTAATTTTCTGAACTTCATCCTTTATAAAAGAGACCTCAGTGCCTATCACCCCCACTTGTGATGACAGTAAAGCTATAGCTCCATTACATTTTTGCATTTCTTGTAAAATGTCTTTAAGCACTTGAGGGTTATTTTCTTCTCCCTTCTCCACAATACATTCCCCCTCGCCCTTTTTACTATTTCTACCTCTTACATTCGATGTAGGGGAGGTTACTAGAAACCTATACATTTTGTTTTGTTCTTTCGCGGGAGTAAGAGAGTTCCTGGCTTTTCCTTTCGTGTTCAAGGCTGTATGCTTCCTTACTATTTCCAGCACACCCCCAAATACAATACTATTATTGCACCTCTATCAAAAATATCGAACAAATAACATCAAATAGTTATACAGAATATAAACACAGAGAGATCTTTTTGCTCATACCAACAATATTAGTCTAAAAGCCACAGGTTAGTATATTTAAAAAATAGAGTATTAACAGGCCTTCTTAGTCTCTGAGCCAAATATACTCCAAGCTAATAATGTCCATAAAAAAATAACGCAAAGTTACTCAATACACAGTTCAAAGTGATTCAATATATAGCTCCCATAGATGAGACTTCAAGCGGCAAGGTATAACATTATACAGCTGTACCTAGGCACAAAATATCTTCACAGTGTCCACACTAACTTCATCCCCATAACATTTTTAGGAATTGAGTGCTCTCACCACTCACTTCCGTCAGCATAACAGGGGACCATCCAAGTAAATAGAAAATAATAGTAGATAATATGCTCCTTATGCTTCACAAAACGATATGCCAGCTTCACCAGACCGGGGGGTGCTAACGCTATCTTCTTATTCGGCTAAGGCTTTGTATCCCCCCCCCTCATGGCTCCGGGCTCTCCACCTTCGATCCTCCAGAGATATCAGGCTTACCCTCCACGCCGCTGGGGACTCCTCTCCACTCCAACTGCCGCGGTCTCTCACCTCGCGGCTGCTGCACCTGATGGTGTCCTCCACACGAGTCTGCCGTCGCCAAACTCCCGCCGATCTCCACGAGCTCTCACCTCGCGATTTTCCAGCGGTAAGCAGCGTCACACTCCGAACACGTGACCCCGCGGCACTAGCTCGCGGCTAGGCCTCTCACGCACCGGCCTCACATGTGGCAACGCACCGCCGGCTGGCCACCTCGTCTCACCAGCCCACAGGGGGAGCACTCCGTCCGGCCGGCGCCCGTTCATCCACACCAGCAGTAGGAGCTCGACAATTGCCTGGGTATCACCATTAATTCACGTGGCTACAAGCGGCCATCGGGGCAGTCGAGCGTACGCACGTCTTGCTCTACATGCTCCTCCCTTCGATTGATGGGACTTTTTGAAGCACTATTACTGTGGGTAGAGATGAGCAAAGTTTTGAAAAATTTGATTTGACAGTTTTTCCGAACTTCACCAAGAAATTTAATTAGTTACAAATTAATTTTTTACGAGTCGCTATAAATCAGGTATACCCAGGCCACTGTGCCTTAGGGTGCAGCCACACGGAGTGGCTGTGCTGTGTGTGGGTTGTGGCCATGCTGTAGTGAAGAACCCCGCAGCACCTTTAATGCACCTTTAAACAGGGGCTGTTGCTGGTATGGGGTTTGGCTGGTTATGTGGGGGCATCCGCATCCATCATAGAAGCACCCACGTTCATCATGGTTGCTAATGTGGTATCTGTCAGTTTGACTGGAAGATTAGTGTTGCATGTCACTAGGAGGTAATTAGTGTGAAAAGGTTGAGAACTAATGACCTAGACCACTGGTCCTCAATGTACATTTCTTCAGCTGAAAAAAAAAAACTACAACTCTCAAGATGCCTTTACACCGTTTTCTACATCTACAGAGTCACAGGTTGGGGACCACTGATCTAAACACCTTGCACCTTCATTTTAAGATGAAATGTACTGCATAGGCCTTTTTTTACATAAAAAAGAATGCATTAAAGCTATGTACATACTATAAAACCTAAGTGGTGTACCAGAAGAAGAAAAACAAGCAGAGAGAACAAACTTTCTCTTATAAAGAAAATGAAGTTAGACCCTATTTAGAGTTTAAGATGTACACTGATGAGTAAAAGGATAAAATTGCTTTGGACTTTTGACTTTTAGGCTTCACATCTCACCATCCACTACACCTCTGAACGTGAGACTACCATCATTTTATAGACAATCATCTTGGCTATCTCATACATAAATTGGACTTGCAGCTACTGTATATAATCTACATATTATAATCTACAAACTACATATAATCAGTTATGCAGATTTTTGTCATGTAACTGTATTGTTACTGTTTTGCTCCTGTTGGTGGAACAATCTTTTTCTTTCTGTATGCTGGCCAATCTTATTGTATATTGACCAAGAAAATTGCCAAACTGCATCATATAAGGGCCATCAAATGTGGAAGAATACAAAATGAAAGTTAATCCCTTCGAAAGCCAAGAGGTGGACGTCCTGGCAAAATATCAACACGAGTAAACAAGTTGGCTCATCACAAGGTTTATCAGTTCTGGCGAGACAAACACGGCAGTGGAGGTGGCTTGTATGCTTTGTAATAGTGAGATCACAGACGTCCATGCAAGCACCGTGCGATGCACATTACACAAGTCTGGAATGGTGGTCGAAAAAAGGTGAAGAAGCCTCGACTTCAGTATTGTCATGAGAAGCGTCAGCTCGAGTTTGCAAAAAAGTATGAATAGTGAACAGTAGAAGATTGGAAATAGGTGAATGGAGCAATTAGACAAATAGGTGATTTGGAGCAATTAGACAAAGTCAATAGACTAGGCTGATGGGTGCAAATGGGTCTGGAAGAAACAAGGGAAAAGGGAGCTAATGTCTTGAGAAATTGAAGGAACTGGCAAATTCGTTGGAGGAAGCCTGATGATGTGGGGTTGTTTCATACGTGGATACGTGACCAGGATTGATAGTGGTCTCAATGATGAGCTACATGTATCATATAAGGCGAGTAACTTTATACACTCCAGTACTATAAATATGAAAAGGACGACGTAGTGTTCCAGCAGGACAATGACCTAAAGCATACATCGAGATTGGTGACAAAATGGTTCAATGACAATTAAATAGATGTCCTGGATTGACCCCCACAGTCCACAGATCTCAACCCAATTGAACATTTGTGGGTACAGTTAACGAAAAAGTTGTATTCATACCTAAGTGAGTCAACCAGTATGCATCAACATTGAGAACGTGTAGAAGAGACCTGGGAACAGATTTCAGGCGAAACATGCTTGAATCTGATTGAAGCTAATGCCCATAAGGATTCAGGAAGTGTTTCAAGCCAAATGTGGATTTGCAAAATACTAACAAAATAATAAAAATTAAAATTTGGAATTTTAGGAGTAAAACTGTAACAATGCTAAATAGTTATAAGTCCAATTTATATATGAGATAGCCAAGATGTAGATGTGGATGCTGAGATATGGAGGCTGAAAGTCAAAAGTTCATAACATTGTTAACCATTTACTCATCAGTGTATACCAGAGGTATTAATCATGGAATACTCCTGGCAAACACCTCCTGATTAGAATACACCTGCCATTTACTCCCATTATAACAAAAAAAACTTATATGGTGCATTATACTCTTTTATCAGTGAGGCTTATAAGTGAGATATAAACATCTGAAATGACATTGTACATAGTCTAGCAATAAAGGCTTTGAAGATATTTCTTTACTAAGAAAAGCTGCAATTACATAATATTGCGCTTTGAATACAACCCAGCAGCAATAAACCATTTAAAATGCTCCACGGTGTACAGCTCAATTCCTAATAAAACACCTACTTTCTGGTTGCCTTTTTTTCATCTGCATTCAGGGTCGGATCAGGGTGCCTTGGGCCCACCAGAAAAATTCATTCTGGGGGCCTACTGTAAAGCTACATGCACATATTACAGTGACAGACAGCAACAAGACTACAAGATGATTGATCATTAGGGGCGCTGCAGCAACTTCGAGATGGTGTGCCCCTAATGAAAAGGATACTGGCTGTCCTTCCTCTATATTCAAGTCATCTCAGCCACCCAATGCGTCTATAATAAACTAGGTAGTTTGTTACTTGTTACTAAGGTGGTTCTCACTGAGGTGGTTCTCACTGAGGTGGTCTTGTGACTTAGATCATGTGGAGTATCTGTTCTGATCAGTGGTTGAACTGGGCCACTGATGGAGCAGAGAAACAAACAGTTATGTTAATCTGGAGGTGTATGCCGGTGGAAGAAAGACTGCCATCTGTCAGTGACCTTGGGCCTCTTGGTCTGAGCCTTGAGCCAGGTTGTTTGAAAGCCTGAAGTGCAGAAGGGCTTCATGAGTGGTGACCCTGCGGTGCCTGAACTCATTGAGGGTGAAAGCCCACTGACCAACGGCACATTTACAGGTACTTCATTTTCACACATTTGAGCGCACTCACCTCTCTTTGCCCAGCTTTACAGTCTGGTGTAAGACAAGGAATTTTTACAATTCTGGTGAAATGTCTGGGCAGTAACTGGCACATATTCAGTTCACTTTATTTATTCTTTATGTTCATTGTGTGTTCCTTTTCCATTTCTTGTTTGTCACTAGGATTTTCAGGGTTTGCTGTGCTCTTATAGGCTACCCCCCTGAGGCCTGGGGGTGGCCATCTGGTTCCTCACTCCCCCTGCAAACTCCTTGGCCTCTCCCTTCAGAGAGAATCCAGATCTTGAGTTTGGCTGTTGGCCAAAACCTGGGGTGGCAGCCAGAGCATTGGTTGGCGCTTCTCCAGCTTTGGCTAAGGCATAGCCACTACTCCCAGACCCTTGCTGGAGCCTTCTGGCCCAGAGGGACTGGGATTGGTTTATGGGGGGCCTTCTCTAACAGAGAGGGTCTGTAAGAGACTACAACCTAGTTCACATTTTTGTGTGGCTCTGTCAGGTCTCCGTCCCCTCAGCGTGGCATCCCTCACTCCTCACTGGCCACGAGGGGCAGGGTGTCAACCCCAGGGATGACATCCAGTAAGGGTTCGCGTTTCATGCGCGCGCGTCATTCTGTGAGACTCACTACATGTCCTGGCATTGCTGGGAGACGGGGCGGCATCATTCCCAGCGCTGACGCTAAATAGGGGTCCCGGGACACCGGGGCTCCTAGTGTCAGCTGTTGCCAGAGAACCACTACCACTATAGCTCCTGAGTCAAGGAGGTGGTGGGAGGTTCTCTCCTTTTCACCCACTCAGTCCTCACCTGTGCTTCCTTGGCCTGAGGGTGGAGATTGGATGTGATGTCAGCAATGTCATGTGATTCCAGGAGGGCTATTTAAACTAGCTGTTTGCTCTCACACATTGCTGATTATTTCACTTACTTGCAGTGCTGGAACTAAGCTATCTGGTGAGTGTTTTTCTCTGGTTATCAACTTCAGCTTTGGTACTGGTGTCTTTCTGGTTCTCGTGTCCTGGCTTACGTTTTTGACCTTGCTCTTGTCTCTTGCCCTGAAACTGCATTTGTCTCCCAGTACACCCTGGAAGTTTTTGCCCAACCGTGGTTGGTGTGCCCAGCCACCAGCCGCCTCGCTACTAGCACCTGGGAAGGGCTCTGCATAAGCCCCCCCTTCCTGCGGGAAGCGGGTGAAGAGTACCCTGGCCCTCAAGGGTGTTCAGAGCGCGACGGCTTGCGCAAAGCATGTCTGGTACACCGCATTTGCTGACCACCTGTTCGGCTTCAGTTCCCTAGCCTTACAGGCAGGCTGAATGATTTTGTTGCACGGTCGGAGAAAGCACATACCTCGGGCTTTAAAGAAAAAAAAGTATACACAGTTTATATAGGGACATAGGCTGGTCGATATGCTATCTGTATGTAGTACAGTCAGTCCATAGTGCCACTTTTGCATGGGTTGGAGAACTAGGGGTGAACCATTCTCAGGAGCCCAACAGGATATTCAACTATTCCCTGGGGAAGGGGAGGGCAGTCCGAGCCTGTGTGTATTACCATCTCAACATTGGTAAAACAGGAAGGGTGTCCTTTGGTTAAGTGTGATGTGTGTTTCTTTCATTTACAATACACCACCTTTCCACTTCTGGGGAGCGATAATGAGTGTTTGAGTGTCTGTGCCCTCTGGGAGATCGGAGGTTTCACCCTGCTAACTATTTGCAGTCCCCTACATGGTATCAAGATGAATAAGATGTAAGATAATTAAAGGGAATCCCTTAATCCATGTCCCTGCATCCATCAAAAGCCCCCCAATCTTCAGACTGGAAGGTATGGGCAAAAAATGTATCAATCAGAAGCATGGATGTGATGTATGCTTAAATCCTACCTGCTACACAATCTCATTCACTTGTAGATTCCTTATATTTAAGAGTCCCTCACCATGCTCACTTCTTACCTCTGCCATCATTTCATTTAGCGAAATATATTGTTTTGATATATTTTATATGGCAGCTATTTGCATTTATTTCCACTCTGTAAAATAGCAGTTTCTATGGCTTGTCTATAAAAGATTTTATCATGGGAGCTGTTAAATTGTGCAGATTTGGCAACTTGATATTCAGTAAATATTATTGTAAAAATGCCTTCATGGATCATCCAATCCTTGGTGTCCTGCCAAATACCAGTGTAATAATTTGTAATTTGCACAGTTAATTATAAATCAGAAGGAACTGTATCTTACATCTTAATTAGTGAAAAGCTTCATAATGAAGTCAGCAGACGTCTTGTAAAATGAAAGGTAGAACTTGATTGGTAATGAGTGGGTTTAGACAAATTAACCTTGGGCACTTTTTTCATAACTCAGTCTTTGATAATGATAGGAAGCAATGTCATATCAAAAGAGATGTTATGCTCTTAAAATATTTGTGGCTCTATATAAATGAATTACATTTGCAAGACAATGCATAATTCTAGTCTTACAGCAATAGTGAAGCCTTTTACTGTGTAACTCATGCTGCTGATCTCTAATCATAAGAATGTTAAATCTTAATTTTAATACATCTAATTTTAATTAGCAGTAAATCCAGTCTTAAGTGTCACCTGCATATGCTGCATTAATGCTTTAATAAACAGCATAATGGTATAAGGTTGAGGTTTACTATTCAATACTAAGTAAAGATAACTGCATTATTTTCTTCTTACGATACACACGATACACAAAACACCATATCTTACTCTCTGTAATGTTCCTTTAATGCTCTTCATATCTTGCTTTTTCATGTCTATCGAGTAGACTATAGCTTATTGGATTGCTGGAATGTTCACAACAGCGTAACATGAGTGTTTAATCCTATAAGAGGAAAATACCTATTCAGTTATTTATATAATAAAATAAGTAAATTGTCATTTAAATAGTAAAAATATGGGCTGCCTTTAGAGTTGTCAGTAGGTCAATACACAAGTGACCTGTGCACCAGTGATACACCAAGCTGCTTAAGGGCTCAGGCACACGGCCATAGTTTCGGTCCACATCCAAACCCTGTTTTTTGCGGATCAGATGTAGAGTCTTTTATCTCAATGGGGCCATAAAAGATGTGGACAGCACACCCATGTGCTATCCGCATCTACAAGTTCATTCTGCGACCCCACAAAAAAGTAGAACATATCCTATTCTTGTCCATTTTGCGACAAGGATTGGAATTTTTTTTACAGAAGTTGAAAAAAACAGTGTTCACGCATAGGTCACTGTGTGAACAAGTGCAAACAAAGTATTGCGTTTTTGGAATAAAAGTATGGAATGTATTTACTCATATATTGTTTTTATGTAGGTTAGATACATATATGTACCCATATGGAAAAGGGATTAAACGATGATTATTGCTGATATATTCTTTACTCATATATTGTTTTTATGGAGGTTGGATACATATATGTACCCATATGGAAAAGGGATTAAACGATGATTATTGTTGATATATTCTTTATTGAGGAAACAAGTAGTAACAAAGTGTAGTGACATATAATCCAGTCCTTTTTTTTAGTGGTTTTGTTAGTGCTATATAAGAATATATCAGCAATAATCATCGTTTAATCCCTTTTCCATATGGGTACATATATGTATCTAACCTCCATAGAAACAATATATGAGTAAAGAATATATCAGCAATAATCATCGTTTAATCCCTTTTCCATATGGGTACATACAGTATATGTATCTAACCTACATAAAAACAATATATGAGTGCTATGTACAATGCCATCTATTCTCCTATTGTGGGTCGCAGATGAAAAACAGCAGCAAATCACAATAAAACACACCAGGCGCGTTTCGAAACTAGTAGCGTTTCTTCCTCAGTGGTGAATGATTGACAAGGGACTGACTCCTCCTTTACCTCATATATTGTTTTTATGGAGGTTGGATACATATATGTACCCATATGGAAAAGGGATTAAACGATGATTATTGTTGATATATTCTTTACTCATACATTGTTTCTATGGAGGTTAAATGCATATATGTACCCATATGGAAAAGGGATTAAACGATGATTATTGTTGATATATTCTTTACTCATACATTGTTTCTATGGAGGTTAGATACATATATGTACCCATATGGAAAAGGGATTAAACGATGATTATTGCTGATACATTCTTTACTCATATATTGTTTTTATGGAGGTAGATACATATATGTACCCATATGGAAAAGAGATTAAACGATGATTATTGCTGATGTATTCTTTATTGAGGAAACAAGTAGTAACAAAGTGTAGTGACATATAAACCAGTCCTTTTTTTTAAGTGGTTTTGTTAGTGCTATATAAGGAGGAGTCAGTCCCTTGTCAATCATTCACCACTGAGGAAGAAATGCTACTAGTTTCGAAACGCGTCTGGTGTGTTTTATTGTGATTTGCTGCGGTTTTTCATCTGTGACCCACAATAGGAGAATAGATGGCATTGTAAAATATACATCTTAAAAAGAAAGCACTACCTGTCCGTCCAATTATTGGATCTGTCTGTGTGGAAGAGCGACAGCAGGAAGTGAGCGCTAACAGTGCTGGGACGAGCGATGGAGCTCGGCGTCTCAATCCAAGTACGATGCATGCGCCAAGTTAATACGAGCACTGGTACATACAGCCGAAAGCGCCGAGAGAGGAATATCTATAACAGCACCAAGCGCATCCCCTGCCTACCACTCACCACCTGGGACCCACTGAGGACGGTAGGGTAAGAAGCGCAAAAGTGCTAGATGAAATATTGTTGCGCTATTGGTAAGAAGCGCTATACCACCAACAATATTGACTATATGATATTATAATACTCACTACGTAAACTTAAGGAAAGTTGCGGATTAACAAAAGGATCTTCAAAGAAAACTGCAGCATATTTTATTATTTTATATTTTTGGTTTCAATTTTATGCATGAGCTCCGCATGTGAGACCAATACGGGGGACTGTGATTGTAAGTCAGGAGTATATGTGGCCACATGTATGTAGTTTTTACATTGTTATTTTATTTTATATTTTTTAATAAATACCAAATTAGTTGCATATGAGCCCACCATAGTGGTATTTTTATATGTATAATTAGCTAATCTGGCTTTAGCAGGTCAGCTCGGTTCAAGTGATCACCTTTATTTACATTACTAAAAAAAAATATTGCCTTGCACTCGGCCAGGATCCGTGTTTTGGGGATCTGTGATTTGCAGACTGCAAAACATTTACATCTGTGTGTATGAGCCCTAATTCTGAATCTTCTTCTGATCAAGCAGCCCAACAATAGGAGAGCATGGAAATAAGTTGTACTCATTAAATATGCCCTTTATTCCCAAATATTTTATTACTTCAGTAATCCAGATACTGTGCCTTTCAGCATTATCATACAGGCACTTTTACATTTCTTAACCCCAGATTCAATAATCCTATAGATGTCATAAACTTAGACTGTCTAGACCTGCACCATATTTATCACAGTCACTCAGGCTGCATGATAAATCTGGTGCAGGGATACACTTTTCTTTGACTGTAAACCAACTACTGGATTTACTCTGAAAAAGAACTTTACACCAGTGCGACAATTTTGGCACAAAACCTTGCATCTTAGGTTATTCCTTTTCCTGTAAAACTTCACGCCTTCCCTCTAAGTCCTGACCTCTTTTCCCCTAAGTAAGGAAAAAAGTGTAGAAAGTTTAGTTGCACCAAATTGTACTACTTTTTAGACAGATTTTAGGTGCAAACACATTAGTAAATCTGAAGACGGGAGAGCTACTAAATGTGCTGACAGAATCTATTCTTCCGTAGTCAGGCAAAAGCAAATTTGAATTATGCTCAGCTACCTTCGGTAAATGCAATGGTAATGCAATACTCAAATATATTGCTTCAAGTGCCTCTAAAGTTTGACTTGTATAGATATGTATTTCCAATTGCATTTATCTTGCTAGAGATTAAATTATGTATTTGTTTAAATTGTTCTAATACAGTGGGTTCAATGCTGTAAACTAGGAGTTAGGACACTGTTGGATTATGCCCCTGCTACTGAACAGATTAGTTTTCCCAAATGCCCCTAATTAAGAATGGAATTGGCTTTGAAATGATTTCAGAGATTCAGCATTTCTTTGACACACATCTTTTGATCTGGAAATCATGCAAGCTTTAAGTGAAAAGACTATTCATCTCTTTGGGCTCCATGTTTAAAACGAGAAACACAAGGAAAATAAAGTGGTTGTCCAACACTTTAAACTTTTTGACCACAAGTTCTGAATGGTGTTATCACTGAAAAAAATACCCTATTAAAACATAACTTTTACTAAGTCTATTTAAAAGGATTCCACACACACAAACAAATAGTGCACAAAATATTGTGAATAAACAAAAAGGATAGACAATTTCTGATAATAACCAGGACTACCAGTATTAGTGGTTAGGCAGGTGGTTAAAATAAGGTTATGCCACACAGATGGTAACTCACGATTAGATGAATTGTTCTGTGATGAAAGGGGCTTATTCGTATCACATTATTCAGTCATCCGTGGCTCCAGCATCTCTTCTCTGATACTGATTCCAGATTCACGCTTTACAGGCGGGCGGGACACTGTCCCTACTTGGACTGTCCTGACCCTGCCTAAAAGCGGAGTAATCGCTCCGAAAGGAGCGGCCCCACTTATCGGTGGCTGTACCCTATATAGTAAAATTCCCTACCTTCTGTAAATATCCCATCTGATGGTATGCCTGGATTATCAGGTTAGGTTAATCATCACTGGTATGCCCGGATTAGCAGATTCAGTTCATCGTCTCAACGCGTTTCCCCTTTAAAGATAAAGTAGGTTCATCAGGAGACCCATGTTTAGGCACAGTCACCGTATTTGATAAAGTCAGTGAAGGTCAAAGTACTGCCTACTCATATGAGGATGTTGCTGTACTATTTAAAGAATCCCTCAGACGCGCCAAAAAGCGGGCGTGCAGTTTTTTCTACTGCACATGCGCCCGTTACGTTGCGCCCTGTCAGGCTTGCCCTTAGTTCGAAAATACACTCGTGACAGAAGTGCGCAGGCGCCCGTGATAACATCGCGCTCTACCAGATACTTCATCTCTAAAGATGCGCAGGCGCCCGTGGTTTCCTTATCCCTGCAGGCACGTCAAACTTATATGTCATACTGCGCGTGTCTTGCCGGCTCCATGGTTTGGATGCCATGGTAACACGGCTTTTAAGTAGTACTTACTATGAGAATTACTGTCATTAAAAGATCCTTTTTTCTATGAGTAGAGAAATATAGGTCAGCCTATTCAAGCAATAATCAGTTATCTCATGAGGGAAAAATAACAATAAAAGTATATACTGACTTTGTAGTGGTGGATTCCTATTTTATGTTAGGTGGGGGTGGTACATAACTCAATATTCGACGATCATGATTCATGTAAAGATATGGTCCACCAAATCCCAAAAAGATATCTATCGTCGTTAAGACCTATCTCGGTCTGATATCGTTTGCTTGTATGTCAGTCTAGTCGCTATCAATAATGTATAAATTCAGAAAAGAAACCTATAATTGAGGTACCATGGTAAATATATTCTTTGTTCATATCACTACGTTTTCTTATTTTCTTTATTTATTTCACAGGAGTTTCTACTTTAGATGAAACTTGTAAAGGTAAGTAGTTCGTTCAAACCATCCGGGTTTACTGTTTTAAGTCTAAACATCCATTCTGTCTCCTTTCTTAGTATCCTGTTATCAAGGTCTCCACCCCTGGGGGTTGATCTTATTATTTCAACTACACAGAATGTGAGGGATCTGGGGCTTCCTGCATGTTTCTCATATACATGTGTTGCTATTGGGGTATCTCTTTTATGTTTTATATCCCCCAGGTGTTCCCCTATTCGTCTCCTCAATTCCCTTTTTGTTTTACCCACGTATTGCAAAGGGCAGGTGCATGTACATAGATATACCAGGCCCGTGCTTTTACAGTTGGCATAGTCACGGATCTGGTACCACTTCCCTGTCCTAACACTCCGAAAGCACTTCACTCTCTCGATATATGGGCACGCAATACAGCCACCACACCTAAACATGCCCAAAGGTTTCCTCTCAAGCCATGTGCCTTTCTTAGGCGGTGGTTGATAATGGCTGTGGACAAGTCTGTCCCTTAGGGACCTTCCTCGTCTATATGTGATGGCAGGATGTTCTGGGATTATTTGATTAATATCTGGGTCCATTTTTAAAATGTCCCAATATTTTGTTAATATTTTATATATTTCCCAGTTTCGATCATCAAAGGTGCCCATAATCCTTGTAGTGCTATCTTTCTCTGTCCTTCTTTCTGCATTTTGCCGGGGATTCAGTAGACTCGTCCTCTCTTTTCCTTTTGCATGATTATAAGCTTTACTTAGGACAGATTTTGGGTAACCTCTTCTTGTAAATCTAGACTGAAGTTCCCCGGCCTGGTGTTGAAAGTCATCATCCCCAGAGCAATTCCTCCGAATCCGGAGGTATTGTCCTTTTGGTATTCCACGCCTTTGGCTCAGGGGATGATGGCTTTCCCACCTCAGAAGATTGTTAGTAGCAGTGGGTTTTCTATACGTTCTTGTGTGTAGTGTCCCTTCCAGGAGGGTTATTTCCAAATCTAAGAAAGGCATTTTAGTTTCTCCTATTTCATAGGTGAAATGCATGCCTATGTCATTTGTGTTAATATCTCTGACAAAGTTTATAAAAGTCTCTCTGGGACCGCTCCACAATACAAAGATGTCGTCTATGAAGCGGCCCCAGAAGAGCACTCTTGAAGCCCAGTTGGTGTCCTCCTTAAATATTACAGTGTCCTCCCACCAGCCCAGGAACAAGTTAGCATAGGTAGGCGCACAGGCACTACCCATGGCTGTGCCCCTGAGCTGGTGGTAGAATCTAGAGTTGAAGAGGAAGTAGTTGTGTCGTAAGACAAAATTAAGAAGATCCATAATCAAGATGTTATGGGCTGTATATTGGACACCCCTAGTTTTAAGGAAATGTTGAATAGCCTGTACACCTGCCTCATGAGGTATACTACTGTATAAGGCTTCCACGTCTATTGAGGCCATAAGGGTTCCCTCCTCTAGGGTTAGGTCTTCTAATTTAGACAATAAATCAGAGGTATCTCTTATACATGAGGGAAGAGATACTACATATTCCCGCAGTACTTTATCTATGTATATACCCACGTTCTGGCTTATTGAATTAATTCCAGACACTATCGGGCGACCCTTTAAAGGTTCCAAGCCCTTATGTATCTTGGGTAAAGCGTAGAACGTGGGTATAGTTGGTTGCTCCTTAAACATGAATTCAAATTCCTCCTTTGTGAGGAGTTGATTGTCCACAGCCTCTATTAAGATCCCCTCCAACTCCCTATTATATATATCCGTAGGGTCATTCAAGAGTAGATCATATGCATCACTATCCCTGAGTATTGTATTACACATGTTCAAGTATTTTTGGTGGTCCAAAATCACTAGGTTGCCACCTTTGTCAGATGGTCTTATAATTATCTCTGAGTCTTTCTCCAAGGTAAGCATAGCCCTGGTTTCGGACTCACTGAGATTAGATGTTTTCATCCTATTGTGGTTTTCCAGTGTTTCAAAATCCTTAGGCTACTTTCACACTAGCGTTTTAAAATTCCGGTATTGAGTTCCGTCATAGGGGCTCAATACCGGAATAAAACGCTTCAGTTTTGTCCCCATTCATTGTCAATGGGGACAAAACTGAACTGAAGACAACGGAATGCTCATGAAAGCATTCCGTTCCGTCTTCAGACCAGAGAACAAACCGCAGCATGCTGCGGTTTGCTCTCCGGTCCAGGCATCCGCACCAAGACGGATCCGGAATGACCCCCAATGCAAGTCAATGGGGGTGGATCCGTCTGGTGTGACCATAATGGTAACCGGATCCGCCCTCCATTGACTTTCAATGGAGTCCATTACGGATCCGGCTACACATAGACACATACAGACACAGACATACACATAGACATAAACATACACACACATATAGACATACAAACACACATACATACTTACATGCTCCCGGCAGGTCTTCGGAGCGTCAGAGGGACAGGACGGCTCACACAGGTCACGATTCCCCACAGCGCCCTCTGCTGGGCGCCTGGTGGAATCGTCATTTGATGACGATTCCACCAGGCGCCCAGCAGAGGGCGCTGTGGGGAATCGTGACCTGTGTGAGCCGTCCTGTCCCTCTGACTCTCCGAAGACCTGCCGGGAGCATGTAAGTATGTATGTGTGTTTGTTTGTCTATATGTGTGTGTGTATGTTTATGTGTATGTATGTACTGTGTGACATGTGTGGGGCCGGAGCGCGGTTCCGGCTCCACACATGTCACTGCGGCAGGCCTGATCCGGCAGCACCCTTCACCTGCCGGATCAGGCCTGCCGCCAGTGTGAAAGTAGCCTTAGTCACCATTTTAAGAAAAATGTCGATGTTGCTAGTGTCTTGTGGGGGTGGGGTCCTTTTGCTTTTAGGTTTAAGGTCTGTAAATGGTCCATGTCCCCTCATTCTTTTGTTTTCATCCAAAAGGTCAGTTAATATTCTTACACCTGGCAAATCCTCAATCGGAATACCCAGTCGCAAGCTCTCACTTGCATCATTGTTCTTAAAAAATTTTTGCCATTTTAATTTCCTGCAGGATAATTTCCTGCAGGATTTGCCAGGTGTAAGAATATTAACTGACCTTTTGGATGAAAACGAAAGAATGAGGGGACATGGACCATTTACAGACCTTAAACCTAAAAGCAAAAGGACCCCACCCCCACAAGACACTAGCAACATCGACATTTTTCTTAAAATGGTGACTAAGGATTTTGAAACACTGGAAAACCACAATAGGATGAAAACATCTAATCTCAGTGAGTCCGAAACCAGGGCTATGCTTACCTTGGAGAAAGACTCAGAGATAATTATAAAACCATCTGACAAAGGTGGCAACCTAGTGATTTTGGACCACCAAAAATACTTGAACATGTGTAATACAATACTCAGGGATAGTGATGCATATGATCTACTCTTGAATGACCCTACGGATATATATAATAGGGAGTTGGAGGGGATCTTAATAGAGGCTGTGGACAATCAACTCCTCACAAAGGAGGAATTTGAATTCATGTTTAAGGAACAACCAACTATACCCACGTTCTACGCTTTACCCAAGATACATAAGGGCTTGGAACCTTTAAAGGGTCGCCCGATAGTGTCTGGAATTAATTCAATAAGCCAGAACGTGGGTATATACATAGATAAAGTACTGCGGGAATATGTAGTATCTCTTCCCTCATATATAAGAGATACCTCTGATTTATTGTCTAAATTAGAAGACCTAACCCTAGAGGAGGGAACCCTTATGGCCTCAATAGACGTGGAAGCCTTATACAGTAGTATACCTCATGAGGCAGGTGTACAGGCTATTCAACATTTCCTTAAAACTAGGGGTGTCCAATATACAGCCCATAACATCTTTATTATGGATCTTCTTAATTTTGTCTTACGACACAACTACTTCCTCTTCAACTCTAGATTCTACCACCAGCTCAGGGGCACAGCCATGGGTAGTGCCTGTGCGCCTACCTATGCTAACTTGTTCCTGGGCTGGTGGGAGGACACTGTAATATTTAAGGAGGACACCAACTGGGCTTCAAGAGTGCTCTTCTGGGGCCGCTTCATAGACGACATCTTTGTATTGTGGAGCGGTCCCAGAGAGACTTTTATAAACTTTGTCAGAGATATTAACACAAATGACATAGGCATGCATTTCACCTATGAAATAGGAGAAACTAAAATGCCTTTCTTAGATTTGGAAATAACCCTCCTGGAAGGGACACTACACACAAGAACGTATAGAAAACCCACTGCTACTAACAATCTTCTGAGGTGGGAAAGCCATCATCCCTGAGCCAAAGGCGTGGAATACCAAAAGGACAATACCTCCGGATTCGGAGGAATTGCTCTGGGGATGATGACTTTCAACACCAGGCCGGGGAACTTCAGTCTAGATTTACAAGAAGAGGTTACCCAAAATCTGTCCTAAGTAAAGCTTATAATCATGCAAAAGGAAAAGAGAGGACGGGTCTACTGAATCCCCGGCAAAATGCAGAAAGAAGGACAGAGAAAGATAGCACTACAAGGATTATGGGCACCTTTGATGATCGAAACTGGAAATATATAAAATATTAACAAAATATTGGGACATTTTAAAAATGGACCCAGATATTAATCAAATAATCCCAGAACATCCTGCCATCACATATAGACGAGGAAGGTCCCTAAGGGACAGACTTGTCCACAGCCATTATCAACCACCGCCTAAGAAAGGCACATGGCTTGAGAGGAAACCTTTGGGCATGTTTAGGTGTGGTGGCTGTATTGCGTGCCCATATATCGAGAGAGTGAAGTGCTTTCGGAGTGTTAGGACAGGGAAGTGGTACCAGATCCGTGACTATGCCAACTGTAAAAGCACGGGCCTGGTATATCTATGTACATGCACCTGCCCTTTGCAATACGTGGGTAAAACAAAAAGGGAATTGAGGAGACGAATAGGGGAACACCTGGGGGATATAAAACATAAAAGAGATACCCCAATAGCAACACATGTATATGAGAAACATGCAGGAAGCCCCAGATCCCTCACATTCTGTGTAGTTGAAATAATAAGATCAACCCCCAGGGGTGGAGACCTTGATAACAGGATACTAAGAAAGGAGACAGAATGGAGACAGAATTAGACTTAAAACAGTAAACCCGGATGGTTTGAACGAACTACTTACCTTTACAAGTTTCATCTAAAGTAGAAACTCCTGTGAAATAAATAAAGAAAATAAGAAAACGTAGTGATATGAACAAAGAATATATTTACCATGGTACCTCAATTATAGGTTTCTTTTCTGAATTTATACATTATTGATAGCGACTAGACTGACATACAAGCAAACGATATCAGACCGAGATAGGTCTTAACGACGATAGATATCTTTTTGGGATTTGGTGGACCATATCTTTACATGAATCATGATCCTCGAATATTGATTTATGTACCACCCCCACCTAATATAAAATAGGAATCCACCACTACAAAGTCAGTATATACTTTTATTGTTATTTTTCCCTCATGAGATAACTGATTATTGCTTGAATGGGCTGACCTATATTTCTCTACTCATAGAATAAAGGATCTTTTAATGACAGTAATTCTCATAGTAAGTACTACTTAAAAGCCGTGTTACCATGGCATCCAAACCATGGAGCCGGCAAGACACGCGCAGTATGACATATAAGTTTGACGTGCCTGCAGAGATAAGGAAACCACGGGCGCCTGCGCATCTTTAGAGATGAAGTATCTGGTAGAGCGCGATGTTATCACGGGCGCCTGCGCACTTCTGTCACGAGTGTATTTTCGAACTAAGGGCAAGCCTGACGGGGCGCAACGTAACGGGCGCATGTGCAGTAGAAAAAACTGCACGCCCGCTTTTTGGCGCGTCTGAGGGATTCTTTAAATAGTACAGCAACATCCTCATATGAGTAGGCCGTACTTTGACCTTCACTGACTTTATCAAATACGGCGACTGTGCCTAAACATGAGTCTCCTGATGAACCTACTTTATCTTTAAAGGGGAAACGCGTTGAGACGATGAACTGAATCTGCTAATCCGGGCATACCAGTGATGATTAACCTAACCTGCTAATCCAGGCATACCATCAGATGGGATATTTACAGAAGGTAGGGAATTTTACTATATAGGGTACAGCCACCGATAAGTGGGGCCGCCCCTATCGGAGCGATTACTCCGCTTTTAGGCAGGGTCAGGACAGTCCAAGGAGGGACAGTGTCCCGCCCGCCTGTAAAGCGTGAATCTGGAATCAGTATCGGAGAAGAGATGCTGGAGCCACGGATGACTGAATAATATGATACGAATAAGCCCCTTTCATCACAGAACAATTCATCTAATCGTGAGTGACCATCTGTGTGGCATAACCTTATTTTAACCACCTGCCTAACCACTAATACTGGTAGTCCTGGTTATTATCAGAAATTGTCTATCCTTTTTGTTTATTCACAATATTTTGTGCACTATTTGTTTGTGTGTGTGGAATCCTTTTAAATAGACTTAGTAAAAGTTATGTTTTAATAGGGTATTTTTTTCAGTGATAACATATTTTTTTTGGCATACTCGTTTAGATCCTTTTTTCAGTGATTAATCACAAGTTCTGAATGGTCTAAAACCCCTGTAGGCAACCTCTGGCACTCCAACTGTTGTGAAACTACAACTCCGAGCATGCATACTTGCTCAGCCATAGAAATGAATGGAATATGCCGGGAATTGTAATTTCACAAGAGCTGGAGTGCCAAATGTTGCATACTAACTAATAGTCACCTTACTGGTCCCTTGCTACTCCTGCATCCCCTGCTAATATCTGTATTCCAGCCTCTAGCAAAGACGGTTTAACAAGGTCATGTGACCACTACAGCCACTGACTGTACTGACTACATCACTGAGGTCATACTGTAGCTGCAGAGGTCACTGTCCATTTAGAAACATCATTTTTTGGGGCTCAAGATGTAAAAACCAGTAGGAGGATGTGGGAAGTGATGGCACAAGAGTGGCAGGGAATCAGTAAGGGGATTATCACTCAGTTTATTATTTTAGATCATGCTGGGCTTCGGACAAAAATCTTAAGGGTGATGGACAACCCCTTAACCCACTGCTTAAATAAAGTTGGGCTTCCTTTTGAGATTAAATTGACCCTCCAGTTCTGTCATCCAAGATGGTCGGAGCGCTTGTCAGGCTACCTGATGCCCACTGTACGTTTAATGGCCCAATTCACTTCCTGCTGGCCAGAACTGTTCGCATGAGCAGTGCTGGTCAATCCAAGGGTAGCAGGAAGTGTCTTGAACTACCAAATACACAGTGTGCATCAAGTAGTCTGAGAAGAAGAGGACTAGTGGATCTATAGCTGAACAGGTGAAAAAGAGAAAACCATGTACATAAGTGTTCTGTTCATTCCCCAGATAACGTGAGGGTTTTTTATTTCTTCAACCTGAGGGTCACTTTAAATGAGCTTTTCCAATTTGGAAATTACATAGGTGAATGTAAAACTAATTCTATGTGTAAAGCAGCAGTGGAATATGAGTGCATACAATTGTGAGTATTTCAAATGGGGGCAAGTTACATACTGATGGTGACACTGTCTGTGAAATGCGGTTTATAAAGACAGCAAGTATAAGAAGGTAAAGGAACTGTACTACAATGGCCCCATGGGGACTATGTGTGATGTTTTATGGCAGTCACTTTTAATACTTTTAATAAAAGGAAAGCTAGCACAGAAAATATATAGCTCTTTCATTTTTAATCTTGTCTCGTCGACCAAATAGAACAACTTGTGTGCTTCTGTTTATTGGAAAAACTTAAATATGGTTGTTTTGCATAAAATGAAATGACTTTCCTATTTCTTTCATGTATAGGTTACAATGAGTTTCTCCATAATCTCTCTGCCTGAAAGTAAAAACAATTGTTGGGAGTTATAGCACATAGAAATGTTCAATGCGGTTATTTCATGGCTGGCATTAATCGTGCAGAGGCTGAGATGCCTACTTATTTATCTACATTACTTGCTCTTGAAAAACTAGCGTAATATAAAATTGTGGCACAGTGATCGCAATCTATGGGCTATATTGATTTACAAAACAAACCATTCCCAGATTTTATTACAGATGATTGTGTGAATAAACTTGAACACAGAGCCAACATGAAATACTCCTTAAAAATGATCCTTAAGCAAATGTACGGTTACATTTCTTTAGCAAATAAATTACCATTTGGTAACTGGAGGGTGTTTGTTTCCACGTCAAGAAATGCACCCAGTGTTAGCATTTTGTAATTAAAGATGCCCTGAGCAAAAATGTTCATGACCGCATAATACTATAATCTTTACAAATCCTTTAGCTTTTCTGACAAGACATCAATAAGTCAAAGGCAAAGACACAGGAAAATAATAGAACCAAAGGCACTCAGGATGCAATAAAAAAGAGGATTAGATCTACATTACTTTCATTACATTATATTGTATTTTTATTATTAGGTCCACCGTTATCATTTAATCTTAGAGCTGGTGTGTCTGATAGAGTGGAACAAAAACAAATGGAAATTATTTTCTCCCTTAAAGTATTCTAGATGAAAAAGATAATCTTTGCATGTATTTAAATGAAAAAAATGTAAATTGTGATGTGATGTGGTGTGATGTGCCAGGGGCTGTAAGCTGTTCTTATGGTAGTACCTTCATGGTTAAACTAATTATAGGGTCTGAACTTCCTGCCGGGGGCACTATAGGAAGATTTATCATCATCTCGATTAAAGAAAAGGTTAGTTTATCTATAAAGAAATCTTTAACAATTCTGTTTAATTTCATCTGAATGTATACGTTGATGTTTTGTCTTTTCACATACACTATATATCATTTATGATATGAGTGTACAGTTATTACATTTCATGAAGAATCAATCTAGATGCTTCAAAAGGGCCTTTTTCCTTTCTATTTGTAAAAGTATGTGTAAAGGTTTTGACTAATAAAGAGAAGCCTTTCTGCAAATGAATCCAGCCCACCAACCAATTCTAGCTTATAAAAGAGAGTTCTGAGCAGGGGACCCTCTTCTATGATGTCCATAAGCCCTAGTAGAGCATAGATAAAAAGAGATGTCTTATTGAACTAGGTCTGTAAGGGTGCTTTTCCACATAGGTTTTTAGTGGCTTTTCTCACACTATTACATTTTTTTGTGGTGTTTTTTGCACCAATGCACGTATTTTTGCAGTAAAAATGCCATCCCAGATGTTAGCTGAAGGTTAATGGAAAATGTGAGATGCAGGATATACAAGTGCTTTTTGGCTTGTGGCATTTTTGTTAATTAGGCCTCATGCACAAGACCCTATATGTTTTGCAGTCTGCAAAGCATTGATCTCCAAAACACGGATACCGAGCAAGTGCATGCTACAATTTTTTCCCACCTCCTGTAAAAATGTCCTATTATTATCAGCAAAACAGTCAAGGACATGTGCTTTTTTTGTAGCACTGTGGCATGGATATACAGATGCAGACAGCAGATGGTGTGCTGTTTGCATTTTTGCAGCCCTATGGAATTGATTTGGTGAAGAAATTTGGATCAAATGCGGAACAAAAATAATGTTTTGTACATGAGACCTTATGTGGTGTCTTTTTTCTCTTCTTTTCAAAAATATAGCATGCTATAGGTCTTGTTAATTTTTTCTGGAGTTTTCAGATCCCATTTGCCATATGGGAAAACATGCTATGAAGAAAGCACTAGTGGTAATACACAGAAATTACAGCAATAAACACAAAATAAACACTGCAAAAAAAAAAATGCTTACGCCAATTCTAGCATAATTAAAAAAAAACAGACAGAGAGACAAATTCATGTGTGTTGGGACTCTTAATGAGACAGGAACAGACAAAGTTGCATTTTAAAGGGCTTATGCCAAGTTTATATACATCAAAAGGCGTTTGGAACAACCAGAACTCTTCCTAGAGCCGGTTGCCCTTCCAAAGTAATTGGTGGAAAAGGGCCTTGGCAAGAGAGGTAACCAAGAAGCTAATGGTCATTCTGACTGAGATTCAAAACTCCTGTGTGCAGATAGGAAAAACTTCCAGAAGGTCAACTATCGCTGCAGCAGTCTTCCAATCTGGGATTTATGGCAGAATGGCCAGAAAGAAGCTTTTCCTCAGTAAAAGACACATGAAAGTTTGCAAAAAAGCTCCAAAAGGTCTCCGGATATGAGAAACAAGGTACACTGTACAGATGAAAACAAAATTAACATATTTGCCTCAATTCTAAGTGTCATGTTTGGAGGAAACCAGGCACTGCCCAATACCATTCATGCATAGTGGTGACAGCATCATGCTGTGGGGTTGTTTGGTTGTTTATTTACTAGCTGGTACATGAAGACTGGTCAAGTATAGAGATATTCTTAATGAAAACCTCTTCCAGTGTGCTTTGGATTTCAAACTGGGCTGAAGGTTTAACCTTCCTATAACGATACTAAGCACACAGCCAAGACAGCACAGGAATGCATTAGGAACAAATATGTGAATGTCTTTAAGTGGCCCAGCCAGAGCTCTGACTTTTGAACATCTCTGGAGAGAACTGAAAATGCCTGTCCATCAACAGTCCCCATCCAACCTGGCAGAGGTGTGCAAACCTTATGGCATTATACCCAAGAACACTGGAGGCTTAGTTGCTGCCAAAGGTATTTCAACTAGATACTAGAGATGAGCGAATCATCCAAAATTCGCTTCGCCGAATATTTGCCAAATTTCTGACAAGATTCCGGGTGGTGGTCACGCTGGCGAGCACTGCAGCCATTTGCGCTTTTCTGGATCCTCTTGCCGGGACAGCAAGGGTAAGGACTTCCGGCTGCAGTGGTTCTGGCAAGGTTGCATCCAGGGAAGTAGCCCCAGCTTCCCTGGCTGCTGCTGGCTTCATCTTCCACAGCAGCTGGTATTGGTGCATGACCGTGGATTGAAACTAGAGATGAGCGAATCATGCAAAAAATTATTCACCGAACTTTTCCTAAAATTCGTATATTCGACAAATAGATTTGTTGTATTTGCGTACAAAATATACGTTATTATGTGCTATTAGCGAATATTCGCTCACTAATAACGAACGTTCATTTTTCAAAAGGTACTCAACTTTATACGCTTTTAATCTATACACTGTTGCGTACGAATATAAGTCTTGCGAATGCACACACAATGCTACATCGTGGCGTACGAACCTCAGAGTCAGAGCGAATTTTGCAAGATGGCAACGGCAAGCAGGCGTTCGTGTCCATTCAGCTCTGAAGAGCTAAAGTACATGGTCCAGAAGATGGACAAGCTGGGCTATGATGGCAGTGGCACCCATCAACACCCGCACAAAGAAAAAAAACAAATAGTGGAGCGGGTGATACAAGGCCTGCGCCATCACTGTCAGAGTGAGTGGACC
>ONZH01013860.1:0-32677 GCA_900303285.1 Rhinella marina
TTTGGAGACTTTTATGCCTCCTTGTATAATTTGGAACCCCAAGGTGCTATTCCTCCACCCTCACAGGAAGACATCTCCTCCTATCTATCCTCTTTCTGTTTAGCCTCTCTCTCAGACTCCCAATTGGAAACACTCAATGCCCCATTCTCCCTCCAAGAATTAGAAGCCACTATTAAATCCCTTCCCAGCAATAAAGCTCCGGGTCCTGATGGCCTTTCCAACTCCTACTATAAGACCTTTGCCCCTCAACTCGCCCCACATCTCCTTCCAACACTCCAAAGAGCTTCCTCAGAAAGTTATTTCCCCAAAGAAATGTTAGAGGCCACAATAGTGACCATCCCCAAACCAGGGAAGCCCACAGATGACCCTAGAAATTTCCGTCCGATTTCACTACTGAATACGGATGTAAAAATATTCGCTAAGCTATTGGCAAATAGATTGGCTCTGCTCATTCCCCTATTAGTTAAGAAGGATCAAGTGGGGTTTGTCAAGGGTCGCCAAATTCAGGAAAATTCCAGACGGGTTCTAAATGTTTTGTCTTATTTACAAAGTAAGAATGCCCAGACACTTTTTGTTACCCTGGATGCGGAGAAAGCCTTTGACTGCATCAACTGGTCATTCGACTTCTCGGTTTTGGCACAAATGGGGTTTTCTGGACCTATTTTAGCCCTTATCAAAGCTCTCTACTCCAACCCATCTGCAAAAGTCTGGGTAAATGCTGCCCTGTCCAAGACCTCGGCAGGGGTGTCCCTTCTCGCCTTTGATGTTAATTTTGTCTATAGAGCCCGTGGCCCAGGCCATTAGGCTTAATAAGGAGGTACAGGGGATTGATATTGGGAATCACAATCATACTATTAGTCTCTATGCAGATGATGTTATTCTTATGTTAACAAATCCTATTCACAATCCCTACGGGCCTCCCTTCAAATTAGACTTCAATCAGACTTTGGCCACCTCTCCTACTATAAGCTGAACCAGAATAAGTCCCAAGCGATGCCTATAAATGTGCCCCCTCCAGTGACAGCTTCTCTCAAAGGGGAGTTTGAGTTGGACTGGCAGTCCTCACAAATATCTTATTTGGGGATGAACCTGACACCGATTGTCTCTCTTCTGTATAAAGTTAATTATGTGCCCCTTCTATCCTCTTTGGAAACTGAACTAGAGGCCTTTGCCATATATGAAATCTCATGGCTTGGTCATCTTGCGACTTTCCAAATGTTCTCACTTCCCAAACTCCTTCATCTTTTTAGAATTCTCCCAATCATACCCCCTAACCTTTTTTACTAGGAGTTCTAAGATACTCAATGCCTTTCTTTGGAGAAGGAGGAGACCGAGGATGGCCACTAAATTGTTACATCTCCGTAAACAAGTAGGGGGTTTGGGCCTTCCTAATATACATGATTATTATCTGGCGACTCAGGCTAATCAACTGATTGATTGGTGGAAAGGTGGCATTAATAAATACTGGGTCCAAATTGACAATACCACTCTACCTCATAATGATCTTAAAGCCCTCCTTTTGGCCTCATTGATCCCTTCTTTTCACCCCCCTAACTTGCCCTATTTTATTCAAGGGGCGCTTGACAATTGGAGAAGCTTTCATGCCCTTAGCGAGAGGTCATCTTTCCCTATTTCGGAGCTTGCTCCTATCACCATTCTAGATTATTTAATCCCAGATTTGGGGGTGGGGACCTGGAAAACCTATAGCATAACCCTAGTAAGTCATTTATATCATGATCAGGTTCTCCATACCTTTGAACATTTACATACCACTTTCCAAGTCCCTAACTCGGAATTTTTCAAGTATTTGAGGATCAGACATCTCCTCTCTTCCCCCCTACATGCAACTGGTTGTAAACAACTATTTGAACTTTGGTCTAAGCCGTCCTCTTCTTCTCCACCTCTATGTCCATTATATATTCTTTTGCATAGCAAGGAGAGTTTTGTTAAAACCACTTCGTTTCTCACATGGGAAAGAGACCTCCATACATCACCCACTAACACTCAGTGGAAACCTGCACTGCAGTTCATGTCTAAACATATTTTCTGTGTTACTCATTATGAATCTTATTTAAAAACCACCCTTAGATGGTATTATACTCTGGAGAGACTGAGCCATATGTTTCCAGGAGTTTCTCCAATGTGCTGGAGAGCATGTGGATGTAAAGGGACTCTCTTTCATATTTTGTGGGACTGCCCCCTTCTTAAGCCGCTTTGGAAGGAGATATTCTCCATGATTTCTACTCTACTAGTGCTTACTATCAAGCCGTTGCCGCAATTGTTTATTGGCCTTGATCAACTTCCGTCTCACGGCAGAGTAATCATGGCTCATATACTTCTCTCAACGAAGCTGGCAGTCGCATCCAAATGGAAAAGTCTCTCTATCCCCTCCTTATTAGACATAATTGGGAGAGTTAATCTCACCTTTACTCATGAGCGGGTCTTAGCAATTGCCAGACATGCCTTTCCAAAATTTGAGAGGGCCTGGAATCTGTGGATCAGATCACTTTACATGACTCCTTTAACTGGTGTGATTTAACCTTTCATGCTTCTCTTGGTTGTTTCAACACCCAGACCGTGCCCTTGAGGAAGTGTTCTTTCTTTATTTATGTACTTTCTGTGTTTTATAGCTATTCATCTTTGTTAGCTTAATAACTTTGATGTATGAATTGTTTTATGTACACTGTATTATGTCTTTTTTGGTTGTGATAATCATTTATGATTTTGTGTTTATTTCACAAAAACAATAAAAAACATTGATTCAAAAAAACAGGCCTAAACCATGATATTTTGGTCTCATCCATCCACAAAACATTGATCCAATAGCCTTCTTGTTTGTCTAGTTGATCTGTAGATGGGCAGCAATGCTCTTTTTGGAGAGCAGCAGCTTTCTCCGTGTAATCCTACCATGCAAACCATAGTTATTCAGTGTTCTCATAATGGTGACTCATGAATATTAACAAGGTTACCTTGGGTTCCTTTGTGACCTTGCAGACTGTTATGCACCTAACTCTTGGCATGATCTTTGTTGGTTGACCACTCCTGAGAAAAGTAAAAATGGTCTTAAATTTCCAACATTCATACACAGTCTGCCTGACAGTCCAAAATCCTAAGAGATTATTTTATAACTTTTTCCAGCCTGATGATGTCCAGTAATCTCCTTTGTTCATGCCATGATAAGCAACCACAGGCATGTGTTGTGAAGATCAGACTCTCATTAATTGAAAACACCAGACTATAATTCAAATTATCTGTTAATCCTAAAGGTTCACACACTTTTGCCACACAGATATGTGATATTGGATCATTTTCCTTAATAAAATAAATGACCAAGTCTAATATTTTTGACTAATTTGTTTGATTTGGTTATCTTTATCTACTTGTGTGAAAATCTGATAGGTTTAGAGTCAAATCTATACAAAAATATAGAAGATTCTGGAAACACTTCACAGACTTTCATGAACCACTGTAGTATGGAACTGTAAGACCTCTATTCTGGTTAACAGGGTCTTTGTGCAGCGGGCCATCCCCCAGGCCTTATCCTCCACAAGGGAATGTCGCCTCCCAGGTGTAGGAATGCCAAAGGATATATTCATGGCCTAAAATGTCACTTTATGGTGTGTCACAGTGCTCCTACCTGGAAACGGATGGACCCCAGGCTTTGGCTCCAGTTGCAGTGAACAGGGGGAATAATTGAGGTATGTAGTAATAAATGAGTCCAGACCTTGTAGTGAAATCCAAACGCACCTTTACTTAAGTAGACTTGCATCCAAATAACAATCTTTTGGCTTTTTCTTGGCTTCCAGCAGGTTTTAGCATAAAAACTTGGCAGGCAAAATATTCTGTTCTAATTCTCTGTTGCTCACCGCTGTACTAACAAACTTTCTATAAACCTGGATTTTCTTCCAATGGCTGCAAAGGCTGCACTTTTCTCCTTGGTCAGACTTATCTTGGGCCAGGGAAATACCTCCTGGCTGCTGAGGCTCTATAATCCTGCTTCGCTGGCCACCAGAGCTGAAGGTGCTCTGGCTGGCAGGGACATGTCCAGCAAAGACATGCCCTGCACACCCTTCCCCTAGCAGAGGGCTCTCTAGACTGGTTCTAACTAGATCTCCACCCTTACTGCAGAAAGTGGGAACAGTCCACTTCTCTCCAGAAGGGGTCAGAATGGAAAGGTCCATTCTGAGTAACTATACAGTAGCTCAGCCTTTGTTGCTTCCACCTGCTGGTACACCAGGCACATTACATAGTAAAATAGTTGCATAATATTAGTATAGATATACACATTTTTGCAGGTCCTGGAATAAAATGCATAGAATGACATAGTGTTAGCAAACATAGATAGAAGCAGGGTGTAGGAGTGATAATACCACTCTGGGGTGTTACACTTGCACACAATTTAGACATGGTGATATAAGCAATTTTGTGTCCATTTTAACCCTAGTATGCATGACATCAAAAATCTACACATTAACATAACATGGGCCTTTTAGGCCTGTGTGCAAATCATATGGAGGAACTCAAATAAACTGATTTTTCCTTCTTCGGTTTGTAAGACATTATTGTTGATTTGTTGCTGAAATCAAAGACACTATCATAAAGTGCACACTGTGGATTGTGCTTCATCACTGGAGGAATATCTTGCAGATATGGCTTCATAGTACCAACAACTGTAAGATCTTTTTCGAGCATAAAATTGCCCAGTTCAACATAAGTAACATAATTGTCCATTGTTATGTTTCTACCAGAATTGTAAATTGGTATAGCAAGTGTCTTTACAATGTGAGAACCTAGATATTTCTGTACTGGAGCACCAACTTCTTTTCCACAGTAGATAAGCTCATTCATCCCATAAAAATTTGCAGAATCACACATCCAGAATAATTTCAGTCCATACTCGGCTGGTTTACTAGGCATATATTGAATGAACTTGCAACATCCTCTGAAGGCTACAAGTTGCTCATCCACTGTTACATTATCACTAGGATTCTCAGGTACAGTGTTCATTTTAGGACATGGTCAGATATCAGTGTCAAGTATCAAAATAATGCCAGTGTGATACCTGACCCTGACACCTGACCCTGACACCTGACACCTGACTCTGGACTTCAGGTGTCATGGTCACTATGACTTTTAGCTTCATTGTACTTTACATATGCTGAATCACATAGATGAAGAAAATCACTTTGGTTCTGTTTGAACCTATAGCTCAGCAGTTAGACACTTGCCTTCCAATATAGTCTTCTGGGGTTCAAATCCCCTTTTGGTCTTTAAAAAATAAATTGGTATTTTATTGAGCCCTAGAAAAGAGGCAAATTCAAGTGATGTGTGACCCTTGACAACTGACTCGTCAGGGGTCAGGGTCGCTATGACTTTTAGTTTCATTGTGCTTTTCATATACTGAATGACATAGATGAAGAAAATCACTTTTTGATCTGTCTGAACCTATAGCTTTTAGCTTCATTGTACTTTACATATGCTGAATCACATAGATGAAGAAAATCACTTTGGTACTGATTGAACCTATAGCTCAGCAGTTAGACACTTGCCTTCCATGTAGACTTCTGGGGTTCAAATCCCCTTTTGGTCTTTAAAAAATAAATTGGTATTTTATTGAGCACTAGAAAAGAGGCAAATTCAAGTGATGTGTGACCCTTGACAACTGACTCGTCAGGGGTCAGGGTCGCTATGACTTTTAGCTTCATTGTGCTTTTCATATATTGAATGACATAGATAAAGAAAATCACTTTTTGATCTGTCTGAACCCACATGAAAAGTATAATAAAGCTAAAAGCCAGACTGACCCTGACCCCTGACAAGTCAGTTGTCAAGGGTCACACATCACTTGAATTTGCCTCTTTTCTAGGGCTCAATAAAATACCAATTTATTTTTTAAAGACCAAAAGGGGATTTGAACCCCAGAAGTCTACAAGGAAGGCAATTGTCTAACTGCTGAGCTATAGGTTCAGACAGATTAAAAAGTGATTTTCTTCATCTATGTCATTCAGTATATGAAAAGCACACTGAAGCTAAAAGTCATAGCGACCCTGACCCCTGACGAGTCAGTTGTCAAGGGTCACACATCACTTGAATTTGCCTCTTTTCTAGGGATCAATAAAATACCAATTTATTTTTAAAAGACCAAAAGGGATTTGAACCCCATAAGTCTACACGGAAGGCAAGTGTCTAACTGCTGAGCTATAGGTTTAACTGCTGAGCTATAAGTGATTTTCTTCATCTATGTGATTCAGCATATGTAAAGTACAATGAAGCTAAAAGTCATAGTGACCCTGACACCTGAAGTCCAGAGTCAGGTGTCAGGGTCAGGGCTCATGTGTCATGGTCAGGTATCACACTGGCAGTATTTTGATACTTGACACTGATATCTGACCATGTCCTAAAATGAACACTGTACTCAGGGGTGGGATTCAAATTTTTAACAACAGGTTCCCTACTCAAAGGTGGACGTGAGGCGTCATGACACATATTTACATATACATCTCATATATGAAACTCACATACACATAAATACACCATATACATGGTACACATGCATAAATACACCACATATACACTAGACATACATACCACCCAACTTTTAAAAAGCCTAAGGAGCTGAACTATGGAATGGAAGGGCTCATCTCCAGCTGCCAGCCGGTTCTGTAATTTTAACAACCGGATCTGTAGAACCTGAGGGAACTGGCTGAATCCCATACCTGAGGTTTCTAGAGTATGGTACAATTCTTGATAAAAAAATATTCCACATTTAACTAATAGGTGCTAGTTGATCTGTTTCCAACCTCAAAGGACGGGTTCGCTTATCATCAAATTGAAGGCTTTTCCGAATATCCTCATATCTATTCACTGACATTGTTGCTTTGTAGTATGGATCAGAATGTGGGTCCAGAAATAATTCTCTGATAGGAACATCACAAGATTTTTGACACCCTACAAGAAGTGTAAGTCCAATATAAGCATACAGTTCCTCTTTTGAGATATTTTTCCATAAGCAATGCGTCATCCTAAGTTTGTACATAAAACTACCTCATCATGATGTCATGGCTATGTGACTTCGGGAAGGAGGAGTCAGTCTTCCTCCCAAAATCACATGGCCATGACATTATCACAGGTCTTTCTACACACGTGAAAGGCGTGATCCAACCCCCTCCCCAGCAACCCTGATTATAATAACACAGTAACTTGTGACACATAAACTGATGAGTATATGAAAAACATAATACGGGCCTAAAAGGTGCGTATTATGTAAATATGTGGTTTTCCAAAAAAGCATTGTTATACCAAAATGCCCATCACATTAAACTTTATAAACAGCTGGAAATTACCCTCAACTACAAACTTGAGGAATACCTAGAGTTTCAAAATTCTAACTAAAGTAATCTTGCGAAAATAGCAAACAAGTAAGCTAGCGGGCCTAAAAGGCCCGGGTTATGCATACTAGGGTTTAGTGGGTTGTTTTTATAGTATTTACTGTGAGATCTGTAAGATTGTTATTTCATATCTTTGTCTAAGCATACATCTATGTCAGATTTACATGTACTGTAGTTTCTATACTATGGAACTACTTGTACCCCCTCAGTATGGCCTATTGAATACATGTCTGGCTATTTCAGTTAACCAGTCTAGTTTAAAGCTGGACAAAGTATTTTACATTTCTATGTTTGCTTGGCTTAGAGTAAGATTATTTTACATTATGTTCTTGTATATGTTGATTTCCAATTTACAGTACAGTATGTTGCACAGTTAGATGACATAAAGTTGTATATGTTAAATACAGTAGACATGCTTTGTTTTACAATATTCTGATACAGGTTACGTCAACACACTACGTTAGACCACAGTATAAATATATCAAGGGTCAGTATAGAGATTTTAGATGAGTCCAGCACAGTTCATTAAAATCCAGAAGCCTTTATTCCAAATTTCGAATAGACACTTGGACACAAAAATCACTCCATTTTGTTGTACTGACACGTCAATACAACTAAATGGAGTGATTTTTGTGTGTACGTGTCTTCTGAAACTAGTGCTGATCTGAACCTGTCCGGGCACGGCTACGCCTTGGTTTAGGTGAGCTGGAGAGTGTTTTTCTGTGTGTCAGTACAGAGATCTCTCCCATGATCTATTTATCCCGAGGACTATGACTGTGATGAGGGGACATCCTCTGCGTCTGGAGGAAAGAAGGTTTGTACACAAACATAGAAGAGGATTCTTTACTGTAAGAGCAGTGAGACTATGGAACTCTCTGCCTGAGGAGGTGGTGATGGTAAGTTCACTAAAAGAGTTCAAGAGGTGCCTGGTTGTATTTCTGGAGGGTAATAATATTACAGGTTATAGTTACTAGAGAGGGGTCTTTGATCCAGGGAGTTATTCTGATTGCCTGATTGGAGTTGGGAAGGAATTGTTTTCCCCTAAAGTGGGGAAAATGGGCTTCTACCTCACAGGGTTTTTTTTTTTGCCTTCCTCTGGATCAACTTGCAGGATAACAGGCCGAACTGAATGGACAGATGTCTTTTTTTGGCCTTATACACTATGTTACTATGTTTAATGGTGTCTAGTTTTGAGCGAATTGAAGTATCTGAAGTGGACTTCGATCCAAATTTCAGAAAAATTTGATTCACAGCGGAGCGAATTTCCTTGTGCTTTGTGGTAACGAATCGATTTATCATGAAATGGTAGTAAAAAAAGAAACATACTTATGTCATCCTTTTGCTCTCAAAAATCTCACCACGGCCATCTTGATTGATGATACTGTGCAAAATCTCTAGCGCAGTGATGTATGACGTCATCATGCCGGCCAGTGTGATGACATCATCACGTCATGCGGTGTCTTCAATTAAGATGGCTGCGGTGGGCTCTTTACGATCAAATGGATAAGGTGAGTATTTTTTAAGTGATTAACTTCTGAAAGCCCTAATTTTTCATCTCAAATGCTGCGATCAGCGATAAACGAGGCACCAGGGGGGGGTGTTCATTGACAGGGTGCTGCACAATTGGCGTTCCTCATTATTGCACCAGCTACATACAAAGAATTGCGCCTTGTGACATAGTAATTTGTCACAAAGCAAATTTCTTTGTGAAATGCAGCATAACAGCAAATCTAATTTTCAATAACTTCCCTCAACACTAATGGTAACTTTAACTTCTGGCTTTGTCTCTATATATTTGTTCACTTTTAAATTCTTTTTATATCAGTTTTGTCTATTGAGCCCTTTGTTTCTATTGTACAGAACATTTGTGGGTTATGTAAAGAACTTAATAATTTATTTATATCTTACCATGTTTCCTGCAATATGAGATATATTTTAAAAGATCCTTTCAAGTATGCAACAAGGGAACTTTGTTTATTGCTTGTATAAAAACCATTTGTTTTTTTAGGCTTTTACATGAATTTATGGTGTATTAGATTTATTACTTTTTACTATACCTCATAAACACAATGAGTTGTTTTTGCAATAAGAAAGAAACATATTAGTGGACATTGTGACTCCAGTACAAATCTGACCCTGGAAAGTCAATGGAGAACAGTATTAACAAAACATTTTGTGATGTATTATAAAAGCTTTGACTTTTTTGTAGTTTTGAAAGAATTCTTAGAGGATTCAAAAATGCAATCAAGAAAACAGTATGTGGAAAATAGGATACACAGGAGTGGATTGTATAATACAAAGGCATTACAATAAGCACATTAAAAGGCTAATTAAATTTCCTGTCCCTAATGAGAAAATAAATAAATGGTTTATTTATGATTGTTACCAAAAAGAATGTTTGTTCAACTGTCGGAATGAAATCTAATTATCCGTGACCTCTACTCACAAACTTCCTAATTACTGACACTTTCAATATCATGTAATGCTTCTTGAAGCAATAATTAATTAACAAAATCTTAAAAGAAATTAAAATAGCTCAGCTATATAACTGTAATGACCTCTACATTGCAGATATATACATTAGATTGCCTTAAACGGATTGTCTGATTTCAGGGAGAATTTGGGTCATGTCTATAATTAAAAAAATAGATCATTATGTACTGTACCTAGCAGATTCCGTGTCACTGCTCCAGTTCCCCTGGCTGAGCCCTGTTGATCCGGCTGCAGTGGTGACATCATGTTGCCACCACACGACTGCTGCAGCCAGTGATTATGTGCAGTGGCCACATATTATTGACATGATGTCACTGTTGTCCAGTTTCTTCCTGGAACTTAAACTTAAATTAGGCATGTCAGTGGCTTCATTCTGCCCGAAAATGACAGGCCCCCGATTACAAAAAAAACGATATTTTACCTTGAAATGCTGCTTTTAAAAATTAGCCAAAAATGTGAAGGATTGTCACGATAGTGGTTCCGCTAGATTAACAGATCTCTGCGTATTTGTGTGTAGGGAAAGACCTATCAATGAAGCCTAACCAGACACAGAGAAGTTAAAATTTCATGTTATAGGAACACTGTGTTTTATGATCACCAGTTTGTAATAAGCACCTTATTAAAATAATGTCCTTTGATGGACCCTGAAATCAAGGAAGAAACATATCAGGTAATTATAAAAAAAGCCTGATAGTGTTTATATAGTAGACCGCTATTATGGATTGTCAAGAACTATACCGCCAGGAAAGAAAAGGATGTCATATATACTTGACTTTCTCCATTCACTGCTATGGAGTTTCTGAAAATAGTCAAGTAAGCATGCTCAACTATTTTCAGAAGTCCCATAGCAGGCTATAGAGAGGACAATAAATACCTGGTCTCCTATCCATTTTAGCAGTACATGATGGACCCCTATTCTTGAGATATTTATCATATAGCGGTGAAAGAAAGTATTTAGTTAGCCACCAATTGTGCAAGTTCTCCCACTTAACAAAATGAGAAAAAAAATCCAGAAAATCACATTGTCTGATTTTTAAAGAATTTATTTGCAAATTATGGTGAAAAAAAAGTATTTGGTCACCTACAAACTAGCAAGATTTCTGGCTCTCATAGACCTGTAACTTCTTCTTTAAAGGGATTCTGTCAGCAGGATATTGGGTATAGAGATAATTACATCTCTATACCGGCCTTACTGCTGTGATTGTAAATATGTAAGTGTAATTGTTATTAGGGCAGTAGTTTACATAAAAAAGCGTTTTTATTAACATGTGAAATACCTGGAGCCCAAGGGGAGGTCCTTCGAGCCGTTGGAGCCCGGGCACGCCACAGATTTCGGAGCCCAGCACCGCCTTCCAGCTAATTATGCACGCCCCTTCAGCGCTGTCTCCCCATCTTGCTCATGCGCCATGCATACAAGAGTCTATGCCGCAGCCGGAGGAGAAGACAGCGCTGAAGGGGCGTGCATAATTAGCTGGAGGGCGGTGCTGGGCTCCAAAATCTGCGGCGTGCCCGGGCTCCAGCGGCTCGCAGGAACTCCCCTTGGCTCCTTATCCAGGTATTTCACATGTTAATAAAAACACTTTTTTATGTAAACTACTGCCCTAATAACAATTACACTTACATATTTACAATCACAGCAGTAAGGCTGGTATAGAGATGTAATTATCTCTATACCCAATATCCTGCTGACAGAATCCCTTTAAGAAGCTCCTCTGTCCTTCACTCATTACCTGTAGTAATGGCACCTGTTTGAACTTGTTATCAGTATAAAAGACACCTGTCCACAAGCTCAAACAGGCACACTCCAAACTCCACTATGGTAAGACCAAAGAGCTGTCGAAGGATACCAGAAACAAAATTGTACCTGCACCAGGCTGGGAAGACTGAATCTACAATAGGCAAGCAGCTTGGTGTGAAGAAATCAACTGTGGGAGCAATAATTAGAAAATGGAAGACATACCAGACCGCTGATAATCTCCCTTGATCAGGGGCTCCACACAAGATCTCACCCCGTGGGGTCAAAATGATCACATGAACTGTGAGCAAAAATCCCAGAACCACCTAGTGAATAAACTGCAGAAAGCTGGGACCAACATAACAAAGGTTACCGTCAGTAACACACTATGCCGCCAGGGACTCAGATCCTGCAGTGCCAGACGTGTCGCCCTGCCAGTACATATCCGGGCATGTCTGAAGTTTGCTAGAGATTTGGATGTTCCAGAAAAGTATTGGGAGAATGTCATATGGTCAGAAGAAACCAAAGTAGACTGTTTGGTAGAAACACAACTCGTCATGTTTGAGGGAGAGTAAATGCTGAGTTGCATCCAAAGAACACCATACCTACTGTTAAGCATGGGGGGTGGCAAAATCATGCTTTGGGGCTGTTTCTCTGCAACGGGACCAGGACAACTGATCTGTGTATGTGAAAGAATGAATGGGGCCATGTATCGTGAGATTTTGAGTGCAAATCTCCTTCCTTCAGCAAGGGCATTGAAGATGAAACGTGGCTGGGTCTTTCAGCATGACAATAATCCCAAGCACACCGCCAGGGCAACAAAGGAGTGACTTCGTTAGAAGCATTTCAAGGTCCTGGAGTGGCCTAGCCAGTCTCCAGATCTCAATCCCATAGAAAACCTTTGGAGGGAATTGAAAGTCCGGGTTGCCCAGCGACAGCCCCAAAACCTCAGTGCTCTAGAGGAGATCTGCATGGAGGAATGGGCCAACATACCAGCAACAGTGTGTGCCAACCTTGTTAAGACTTACAGAAAACATTTGACCTCTATCATTGCCAACAAAGGATATATAACAAAGTATAGAGATGAACTTTTGTTATTGACCAAATATTTATTTTCCACCATAACTTGCAAATAAATTATTTAAAAATCAGGCAATGTCATTTTCTGGATTTGCTTTCTCATTTTGTCTCTCATAGTTCAGGTCTACCTATGATGCCAATTACAGGCCTCTCTCATCTTTTTAAGTGGGAGACCTTGCACAATTGGTGGCTGACTAAATACTTTTTTTCCCCACTGTATGTCCAGTGTCATATGTCATCAAAGAATAGCACACTTTAAAAGCAAAGAGGACTCTTTCACCTGCTGAGGGAAATATGTTTAGTCTGCTGCAGCTATGGGCTTCTTTACTGTAAGAGCAGTGAAACTGAAGAGTTGACTCTCTAACTAACTTTGGCTAACACAGCTAAAGGGTCAAATGTTTTCCTGAAACAAAATTATCCAGTGTAATTGTTCCACTACTGTACACTGGGTCAAATGTTTATCCATTCTGATGCCAAGTCATATTTTTGTTTTCCAGTTTACCTTCTCGATTTGTCCTTACTTCGATGACACCCTGCTAATTCCCTGATGAGATTAAGGAATTACCTTTCTTCACTCTTTACTTTTAAACTCACAGTCACACTAGTGCCCTTTCTATCTGTGTACTTTAATCTGCAGATTAATCTGTGATTGAACAAGTAGGTACTGAACTTCAGCCTTTACTAGAGATGAGAAAATGTTTTGAAAAATTTAATTCAACTTATTCGCTGACGTTATCCAAGAAATTTGATTTGTTCCGAACACAAACTGGTACATGATGAGGAATGCTGAGACAGACATCATTCACACCTCCTTCCCTTTTGGGAGAACAGACCCCTTTACTCATGAGTAAAGGGGCGTATTTTCCCAAATCGTTGTGTGAAGGGGAGGAGGTGTGAACGATGTCTGTCTGTCTCAGCATCCCTCATGATATACCTGTTTGTATTGGAATGAATTAAAGAAATAAAAGAAACAAAAGGTTTTGTACCAGCAACTTGTGAGTATGACTTCTATTTCTCACTCACATACAAAGTTTTGTATTTTGATTTTTTCCAAGGGTTTACAATTTTTAAAAGTAGTAGAACAAAAAAAATTTGGTATTGTTGTCTTCATATTGAGCCACAGAATAAAGATTTAATGTGCACAGTGAACGTTGTGATGTCAAAACCCCAAAAACCTTGGTGGAATTGTAGTTTTTTTTTTAATTTAATGCACAAAATTTTTTTCCCCGCTTTTCAATAACAGACATGGTAAATTAAATGTAAAAGTACAACTTATCCCACAAAAAATAAGCCCTCATATGGCTATATAACAATTTAAAAAGTTATGGCTATTGGAACGTGGGGAGATAAAAATGAAAATGCAAAACCAAAAATGGTCCTGGTACTTAATTATTTTTTAACTGTGTATACATGAATCCTTTTAAAAGAGACTCACAACAGGGATGACCATGAACCCTCCATACTATGAACTTAATGTTATTTGGCTTTTAAAATGTATTAGGGTTGAAACCAAATGCGCCAAACATGGTAGAAGGATGAAACATGGCCGCTGAATTATTGTCATAAAGAACAGGAGCCTGGAAACTAACTGCCATATAATATAGTGACCAAACAGGGGCTGTTGCTGCAGTGGGGTTTGGCTGGTTAGGTGGGGGCATAATATGCAAATTATTGTTGTTCTGACCTGCAAACTCCTGCAGGTTATTTGACAGTAAACACAGAATATTAATCATCTCTGGCATACCCACTTCTCCAAACTCAACGCTCTCCTGCCCTACATGTCACCTGGCCCTAATAAGTTTTGCAGACTGGATGTTATAAAATGGCACGCTGGCAATGGAATAATAAAGGCTTCCATCTTATTGGTATTGATAATTACATATTATTACAATGTATTTGAAAGTTGCATTAATTCCATGGCACTATACGTCAAGAGGGGGTTATACAAGCATAATATAAAAGTACAATAAACAACGAAGTATTAATGACTGATGTAGAAATAAGTAAATGTAGGAATAAATAATTAGAACTGACACAAAATAATTTTTTTTCCATAACAGAACTTATTAACTAGAGATGAGTGAAGTTTTGAAAAATTTGATTCAGCTGCTTAGCCTAAATTCGGCAAGAATTTTTTTCTGAATTAATTCCTAACACATTGAGATAAATCAGGAAAACTCTAACCACTCTGTCTAATCATACTCTTCCCACTTGGTGGACCAATTTCAGTGTAAAGCCTTGGAAGATAAACTGCAGGGAGAGTGCAGAGAGACTTCAGGGAGAGTGTATCACCGTGTACATCAGTGTGCAGCAACATTCATAGCTAATTCATAGCTAATCTGTTAAGCATGTAAGCATTATCCTAAATATGGCACAGAGAAGCATTCTTCTGTACAGTAATATTAATGAATGAGGTCCGTCAGTCATTGTATTTTACTGCCATTTGATGGCTCCAGTGGTTCAGTTATTTTCTTTGTTCTGCTCCTATATCAGAGAAGAAAGTAAAACTGAAGCATTGGTGTGAACCCGGCATTAGCTGTAGTTACGGTACAGTCAGTATTACAGGCACGTCTAATTTATTGCCGTGTATTTGAGTTGTCAACTAGAATTTTTCTTTTTCCAGCCAATTTATACCAAAATCACGGACAGCCAACATTTGTCTATATGTCTATACTGAGTAATACCACCAGCATTTACTGTGAGCTATAAAATGATAATTATAACTAAAATAATCTACTCAAGTACCCCCAGCCTAAAAAAAATCTATTTTTTAAGGACAAAGGCAACAAATTGTCTATTTTTACCGACTGTCTAGAAATTTCTGGACAGTTGGTAACCTTGCCGTGTACATTACTGTGCAGTGCACCACAATTCAAGCAGCTGTGGCAATAACAGTGTGCACTAGAGAGTGAAGTTTTGAACAATAACTCTTTAGTGGAATATGTAGGCAGTGGCAATAAGGTAGTGGAGAAAAAGAAGTTCTTTTAAGCCATGTTGTGGCAGTGCAATCACTTCTGTTAGCTGTAGAATGGCTGTGCATCAGTATTAGGCTCAGTTCACACTTCACTGATTTGATGAGTTACAGATCAAAAACACAGAACAGGTGCAGATCTTTTCATGATACCTTATCTGAGAGTAGGATTCGCTCGTGATTTGGCTTACCATATCTATTCTGTTAGCCATTGACAGTAAACCGCCGGAATTAACTGACCAAATAACTGAAGTGTGAACTCAGCCTTGCAGGTCAATGTTAGCGTCAGGTCTAAATTACTTAACAGTGTAGTCACCCAAGATTCTAGCATAGTGTCCACATTGATTGATAGATAACCTATTCTGTTAGCCACTGATTCTAATATAGTGTGAAAAACCTGTCTCATTTCACTGTTTGTGGGGTGTCCACATTGATTTATAGATAATCTATTCTGTTAGCCACTGATTCAAGTAGTGAGGAGGGTGTCAGCAGTAAGGTTGTGTTGATTTTTCCTTTCTTCTGATCCATCAGAAGAACAGCCCAAAAAATGGATTCTGTATTTTGAGCATCCCCCTTCACATGGTCAGTATTTGGTTGGTAATTCATCAGTATTTGTAAAGCAAAACAGGTTTGGGTCCAAAACAGAGATAAAAAGTCATGGAAACATTTGCATGTCTTCTATGTTTTGGACCCCCTCCTGCTTTTGGCTTCCAAATCATGATCAAATTCTGATACAAAATACTGACCATGTGTTTTTCATTTTATGGTTCTTGTGACGGATCAGAAGAAAGGTAAAATAAACGATGATGTTAACCAGGCCAAACAGGGACACTAGGGGCCCCTGAATAGACTGGTGAGTGTGGCAACAGTATGCAGAGTAACAATAGTAGCCCAGTCACAGTGTGATGAGGGTAACAGCGGTATGAGGAGTCAACATAGTGGCCAAGTCACAGAGTGGTGAGGGTGTGAACAGCATGAGAAGTCACAATAGTGGCTCAGTAATAGAGTAGAGAAGGGGGCAACAGCAGTGGCAGTAACAGCACAAGATGGATGCAGTAGGAAAAGATGGCAGCAGAGGCAGCAGGCATGTGTCCAGAAGTATTGAGCCATTTGTCACAATGTTCTGGTGTGGCAGTACACTGCAGTCTGATCATTGCTGGCAGAATGATCTAGTTTGATGCATCAGGCACCGGTGTGGAAATCTTGGCTGATCCACACATAATTCATCTTTGATGAATTCCCTCTGCCGAAAAGTGATAATGCAGCCTTCACTACACAAGTAACTCAGCATGCATCTGGCCATTTATGCAAGGGAATTGGAGGGATTACCTGCCTCCATTTCCACTGCATACTGTTGGGGACACCTACCTGGTATTTCGCATCGCCCTCCAGCTCCTCCTGCTCCTCGTCTATCGCTTGTGCAGAAAAACTACCAATTTCTGTATACAATTCCTGGGTGTTTATGTCCTTGTCCTCCTCCTCCGCCAGTTCATCCCTCATAGGACTCACGTGGCAGTGAGATGTAAGCTCCACGTCTCCAGCACATAAAGGAATGGAATGATATTGTTCATCCCGTCATCCTGTCCACTGACAAATAATGTGGCCTCCTGAAAGGGCCTGAGCAAACAGCAGTTGTAACGCATGAGCTGCTACTGGCTAACGTTGAAGTTACACAAGTGAGTAGTCCTATACGCCTGCATCATCAAGAAATTCAAGGAGTGCGTGTTTTGGCCATTTTTAAGACGTCTTGCTTTTGGGTGGAAGACTTCAGGAACCTGGTTACAACCAGATTAAAGATGTGCGCCATACAGGGCGCATGGGTCAGTCATCCCTGACACAGCCTCAACAGAATGTTCTTCTTGTTATCGGTGACCATGGTTCCAATCTTCAGTTGGCGAGGAGGCAGCCAGGATTTGATTTCTTGATGAAGGACGCGGAGCAGTTCCTCCCCGGTGTGACTCCATTCAGTCAGGCTGACCAGGTTCAGAACAGCATGACACCACTGTGCTCTGCATAGGTGGTATGCTGAAGGACCACTCTGAACTGTACCTACAGTGGAGGCTGAGGACAAGATGGAGGATAAGAAGGTGGACACCCCAATAACAGTAGAACAAGACAGGTTATTCACCCCAATTTGAGACTCAAGGCCTAATGGAATTGTTTATTTATTAAACAAGGTGGACAACCCAATAACAGTTGAAGGAGACAGGTTATTCACCCAAATTTGAGAATCAAGGTGTAATAGAATTGTTTATCTATTAAACAAGGTGGACTCACCAATAACAGTATAACGAAACAGGTTATTCACCGAAATTTGGGAATCAGGCCCCAATAGAATTTTTTATCTATTAATCACTGTGGACAATGTTCAATAAGATAGCTCTGTGCCCTACACTTCAATTGATTCAAACTGCGCTGTCTCCTATGGATCCCTTCAGTTTCAAATTACAGTCCCTGCACTATCCCTGCACTGTCCCTTTCACACTGGCAATTTACTATTCTCTTTTTCGACAGATCGTCAGCTCTACTATCCCTAGTGCAGCAACGCTTCCACGTCTCTCCCTATGCTCAGCTCACAATGAAATGGCAGAGACCACGTGGGATAAGGCTTTTAAAGGGCTGTGGCATCACAGGAGATGGCTATCTGCAGATTTGCTGGTTGCACAGCACTATTGGTAATCTTGCATTCCCGGGCTTCTTACTTTCAATTTCTAACATGTGTATCTATTTTGGGAAAACAGATTAGTTATCAGTAAGTGTGAGGAAATTGTGATTTGCTGCAAATCAGATTTTTCCTAAAATTTGATTGAATTCCACTTTGGGTGCTTCCATTCACTCAACATTAGTGTGCACCAAGATTCATATCTGATCTCATCTGTTAAACAAAAAGAAATGTATACAGCACCCTTTGGTAAAGCAAAAAAAATGGCACGCGCAGGAGCTGTGTCCAAATGACTCTTGAGTGGAACAAAATAAAGAAATTGGAGGCAGCGCCAATAAATTTGTGGTGCAAAAAAGGTTCTTTTAATCCATGTTATGACAGTCAAAACACATCATTTTTAATCCACTGTGTTAGCTGTCGAACTATGATGCATCAGTAATACACTGTTACTGTCAAGTAGTGTCCCCATGACAGAGTGGGGACAGTGGCAGCAGCAGTGACAGTAGGGCCTCATGACAAAGTGGGAGGGTGGAAACAGTGGCAGTAGAAATGACAGTAGTGGCCCCATGACAAAGTGGAGTGGGGGGCAGCAGTGGCAGTAAGGCTATGTTCAAATCACCATTTATTTTTCCGTTCTTCTGATCCATCAGAAGTAATAATAAAAAAACAGATCCTGTATTTTGAGCCTCTGTAAGGCCTCTTTCAAACGGTCAGTATTTAGTCAGTATTTTGCATCAGTATTTGTAAGCCAAAACAAGGAGAGGGTCCAAAACATAGATAAAATGTAATGGAAATTTTTGCATCTCTTTTGTGTTTTGGACCCATTCCTGCTTTTGGCTTACAAATACTGATCAAATATTGACAAAATACTGACCATGAGAAAGAGGCCTTACGGATGCTCAAAATACATGATCCTTTTTTTTTATTTTCTGTTCTTCTGTCGGATCAGAAGAACAAACTAAATTAACGGTGATGTGAAAACGGCCAAACAGGGATTATAGTGGCCTATAACAGAGTGGGGAGGAGGGTCAGCAGCAGTGGCAGTAACAGTGACAATAGTGACCCCCATGAGAGAGTGGGGACAGTGGCAGCAGCAGTGGCATACAGCACAAGATGGTGGCAGATTAAAGTTTAAGCAGAACCCAACAACATCAGTGTGGTGGCACTAGCATGTGGCCAGAAGTAAGTGGGCCATTTTGCGGTATATTCTGGTGTGGCAGCACACTACAGTATGATCATAGTGGCAGAATAATCTATTCTGATGCATCAGGCACCAATGTCTGGGAATCCTGGTTGAACCATGCCTGATTCATCTTTATGAAAGTTAATCTCTCAACATTTTGGGAGGAAAGGTGAGTTCTCTTAGGGATAACTATGCCCCCTGCCGCACTGTACACCTGCTCTGATTTCACACTGGCAAACTCAGCCAGTAGCAAACACACTTCCAGTTTACATTCCCAGTAGTCCAGGGGATCTTGGATCATGGGTGACAGGGTACAGTCCAAGTATGCCCCCACCTGCTGGTTGAGGTTCTATTGGATGTCCCGCTGCTGCTGAATGGTTTCTTCGGTAGGTAGCTGAAGAAAACAGCTCATCAGAGACTCCAGTCTGAAGTTGCTGCATATGAAGCTGGTACTGCTCCAACGCCCACCTGCATCCCTACCAGTCATGGCAGTGGAGCGTGAGTGCAGAGGGTCCCCCTAGTCAGACCTTCGTAAGGACGATCGATGGCACTCATAGGCAGTGACCAACTGACTACACAGCATGTCTTTATAGTAGTCCATTTTTGCATCCCTTTCAGAAGGTTGAAAAAAATGCCACTATTTTTGACTGGTTGTGAGGGTCTAATAATGTGGAGAGCCAGTAGTCATCCCTCTGCTGAATCCTGACAATGTGGCTGTCACTACTCAAACAAAAGAGCATGCAGGCCATTTTCGTAGGGGACTCGGAGGGACTCCCTGCCTCTATTTCCACTGCAGACTGCCACGGTCTGTCAGCGTCACCTTCGTTGTCACCCTCCAGCTCCTAATCTTCCTCCTGCTAAAATTCCTCTGCTTTTATGTCCTTGTCCTCATCATCGTCCTCCTCCTCTGCCAGTTCATCCTTCTCAGGTGGCAGTGAGATGCAGGCGCCACATCTTTTGTCGCCTCATCATCAGGTTTCTTAGCATTCCCTCCAGGACATGAAGAATTAGAATGACGTGATTCATACTGTAGCTCTGCCGACTGACAAATAAAGTGGCCTTCTCAAACCACCTGCGCAAACAACATTTGTCACACATAAGCTGCCATTGGCTAATGTGGAAGTTATACGGGAGACTATACCTGTCCATCTGCTGCATTAAAAAAAATCATTGACTGCTTTCCTCTGCTCGTACAGATGATCTAACATATGGAGCGTGGAGTTCCAACTGGTGGACATTTCGTATATCAGGCAATCTTGGGGAAAGCATTTTGCCTTTGCAGCTCAAGGAGGGCGTGTTATGCATGGTAAGAGTGGCTGAAGTGCATGCACAGTTTCCTGGACATTTTTAACAGCTCATGCAGTTCAGTGGAAGACTTGAGGAACCGGGTGACAATGAGATTGAAGACGTGCACCATGGAGAGCACATGGGTCAGTCCTCCCTGACGCAGAAACCATGTTTCCTATTTCCAGTTGGCAATTAAACAGGCAGTGTTTGATTTCTTTATTGATGACACAGGCCAGTTCCTCCCTGTTGTGGCTCTGTTAACCAAGGCTGACCAGGGGCATGACAATGCATAGCTTTGCATAGGTGATATGCTGGAGGGCCACTGTGAAATTGTGCCTAGAGAGGAGGATGAGGACAAGGTAGAGGATGAGGAGGCAGAGGAGGATAGTGGAGTAGAAATCCCAGCATTACAATGCAGAGGTGGTTTTGTCATCAGCTGGCCAAGTTGCTGGTGTGCCCAGGGCTGGAACCACATTTAACCAATGGGCTGTGAACGACATATATTGTTCTTGACCATACTTAAAACTTTATACAGCAGTGCTGGCGTAAACTGTACCAGACACAGAGAGGCCCAAGGACTGTAGTCAACTACATAGAAAGGGAGGGACTGTTGTACCAGTAATTTGGCAAGATGCACGTTCAGCTTCTACGCCGTTGGATGAGTGCACGCATCTTTTTGCAATCACCTTGTTGATCACTGTCAAAACAAATGATGAGGAGTAGGAGGAGCATCAGTAGCAATAGACAACATTGAAGTCGATAGGAAGGAAGTCATTCTGCTGATGTTGACGAGCTTTGACTGTATGAGAGGTGGTGCGTGCCGGTGGAAGATGCAGCAGTTGCTGCATCAGGCTGTAACACTAAATGAGTCAACTACATAGGTCTGCATTAGATCGTGATTCACACGGTGGTACACTCTCCCTCTCCAATATTCTTCTATTAATCATGTTCAGCAACACTGTCCCTAGAGCTTGCCACGTCTCTCCCTATGCTCAGCTCACAGGACATTTTAGAGGGCTGTAACATCAAAGAGGATACTACTGGCGGATTGGCTGGCTACATGGCATTATGGGTGATCTCGCATTCCCAGGTATCTTACTTTCACTTTGTAACACGGGCAGCCACCATTTTAGGGAAACTGGATTTCGTTACTGTGAGAAAAATGGGATTTGTTGCAAATTGAAACTTTGGAGCAAATTCCACTTTGAATGATTTGCTTCGCTCAACATTAGCCTCTATCCTCAACTAAAAGCTGACAAATAGCTCAACATGTTCCATAAATATGTCAACGTGTCACCAAGATCTTTATGAAAATTAGATGTTGCATCTGCCTTTCTATCACCTTGCTAATAAACTGTTTTTCTCATCAAAAATCTATTATCTATTCCCTAAGCACGGCTGTCAGTCATAGTCATAAATGATTCTTAACAGAACATTCAATAGAGTTTAGTACTAGGTCACAAGAGGCATGATTAGACCCAGACAAAGTGAAAAAGACACTGACAAAGTCATTAAAGGTTTTAGCCCACAAATAAAAAAAATATCTGGTTATCTAGCTATCTAGTTATGAACGGCATTATTTTAATTACATTAATGCCAAAACAGCGTACTCCAGTGTAAATTTCCGTTTTTCTCCCACACAAGTCTATGGGAGCGATCCTTCCCACTGAAAAGAATGGGGCGGTTAGGTGTAATTACACCTACTCACCGCTACCCATGTTACGGCTAGGGTGTAAACAATGAAAAGGAGGCAGCGCTGGTATGCGTGCGCCTCCTCTTCAAACAGCTGATCGGCGGGGGTACCGGGTGTCGGACCCCCGCCGATCTGATATTGATGACCTATCCTGAGGATAAGACAACAATAAATTTAACTTGGAGAACCCCTTTAACATCTATGTGAGGCTATATGTTTGGTGGCTTAATTCACTATTATTATTGTGCTACATGGATTCACTATAGCCGATATTGCGGCACCCTCTGTACATTTTTCCTTTGGATGTCTTATTGTCACCAAATTATACTTGCTGTTATTTATTGTTTTTATTGTAATAAAGTATACTATTTATTAACTAGTGTTGAGGAGATTATTTTGGGGCTTAGTTACTGCCCCAGTGGAGCAGGGCCCTGTCAGCTCAGTAGACTGCCACCAGTCCCTCATTAGATATAAGCTCGGTCTGCTAGCAGTATTATATCGGGGCAGGAACCACCCCAGGTAGCTATAACTATGCCGGCACACGGACGTGGGAATTTGTGGACCGAGGACAGTCAGCAGTTTCTCCACCGTCCCTCTCTGGCATGCATGGGCCTTTTCACCTGTAGTCTGGTCACTCCCCTCCCTCCCTCTTACCTCCAAACTACGACCAGGGGCATGTCTATCTTGGCCACAAGGTCGCAGATATGTAACTGGTTTATGTCTGTGACGGACGGGCAATACATAATTCATTACGAATCCCTGGTTCGATGATGTCTACTGGATCCTTTTGTTCTGATGACCCCCCCCCCAGCTCAGCCCCCCCCCGACTGGCATTCATCCTGCCAAGAAGGTTTAAGTTGCCATTGTGGCCGAGTGAGGTGTGAACTGCAAACATGTGGTCTGCTTTGAAGCCAGTCCCCCTGTGGAGTTTATTCCCTCTGCTATCTTACAGCAAATAGCAGGAATTAGCTCATGGCTGGAATTAGATCATAATTCCACATTCCTCACAGACTGGTGTTAATTGGGCACCCAGAGGAAACTATTCTCAGGGCCCAACCTCTATATCATTAGTAACGTCTAGTAGGTTTTGTATAAAAGAAATAGACTCTAGAGGCAAATAATTATCTCTAAAAGCATCGACAAATGTTTTTTTTTTCTACTGGACCTTTAGAGCCCACTACTGCATCATAGCCTGGGCCCACCGTAGGGTACCCTGGTGGGCCAGCCTGATGCTGATTCCAGTAATAGATAGCTTTGTAGTACAGTACAGCTTTGTACTGTACTGCCATAATACAAATTCGAACAGTCTATTCAGTAGGACTATCAGCTGTGTATCCACCTGACTTCTGCCCAACACAACCCATGGTACCAACCCCATTTATAAGGCAAGAAATCCCACTTATTAAACCTGACAGGGCACACCTGTGAAGTGAAGTGAAAACCATTTCAGGTGACTACCTCTTGAAGCTCATCAAGAGAATGCCAAGAGTGTGCAAAATAGTAATCAAAGCAAAAGGTGGCTACTTTGAAGAACCTAGAATATAGGACATATTTACAGTTGTTTCACACCTTTTTGTTAAGTATATAATTCCACATGTGTTAATTCATAGTTTTGATGCCTTCAGTGTGAATCTACAATTTTCATAGTCATGAAAATACAGAAAACTCTTTGAATGAGAAGGTGTGTCCAAACTTTTGGTCTGTACTGTACATTATAGGTATAATGCAAACATTTTAAATATCACCTACCTAGTATGCTCACGGACACGTTTAAGTCTCTTTTCTTCTGACGCTTGTCATAGAACTGGAGCAGAATCCCAAACTCAGTTGCAATTTGTAATCCACATAGATAAAATTGTAATACAAATGGGTAAAAAAAATAGCAGCAAAGGTTCCTTAAAAAACCCTCTTTCAAGGGGCTCCCCAATAACCTGAAAAGGGGGAAAAAGGGATGAGGCAACTTGGTTAAAACTTTTTTTTTTTTTTTATGGGGGGGGAGTCCTGACAATCCATGTCCATCTGGGTGAGGACAAACACAGGGCAACAAAAATAAAAACAAAGGCCAACTAGTGCTCACCCTTCAGGTTAAGTCCACGTTGTGGCTCCCATAAAAGCTGCAGGATCCGATTCCTTACTTAAGGGCCAGCAGGTCCTCTTAACTGCTACTGGAGCTAAAAGACATGAGAGGGCGCTCCCGCCTGATGAAAGCGACACTGGCTGTGGCAGCAGACCCCCACCGACCTCTCAGGGATGGTCTTGGTAGTGCCCGGGTGGTCACACTGGCAAGGGCCATGGCAACTTGGGCCTTGCCCATTACCTTGTAGTCGCCAGATTCTCCCGTCGGCATACAAGGTGACAGAATCTCCGGCTGTAAGGGCTCTGGTAACTATCTTCCGCAAGCGACGGACTGTGTGGCCTTGACCTGCCATGGCAGTTGGTATTGTACCACCGATGGCTGGTACACAAAACTGTTGGTGGTCATCTGTCCCACATGAATGATTGGCTGGGGTCCCATCATTGGTCTCATGGGAACACCGAGCTCTTCTGCGGCCTGGGCCTCCTTAGTCCAGTCTTCCGGGGTGCTGCAGGAGTAGCTGGTCGCTTAAGGAGTTTCACCTCTGTAGCAAAGGGGCCTTGGAGGCTCTTCATGGAGGTATACTCCATGTAATCCCCTGCGTGGAGATTGTGGCGGACGGGCGGAAGATACGGCAGCTTTACAGAATGGCGGTTTACGTCTAATTCTTCCACCGTCTCCTCATTGCCAATAAAACCTATTCCCCGTTCGACACTGAACCAAATAACTATCCCTTCGGTGCTCCAGCGTAGGATCACTGGACCGTGGGTGCTCCAAAACCTGCACAACCCACTCCTCTACCAACTTTTTGTATTCCCAGAGGGTCAGGGCGTTCCGGATGACAGCCTAGGGGACCATTGAATTTTGCCGAAGGGAGTAGTCCTTCCGCGGCGGAGCGGGACCTCCTGCCACCTCCGCCATGTCAGCCAGCAGAATGAACACCTCAGCGGGCACCTCAACCGACTTCTTAGGCTGTGGGACTTATTGAGAGATGTAGATCTCCTCCGGTTCCTTCTCCTCATAGGGGTCGTCTTCCTTGCGCGCTGGAGAAGGGGGCGGAGCTACCAGGGAGGAGTCTGCATCGCTAATTAATTGAATTCATACGCAACAAACAGCGTATAGAGTAACTTATACGTAGCAATTGATAGGACAAACTATGTAGCTTATGCGTACAAAGCCGAAGCGAATCACCTAATATTCGGATTCGCTGCGCAGCAAAAAATTACCAAGATTCGATACGAATCAACGAATCGATTTGCTCATCTCTAATTACAATCTATTTAAATAAAAAAATAACCTAAAAAATGGCATTAATACTTTTTTACACAGAGATGCTGTAGAACTATTTGTCAGTAATAGCTACACCATCATTAAATATTGACACATTTCAATAATAAGGCAAACCTCCTCAGAATCATATCACATTGTTTTTTAAGAAGGCCAATGAAAGGGGAACCCAGCTATTATCATGTTGCAATGTAAAATGCTTTTCTCAAGAATAAAAGGAATGTTTTTTTAATAAACACAACTGCCATCCCCCTTACCTACCTATCCGCTTGGAGCCATTACCGAGACGTGCATAATTTTCTATGCTACTAGTAAAACATCTGTGCATTTAGAGAAACAAAAACATAGATATTAAAATGTGACTGTGACTTTATAGAATTACTTTAATGGCTTTTATTTATATATCAAATAATAAGAAAAAGATAAAAGGAGAATTCCAAAGAGTAGATCTGAGTCCATAAGACAAAGCTATTAAATGGATACCTGCTTAGAATCTATTTTACCTACTGTATCTGAATTGGTGCTTAAAAAATGTTTTTGGAAATTTTGGTGAAAATTTGAAAAATTGCTTCTAAACTTCTATGCCTTCTAACGTCCGAAAAAAGTAAAATGACATTTATAAAATGATGCCAACATAAAGTAGACATATGGGAAATGTAAAATAATAACTATTTTTGGAGGTATTACTATGTATAAAAAATTATACTATGTAGAAAAATTGAAATTTGGACATTTGCAAATTTTTCAAAAATCTTGCTAAATTTGGTATTTTTTAATAAATAAAAATGAAATATTTTGCCACAAATTTACTACTGTCATGAACACAATATGTGACAAGAAAACAATCTGAGAATGGCCTGGATAAGTAAAAGCATTCCAAAGTTATTACCACATGAAGTGACACATGTCAGATTAGCAAAAAATGGCCTGGGCAGGAAGGTGAAAACAGGCCCGGGGTTGAAGGGGTTAATGTTGTTCTAAACATATGCTAGAATTTTGTTGTCAGGTTTTACATGGATGTAAACCAAATAACAAGCATGGGCTATTCTCTAGCAGAGAACTACATGACTTCCCATATTTCAGATTACCTTTAAAGTTATCCATCCAAGTAAGTGTTTGCATCTAACTTTCTAAACTTTTTATAGATTTTTCATAAAGGAAAGTTTCTCACACAAACTCCCTGAGGAGTGTTCCAGCTATGAACTCATGAGCTTCTGAACATTTTGCCTCAAGGCTCTTATCTTCCAAACTCTAGGGATATGCCAGGAAAGGGAGAGTAATATCACTAAGCAGGTAATTCTGTGTTATTCCTCTGTTCTGTGAAGGTGCATCTTAACCTTCATTTGACCCAGACAGCTACACAGCAATTACATATAATACAAAGCACCACACCACTTAACCCACTTGGGTTTTATAACCATTATTGAACAAAAAATGATCTGCCATGGATGGCTACATGCATCTTCATGACTTTCTTGTACATACCTGTAGTTAAAAAATCATATTACAGCATCCAATACATAAAATGAATGAATAGCATAGTATTTTCCGTATTAATAATTATTGTCTCTTTAAAATATGACATGTTATATTTATATTATATTGTTATATAAAATACAGCACATACAAAGGCAAAGGCAATGGGAGTTATTTACATTTAAGTTATCTTTACATAAAATGTAAATCAACTTAAACAGATTGTTAAACCCTTATGAATCTCAAAATTATTTTTACTCTTTAATCTCTTCAAGACCAAGCCAGTTTTCAACATAAGGACCAAGCCACATTTTTCAAATCTGATATGTTTCACTTTATGTGGTAATAACTCTGGAATGCTTTTACTTATCTAAGCGATTCTGAGACTGTTTTCTCGTAACATATTGTACTTCATGTTAGTGGCAAATTTGGGTCAATATGTTTCACCTTTATTTATAAAAAATTCCAAAATTTACAGAAAATTTGGAAAAACTTGAATGTCTCTTTAAAGCAGATTGTGATGCCTCATAAAATATTTGTTACTGTACATTTCCCAGATGTCTACTTCATGTTGGCATCATTTTGTAAACCTCATTTTATTTTTTAGGACGTTTCAGTTTTATTTCATTTTTACACAATAAAATCATTTTTGAAGAAAAAGAAATCATGTTTTAGTGTCTCCATTTTCTGAAAGCCATAATTTTTTTTATCTTTTGGGAGATTGTCTTAGATAGGGTTTAATTTTTTGCGGTAAGAGATGACGGTTTGATTGGTACTATTTTGGGGTACATATGTCTTTTTGATTGCTTGGAATTACTCATTTTGTGATGAAAGGTAACCAAAAAATGGCATTTTGCTCAGTTTTTTATGGTTGGGGCCTTTTTTTTTTTTTTTACTTGAAACTTTTTTTTTTAGCTTTATTTTACTTTTTATATTTGTCCCACTGTGGGACTTCACCTTTTCAGGGTTTGATCCCTGTTTCAATTCAGTACAATACATTCATACATACACAGTAAGACACTAACAGTAGCCTACGCGGATGGCCGATGGAGTCAGAGAGAGCTCCCTCCCTCTGCAGACCCTGCACGTACCGCGGTCAGCGCTGACCATGGCATGTGAAAGGGTTACTCTGCCAGCATAATCGCACATAGCAATGCCAGCGATGCAGCAGGGGCCCGGCTATCAGTAACAGGCAAGAAGCCGCATTCCCTCACATACATGTACGTGAGAATGCATGAAGGTGTTAAGACATTTTAAGGGTAAGCTCAAGATTCTATGTTTCTTTGGATTATTCTATAACTTATGAAATGAAACATAAAAGTAGAGTCATATCTCCTATTTCTTACATCAAAAGGCACTGCATTATACATTAGCATTCTCTAGAGTAGTACAGATGTGATTCCCAGATTTATTACCATTGGAGAACCACTGAAAACTGTTTCCAACCATGAGGAACACCTAATGCAGAAGATAAAGTATTCTATTTTTGTCTATTGGTATACTTTGGCTCAGATTGTTAAACCCTTATCAATGTCAAAATTATTTTACTCTTATAGATGTTTTAAGGGCAAGCTCAAGTTTCTATGTTTCTTTGAATTGTTCTATAACTTATGAAATGAAAAATATATGTAGAGTCAAATTTCCTATTTCTTACATCAAAAGGCACTGCATCATACATTAGCATTCTCTAGAGTAGTAGAGCAGTGATTCCCAGATTTCTTACTATTGGGGAACCACTGAAAAGTAAAGTATTCTATTTTTGTCTAGCAGCAGCTCCGGTGCTCCTCAGCCATCGCTGCTATCTTCTATGTTGGCCCCATCATCCACTCAGCAGCTGCAGCACAATGCCTATCCTGATCTCATGTTGAGACCTGCATGGACCTCACCGATCTCCGGGCACAACAGGACATCAGCGACATCTTCTTCCATCACGAGGATTCCGGAGAAGCAAAGGCCCTAGCTTCAGGCCAAGGAGAAAGCTCTGGTGAGGGTTCATTCTGATGCCTCCTTAAGCCATCTGTCCGCTACAGTGCTCCATAGCTTCCCTGCTTCTGACCAACCAGCCTCTGGTAATCTCCTGAAGGACATGTTGGTGGCCTTCAGTTCTGCCCTCCATAAGGACTTTTCCTCCCTACTGGCCCCTCCTCAGTCCTCCATTACAGCCATAGACTCCAGGGTTTCTCATGCGGAGGTGAAGATGAGGGAATTTGCCACTTCACACAATCAATTCATTGATTCCCATGAGGAGTTGACAGTCGAAATAGAGCAAATTAAAGGAAAGCTAATTGAGTTAGAAGATTGTTCCAGGCACAATAGCATCAAATTCCGTTGGGTGTCGGAAGATATAGGACCCTCTGCTTTAGTGCCATATTTGCAAACTCTTGTTAAGACGCTAAAGCCCTCCTGCTCACCTCAGGATTGGAAAATCGATAGGGTCCACAGGATCCCAAGGCCTCACCATCTTTCGGAGACTGCAACAAGGGACACTCTGAAGGAAGGAAGTTGCACTAGCTTCTGTCAGACAACTACCGGAGCTGCCAGAATTTTATTAATCTGTGAAGCTTTACATGGACTTATCGGCAGCCACACTATGCCAGAGATGTCAATTGGCTCCAATCACCACTGGGAGCACAAAATGGTGTATGGTGGCTTTCCGGTCAAACTACTGCTCACCCATAATGGGAAGTAACATAATATTTTTTCAGTTGAGGAGGGCCGCCGCTTGTTGGAATCCTGCAACATAAACACCATAACAGCAGAGATTGGCTGCAAGTCCCCCCCATGGAATCTGGATCCAGAGTGACACACAGTCAGAGCTGGAATGGAGTACCAAGCATTGAGTTTTTGAGTCTTCAGAAGGTGTCATGGAGCAGTCTTTAGGACCTTGGCATCAATCTGAACTCTGATCCCACACCCGGAGTGCAGATGCCGCACCCTTACAGAGTTTCAGATAAGACTTTTGCTTTTTATTTTCCTTGCTTTCCTTGCTTCTGATGTGTTTTGTGTGCAGGAGTCGCACATAATACTCAGATGCCCACAGGATTCAACACCACCTATGCCCTCATGTCATACAGTCTCACTACCACAAAGAACAGAATGGTGTTATATTGGCTTTCAGCAACTCTGTTGCCTTCTCGCCTATCACAACAATCATAGATCCTAATGGTAGATTTATCATCCAGGTGTGCACTCTCAACAATATTACTTACACTATAGATCATCTCATTATTTGTGGCAACTTTAGTTTCCGATGTACAAGTGGACTCCACTGTTGCTAATAGAGGGATTTATCCCGCCCTCAACACTCTGATGCGCAAAGAGCTTTATGTCATCTGGAGACTTCACCATGCAACAGAGTATGACTTTTTTCCACAGTATATAACACTTACTATCACATTGATCTGTTCCTTCTGAGTAGATCTCACATTTGAATCAATTAAGTGGTCTTATCACGCTGCAATTTCTCTCTCTATAGTTCATACAACACCTACGGACACTCTTTGGTGTAGTAATTCTTATATTGTAACCAACTTGGTGTACAAAGATGAACTAGATAAGGCCTCTGTCTCCAGCCAGTACAGTTTGTAGAACACTGATAAGGCGTTCATCAGGTGTATATTTATCAAGCTGGGCTATCAGTCAAAGAAAGCTAGAGAACAGAAATTGCAATTTATCTTTTCCCAATTAACTTCTTTAGAGTCACTTAATAAAACCTCTTTTTCCCAGGAACGGTTAGCTCAGTTAGCTTAATAGGCTGGGTCACTGCAATGCATTCAAACGCCACTAGGTGGTGCTATCACATCTTATATATAGAACAGGCTCAGTATCATGGAGTTAGATTAGAGGAATGTAGGAGAGGAGTGGAGCATGCAGATGCTGACTTGTGCCCCTGGGCACTTTCCAGGACAGTAAATAGTAGGAAACCAAAGCCAAGACTGGACTCATTTTCCATGTGGGAGCAACCTGTACAAAGAATGGACGCAGAGGATTAAAGTCTGACGCTAGGGAGACCGCCCTGTTGGTTGCCACATCGTGATTAGGTTCCAGACCCCGGAAGCCAGGTTATAGAAAGATAGGCGCAGACAAGAAAGTATTCATCTACTCTAGTCTAACCAATTGCTGAAATAATCTATTCACTCCTTGCCAAGCCTGTTGGAGAATTTGTAGCTTTGCCAACCAATTGTAAGAAAAATCACTTATTTTGAATATCTACCTCAAGGCAACTTTACTAGTAAAGTTCTGGTTTTGGTTCAGCAATCTAGTGACTCTCTCGCTTCATTCTCCGCCATCTTCCAATCGCACCTAACAGTGCTGGCGTCATGACTAACAGGGACCCATCCTCCACGGCACTTAAAAACACAGAGCACCAAGGACACCTCAACTACCATCAGGTGGGAGCCCCTGTTTCACAGAGAGTCCCCCAAATGATTTAGTGCCAATAAATACTACACCCATCTGCTCACCACTACACTCACATATCGCCCCTGCGGCCTGGTCGCTGCATATTCATGTCACAGACAATACCAGGCGGGTTTTGAATATAGTGGATTATATTAACTGCAGTGAAAGCTTGGCTTTGATAGTTACACTTTATGCCAAGAAGGTGTTTGACTGTCTGAATTGGTCATTTGCCTTCTCAGTACTAGAGGCAATGGGAATCGGAGATATATTCATAATGGATATAAAAGCTCTTTACTCTACTCCCTCAGCGAATGTGTTTGTTAATGGTGCAGTGTCCACAGCATTTCCTATTACAAAAGGTACTCATCAGGGGTGCCCTCTGTCTCCCCTAATTTTCATTCTGGCCATTGTACACCTGGCTCAGGCCATAAGACTTCACCCAGACATCTCAGGAATTTCTATTGGAGATAGACAGCACTGTATCTCCCTATACACAGATGGTGTGCTCCTGACCCTGTCCTTCCCACAGACTGCATTACCTACAGCCCTAACTCTTGTTAACAAATCTTATTATAAAGTAAATCAGAGTAAATCTCAAAGTCTTCCGTTGAACATTCCGGCCCAAATTGTCCAAGCCTTAAAACTGAAATTTCTCCTAGACTGGTGGCAAAATACTGTACAGTATTTAGGTATTGCCATCTTTTCCTCAATAACACACTGTATCAACTTAACTATCTTCCTTTACTGGAGGTTATTAAGAAGGACACACTTACCTATAATAAATATGAAATCTCCTGGGTAGGCCACATCGTGACGTTTCAAATGTTGATATTGCCTAAGCTTTTATTTGTCTTCTGAGCTTTCCTGATTAGAGTCCCGAATCATTTTTTTTATTAAAGCACAATGCTTACTTAACACTTTTGGTTGGGCTGGATGCAAGCCTTTCA
>ONZH01013861.1:0-88984 GCA_900303285.1 Rhinella marina
AGCTTCCAGCCTGAAAATAAATCTTGTAGGGTAATAAGGTGCAATGAATGAGGGGAGCTCTTTGTCCATGTGAGGCACAGGATTGGTTCTAGCTTTGTTAGAAAGAGATTGTCATGTACTATATGATGTCTGATTATCATTTTTTTACATTAAACATGGCATAGCCCATTTAATCAATAGTATAGCATATTTGTTAATAGTCTCTCAACATCAAAGGGATTTAGTTTAGTACATGCAACATGCCTTTATACTGATGTGCGCATCAATGATATTGCACTGGTGGTCAGTACCTAGCGCTGTCCCGCTCCTCCTAGTGGAAACGGGCGTCTCATTATTCACCCAGCTGGACTCTTTGCTGTCCCAGAGGTCTGGACCCACTTGCCCTCTACCTGCCAGCAGCGGGTCCGCTGGCCAGTGTCATACATTACTGAATATGTTTTTAAATGTTCTATTTGAAGCAGTATGTACCTCTTTCTTAAGATGGATCTAGCCTTTTGGAACACTTAATAGTAATATTTATGTCCTTTTGAGATCTCCTGTTCCTGGAATGCATACCTTACGTTGTGTACAGATATGAAGCACATGGAATGTAGGGTTTAATGCTGAATCAAGGGATCGGGGATCTGAGAAGTAAAGTAGAAGGTGGTAAATGGAGAAGAGTTACATTAACCACTTCCAGTCTGCCCATTGACTATAAACGTCCTGGTAGTGGATCTCTATCTCTGAATGGACATTTTAAAACGTCCTTGAGCTTTGCCCCCTGTGTGCAGCACCTGTACATAGAAGCTCCATGACTCAGCTGCCTCCTGACAGCCAAGAACATGGAGCTTTAACCTGAGACCTTTTTTCCTGGTCTCCAGGCTTTTGATCACTCTGACAAGCTGTCAAAGCCATCACAAATGCTTATACTATCTCCCTCTCATTACTGCCGGTCACAGAGCAGTTTACAACCACATAAGGGGTGTTTATGCAAACTTCAGAATCAGGAAAATATATATTCAGGTTTGATTTGCGGTTTACCCTTGCTATCTTATAGGAAAAATGAATTAAAAATTGAAAATCTGCAAAAAAAAATATATTTATTTTTAAATTTCACCTTCCTTCTGTTTTAATTCTTGTGGGAAATCTAAAGGGTTAACAAACTTTGTAAAAATCAGTTTGGATTACATTGAAGGGCTGTAGTTTCTAAAATATGTTCATTTATGGGAGGTTTCTATCATTTAAGCCCCTTAAAGTCACTTTAGAACTGCAAAGGTCCTTTAAAATTAACTATTGGAAATTTTCATGAAAATCTTAAAAATTACAACTAAAATTTAAAGTCTTCTAACGTCCTCAAAAAATAAAATTACATTTCCAAAATTATGCCAACATAAAGTTGACATATGGTGAATGTTCGTTAATAACAATTTTATTAGATATCCCTATGCAACTTAAAAGCAGAGAAATTAATATTTAAAAAATTGTGATTTTTTTCAAAATTTTTAGTAAATTTTGGATTTTTTATAAATAAAGGTAAAATATATTGACTCAAATTTACCATTAACACAAAGTACAATGTGTCACAAGAAAACAATCTATGAATGGCTTGGATAAGTAAAAGTGTTCCAAAGTTATTACCACATGAAGTGACACATGTCAGATTTGCAAAATTAGGCCTGGTCAGGAAGGGGGTAAATGGCCTGGGTGGGAAGTGGTTAACAAATGAGAAAGATGTACCTACAAAGATGTGTACATGCTTAAAACAGATTATGTTAATCAATCTGTGTGGCGCATTTCAAAGAACTGGTGCAGCTCCAGAAAATTGTGGACACAGGAGTAGGGGGTTTAGATTATTAAAAATGTTAGTCTTAGATTGTTTGAGGAATGTGGAGCATGGTTAGGGTGGTAGACAGAGATTAGGGAGGAGATGTAGGGTGGTGCCCACCGTGGGGTGCTTTGAGGCTGAGAGTGATATGTTTTATTGTAGAGAAGGCACTGAAAGCCAAATCTCTGTTTGTATTTTCACAAAAATTCATCAGCCAAATGAATCAGAACTTTTTGCAATACGCTTTGGACGAATCAAGTAAAAACAGTACCAAGCACCATTTTACTGTGTAAACTGGTGGGGAAAAACAATGGGGGAAGAAGATGGAAGAACACATGACACTAGGAGGAAATGGGGGGAGGGTTTGCCCTAATTGGCTTAGAGGCTGAAAGATAGCCTGATCAGCCAGTCAGGGGGCATTAGGCAGGCAGGTCCTTATGATTATGTAATGCCGCAGTCTTGCCTCCTGGCCAGCAGAGGGAGCTGCTTGCAGTGCATCGAACAATCTGAGGGACATTATGACCCAGGGAGATGGGTAGTTCCCAGGTCCTTAAGCAAAGCAAGGTCACTGAGCTAAAACTTTCTTCAGCCAGAGTGCAGGGCACCAGGACACAGGGAACTGCATGTGAAAGACATCTCAAGGCTCCTGCACGCAGCATCTACAGGCAACAGGCATAGAGGGGTCAGTTCAGCCCACAAGGAGCTTGCCGGTGTTATAGCTGCAGATGGATGCAGGTCAGAAATCATAAGACAGAGCACATTGTGGAGAGCAGGGCAGCTCAGTACAGGGGAGTGCGTTGATTATCGACGTCTGAACGCCTGTATGGTACGTGATGCCTACCCGCTTCCCCGAATTGAAGATTCCTTGGCAGCGTTGGGATGGGCCCGCTACTTCTCCACCCTTGACCTGGCCAGTGGATACTGGCAGGTGCCAGTAGCAGAAAAGGACAGGGAGAAGACAGCATTTATCACAACGATGGGCCTGTATGAATTTCTGAGAATGCCATTCGTGTTGAGCAATGCACCAGCCACCTTTCAGAGGTTAATGGAACTGTGTTTAGGGGAGCTAAACCATGAATGCCTGCTTATCTACCTTGATGATATTATCATCTTTTCTGCCACCTTCGAAGAGCACCTAGAGCGGCTTGACCAAGTCTTGACACGGTTAGAAGAACATGGGCTGAAGTTAAAACCCCACAAGTGTCATCTGTTTAGAGAGAGCCTTGAGTTCCTGGGCCACAGAGTTTCCAGAGAGGGAGTCCAGCCTATAGACTCAAAGATCCGAGCGGTACAGCAGTGGCCAGTGCCCACTAAAGGAAGTGAGTTAAAGTCCTTTTTAGGGTTGATTAACTACTACAGGAGGATTATCAAGGATTTTGCCAAGGTGGCTGCGCCACTGTATGCCTTGCTTGCTGGCGGAACACCTCGGGAGACAAAAGAGAGGCGACGACTGTGGGGCAAAGAAGCTGCTCATGCTTTCACCGAACTGAAGAGGCTGCTGACTAGTGCTCCTATTCTGGCCTATGCGGACTACACTAAACCCTTCGTGTTACAGACTGATGGGAGTCTGAGAGGATTGGGCGCAGTACTGACTCAGGTGCAAGAAGGTCGAGAGCGGGTGATTGCGTACGCAAGTCGGTCCTTGCAGGAAAGTGAGAAGAATCCGGATAACTACAGCTCATTTAAACTTGAGCTGCTGGCTGTAGTTTGGACAGTGACTGAAAGGTTTGCTGACATCCTGACAGGGGCAGAATTCATTTTGATGACGGACAACAATCCGCTGGTACACTTGGACATGGCCAAGTTGGGAGCTCTGGAACAGCGATGGATGGTTCGTCTCAGCAAGTTCACGTTTAAATCGCAGTACCGACCTGGCCAGGAGAATACTAATGCCGATGCACTGTCTTGGAACCCTGTGGAGGACCCAGGTGGGCCCATCGATGATGACCGGGAGGAAGATGAGACTCCATATTTCATGCAGGCAGCCCCAGTGCAGGAAGTTGCTCCTGTGATGAATGTCCCGGTGGAGGGATCTAGTGAAGAGTGGCAGGAACGTCAACTCCGAGACCATCAGATTACCAGAGTGAGGGAATGGCTCAGAGACAATTATCAACCCATGCGGGAGGAGAGAGAAGCCCTGAGCCCCAAGGGTCAAAGACTATGACAGCAGAAAGACCCGTTGATTATACGAGAGGGAGTCCTTTTCCGAAGGGTCCAACTGCCCACAGAAGTTGAGCTTACCTGGCAAGTTGTGTTACCTACTGCTGAGGTGAGCAAAATTGTTGAGTGGATGCATGAGAAGAAGGGACACTTCGGGCCAGCCAAAACGTTTATGTGGCTGCAACGCTACTATTACCACCCTAATCTCCAGAGAATGGCAAAGGCTGTGTGTGGAAGTTGTCGCAGTTGTAATTTGGCCAGGGCTGGAGATCAACAGGCCCCAGTCAGAAATATCCAAACCCACTATCCACTACAGCTGGTGATGATGGACTACCTGACTGTTGAAGAATCCTTCCGGGGGTTCAAATACTTGCTGGTGATGGTGGATCACTTTACTAAGTTTGCTGTAGCTGTCCCCACCCGAGACCAGACAGCAGAATCAGCAGCATAGGCGCTGTGGAAGAACTTTATCTTTCCATATGGGTGTCCTGCCCAATTGCATTCGGATCAGGGGGCCTGTTTTGAGGGGAGAATCATTGAGGAGTTATGTTGGCTCTATCAGATTAGGAAGACTCGGACGACCCCTTATCATCCATAGGGCAACGGGGCCTGTGAGCGCCTTAACCGAACTCTACTGCAATTGTTAAGGACATTAGAAGAGGAAAAGAAAGAGAGGTGGCCCGATTATGTTGCAGAGCTTGTGTGGGTGTATAATAACACTGTGCACGCTACCACAAAGTACTCACCCTTCATGCTGATGTTTGGAAGAAATGGAAGATGCCCCCTTAACATGATGATGCCAGTTGAGGAAGAGGGCACAAACTGGACCCCCCAGACTTGGATGGGGGAACATCGAAGAAGGGTTCAGGAGATGTACGACTTAGTGGCCCAAAAGCTGGGATCCCGTACCTTACCAGCCAACCGAAGATTACGAGAATTGCCTCTACATGGTGGAGATCGTGTCATGGTGCGAGATCGCATAGCCAGAAGAGCTGGGAAATTAAGGTGGAAGTGGGAGTCCAGGCCTTACGAGGTGGTACGACAGCCGAATCCAGACATTCCAGTGTTTGAGGTGAGACCAGAAGAAGGGAGAGGACCCTCGCGGGTCTCACACCGGAATATGTTGCAGCCCTGCACCTTTGTGGAAAGGATGCCTGAAGAAGGATCCATACAGACTCCCAGTCTGGAGGCGACCAACATTGATGAGGAGTGGTGGGTCCCTCAAAGGCCAGCTTCAGAGGGCACCGAGAGTCGAGAGGAGTCACCCCTGGAAAGAAGGGAAGAGCCACAAGCGTTGGCAGACGGAGGCGAGAATGACACTGTGGAAGTGGAGAATGCCACACCCTTGGAGAACCACGCTCCTTTGCACCATTCACAGCGCACTAACTTTGGGAGAGTGCCTGCCAGGTATGAGGAATTTGTTTTGAGCTCTCCAGTTGTCGGGACGACAACCCTCAAGCCGTGGGGGGAAGGTGTAATGCCGCAGTCTCACCTCCTGGCCAGCAGAGGGAGCTGCTTGCAATGCATCGAACAATCTAAGGGACATTATGACCCAGGGGAGATGGGTAGTTCCCAGGTCCTTAAGCAAAGCAAGGTCACTGAGCTAGAACTTTCTTCAGCCAGAGTGCAGGGCACCAGGACACAGGCAGCTGCATGTGAAAGACATCTCAAGGCTCCTGCACGCAGCATCTACAGGCAACAGGCACAGAAGAGTCAGTTCAGCCCACAAGGAGCTTGCCGGTGTTATAGCTGCAGATGGATGCAGGTCAGAAATCATAAGACAGAGCACATTGTGGAGAGCAGGGCAGCTCAGTACAGGGGAGTGTGTGGTTCAGCTGAAGGGAAGCAGAATCCATTCCCGGGTTATTGTGTGGGACATCGGGTGACCTATTAACCTGGGAGATGACTTGTGAAGGAGAGGGAGGCTCCCTTTGTGCAGGCGTGCGGCGAAGACAGGATTAAGTAAAGAAACAGAACTATCTTTATTACCGTTGTTAAGACTGTTCACTGTACAGCATTACCAGTTCAAAAGTAAAATTACGTATTTCTCAAGCTCTTGTCGGTCACTATACCTGCACGTGTCCAGCACATTACAGTTAGACAGAAGAATCGCCATTCTGTCTTCAGCTTGTGACCAGCAAGGGTGTCATGTGGCAGTGTCTAAGAAAAAGCTATTATAGAGGCACACCACTGATATAGTGTTATAGGTGCACTATAAGCAGAGTACAGGGCGCAAATAAGACAATACTATTGGGTATATTTTAGGAAATTTGATTGAGGAAAACAATTATTTTTTCTGTGTGTAAACAGGCAGCTTTTTTTTTTTTTTTTAAATCCTTTCTACAATTCATAGGCTTATTGACAGCGCCCCAATAGTATGCGATTGGACTAAATGAATTGCATATTACAGTAAGATAAAAGGTACTTGCAGCCAAAGTAATAGTACAAGCCATTTTTATACGTGTTATTAAACATGTTGCATTTTACTGCAAAATAATGAGTAGTTACAGCAAAAGCAATAATGCAAATACTACTCCTTCTGCTCCTACTCTACTCCTTCATCAGCCATTGATAACATGAATGTGTGGCCAATAAAGAACGTTACACTCAGTGGCGTAGCTATCAGGGAAGCAGGGGAAGCAACTGCTTCCGGGCCCGAGCTCAGAAGGGGCCCGAGAGCAGTGCTGAATATTTGTATTAGATCTTGGGCTGCCCTTACACAGAGCTGCTGCACTTTATAGAAGAGGATGCCACTTACAGCAGCAGCTCTGAAGCTCTGCCCGCCGAAGGTCCTTGCAGGCACAGTACACTTCCTCCATGCCTGTTCTCCTGTGGCTGTTCTCAGGCTAGGATCCGCAGTACTGGCACAGCCCTTGCCAGTACTGCTTTCTGTTTTCTATTGGCTGGCAGCTTACTATGACATCTGCTGCCAGCCAATAGCAGAACTTTATGGGATCAAGCCCCACCGCCCCAGCACCAAGCTACTGTGAGCATCTGGCTGCTCCTGCACACAGAGTTCTACAGTGCCTGCCTGCCCCCCTCCCGCCAGGTTACTGATTAGCCCCTCCACTGCTGTCCCTAGATAACATAGGGGGTAATGGCACCTACTTCTCCAGGCTGCCTGTGAGGACCAGACATCAGCTGTCTACAGGAAAGGTAAGTGTTTGTGTGTAGAAATAGGTGTATAACTACGTGTATGGTCATACGTGTTTGTGTGTGTGCATACAGTATATATGTCCATCTATGTGATGAGCTTGTGTATGAGTGCGTCCATGTATGTTGTCAGTGCGTGTATGAGTATGTCCAGGTATGTGGTGAGTGCATGTATGAGTGCGTCCATGTATGTGGTGACTGTGTGTATAAGTGCGTCCATGTATGTGGTGAGTTCGTGTATGAGTGTGTCCATGTATGTGGTGAGCACATGTATGAGTATGTCCATTAAGTTGGGGAGGGGCCCCATACAAAAATTTGCTCTGGGGCCCAGTCAGTTCTAGCTACGCCCCTGGTTACACTCCTAGCATTCCATTGGTGAGCAAGCTTAACTCCCACCTGGCCAATTTGCTGGTGGTGCAGTTGCTGCTGTGCCACTTAGTGGATTCTCCAGCCGTTAGGGAGCTGATGGTGTGCTCTCAGCCTTGCTAGTAGATACCTAGCCAGCATTATTTCTGGAAAAAAGCCATCCCTTCTTTGTATTGTTATGTGGAAAACAATGTGGACCACTCCTTCCAATTCGCTCTTTTCGGCAAGGTACACGCCATTGTGGACTCCTGGGGCAACTGTTACAGGTAGTATATATCTTTCACACCCACTGTGTCCATGTTTTTCATGGGAGTGGCGAGGCAGCACTGCAGCAACATGGCCAGGGGCTATTGACACTTCCATATTTGTGTTGGTGTGGTTCCCACACCAGGCACTCATTGGCCTACTCTACATCCTTCTTCATGGACATTCTCTGGTCCTCAACAGAACCAGGGCAGAGAATTGCTTCCACTTCATCTCCCTCCTATCATATGTTAAAAAGTAAAGTATTGCCATGCCCTGTTAGAGCTGATCAGTCTGGGCGGGAGTAGCCACACAGCAGATCAGTTGCCAAAGTACATCAGGCAGCAAACATCCCATTTAGAGATGAGCGAATTGAATTCAACGAAGTGGAATTCGATCTGATCAAAGCTGAATTTCCTTGTGCTTTGTCTTAGCGAATCGATTGAACCTGCAAAAGCAGCCATATGGTGCAAAACATAATGGTGGGCAGGCAGACAGCAGCAGTGACATGACAGAACAGAACAGATGCAGTGGGATGATGACGGCAGCAGCAGCCATAGGGTACGGAACATGATGGTAGGCAAGCAGATAGTGGCATGATGGGGCACTATCAGTAATGGCAGATCTCTATTTATTGGCCTAGGTGTGTGAAAATCCTCACAGATCCATGTCTCATTCATTTTGACAAAGTTGATGTTTTGTACTCTGACAAATGACATCCCCTGAGGAAGCCATCGGCGAAACGCGCGTTGGGTGAGAGGGTGTCTCATACTCTGGTTAGTATCCACTTGGATTTTATTATGCTGACTCCATAGCATTTGTGGCCCATTTTGACCGTCTAGCTATCTGTTACGTTGCCTTTTGATGTGCAATATTTTGGATCAATACTTTATTTATGATATATTATGGATAACTGGCACTAGGCCCTTTTAGATTATATACTATTGTAGGCAAAGTTGATATGGGCTAGTATATTATACATTATATATTGTTGGCCTGCTGCTATGTGATTTACATGCCCATCAGAGTATCTTCTTTGATTTCTGACATCCGCTGTTTTTAATCTTGTTTGTGGTTTTTATGTGTTTTTGCATAACTTAATAAAGCATTGTAACTTGATTTGTGGCGTGGTGGTTTTGTGTAGGTTTAATTGAAGTGAATGGGACTGAGCTGCAATACCAAGCACATCTGCTATATTATGTATGACGCTGTGCTTGGTGAGCTGCTGGGAGCCAGCCGTGCTTACCAGAGGTCCAGTGATTGCGACGGCTCCTTGGAGCAGTTGATTGGCCGGAGTGTCAGGACTTAGACCCCTGCTGATGTGATAATGATGACCTATCCTGATAGCCCCTTTAAGGTAGCTTTCAGTCTTTTGTAATGCAAACAAGTGCCTATCTTGATGGGGGCATTGGGAGCATTCTGGCAATATCTCTTGAACTATTTGTATCTTAAATTAGTGCAGGAAATCCTGCTATGTGACATTACTGTGCAGAAATCTACAGTGGATGGACCCTTGTGGCTCAGTTCCAGAGTGTATTCTTCTGATTCTAGAATGAAACTTTTATGCATGCTCAAAACATGAAGGCACATAAGACATTTTATTTTTTCATTTGCAAAATCAAACATCAAATCTCATCATAATGCTAAAAATGACTGCTATCTTTATAGTTATATGAAACTCCTTTAGAGGACCAAATATATGTGTTGTGCTGGCACCCCATGCCTACTGCTACCTTGCTACTTACTGCGGGTACAAATGCTGTGCTACTCACAGCCTTTGTGAGAGGCCTGGCTTCTCTGCAGGCTGCATTCTGTGTTTCTTTTTCAAAGGGCTCCAAACCTGATCTATAGGTTGCGCAATCTCACGTCTCTGAAAGGACCAGTGCTTTTGCAAATTATTCCCCAGACAGTGGGTGGGTGTCCCTAGGTATTTTAAGCATCCTCCATTCTGGGTGGATGCCTGATCATTCTTTTGATTTGATGTTAAATGTATACTTGTATGATTGTGATTGGATATATTAAAATTGATGACAAAGGGGGGGGTGATTACTCCATCGTGTATTTCTAATAAAATTAGCTCTTCTGGGTGTGACCAGGAGAGATCTGCATGATCAGCAATGAGACTGGACGTGCATTTCTTGTGCTGCAGCCGCACCCTTTTACCATGAAGGGGGAAATTTAACATAATTTGAACACCATAGACAACTGAGTATTAAGTCCTATTTTGGGACTTATCCTAAAGTGCATTGACAGTTAATGGTAGAAGAGGAGGATGAACCGCAAAGAATCAGATTCTAATCAGAAAGTATTTGATAATGTAGAATTGCAGTAGTTCCCATTTCAGATATTGTTTTGGCAGATGTGGTTTTGATGCAGTATTTAAAAGTAGATGTGTCAGTGTATACTGCTGCCATTAGTGATTTATCAGTGCATTCAGTGATTAGTTAAAAAAAATGATAAAGTGAAGTTTAAAGTTTCAAAACTTTTGATTTGCTTGAGTATGCTTGGCTTCTTTCCCAGACTTTGCGGTTCGTGAAAAACAGGAAGTATGGAAGATATTGTCTGTTTCTTTTGTAAAGAAGATTTTCTATAAGAACTTAAAGTTAAAAATCTCAAAGTTCGGTAATAATATCCAGGAAAGGAAAAAAAAATTAGAATTGAGTCAAAAGAAAATCAATCCACGTGGTAAAAGATAAGCTCATTCTTACATTTGATATTCTGTGCACATAATTTTTCATTTTGTTTGCAAACTAAAGATTTTTTGAGTTCTATTTTACAGCTCGAATTAATGGATGTCAAGGAAGCCTGTTGTTTTTCCCAAATGTTTAATTTGGTGGGAATTGTGCCTAATCTGTTTTTTTAGGACAAGAGGAAAAGACCAACAACAAACCCCAATATACCAATATATATACGTATTTGGCAGATCTGCACAAAATATCATTTTCATTGATTCTGTGCTGAAATCTTTTCATGGAGTCATGCATATATTTTTCTGAGTTTTTATTGGAGCTCCAGTGCATACTGTATTTGTTTGTGTGTGAAGTGTGTGATGGGCCCGTGTCTATCTTCGTTCTTGTAATCGTTTTATGTTACATCTAGTTAAAACTGAACAAAAAGGGGAAGTTACATTTTCCCAGACGACAGAGGGTGTGGTGACAGTGACGTAGAATTCGAGACTTAAAAGAGAAGCATAGATTATACAGAAACAGCCTCTTTTGTTCCTCCCTAAACACGGATAGCATGATATGTCACTAGAGTTGGAGAAAAAGAAAAAAAAAATGAAATTGGTTCATTTAATTTTAACAAGTCACATAAGCGTGCAAGTGGAAAAAAAAATAAGACAATAAGATTGGTTTGTTTTAAAAATGTTATTAATATGTGGTATTCAGACAAGTGTGTTTATAAGATGTCTGCAAACAAAATCATCAAAAGTATAATAATATGTGGTTAAATCAAATGAAATGTCTGAAGTAACTGTGTCACGAAATATTTCATCTGTCAGTGAAAACTAGAGGATAGGTAAGATTTTCCGATCGGTTTTTATTTTCTGATTATTTTGTTTTATTTTCTGAACATGACGGGAGCATTTGATTTGTTTGAAAAAAAGTAACAGCATTTGAAAAGTATTAAGAGAATTGCTTTATGACAGGCACTTGGGCCATGAACACAGAGATCTGGAGGAGATACAGCACTTTGAGCATCTTGAGTCTATAGAAGATCTTCTGCATTTTGATAGGAGGTTGGGTTACCAGATGTCGTATAAACTACGGAGCAAGTACATTCAGATCTGATAGATAACTTTGTCAAATATTGAGTTTTCTCTCACAGATGGTATAGATGGAACACACAGAAGACAGGATATGTTGTCAGTGCCTAAACTGATGTTGTCACCTAAATACCACTCCCTTCTGTAATGTGAGTACAGGAGGTAGAGCTGAAGGCACTCACTGAGGCTGGTAAGATGGTTGTGGTCAGATAACTAACATTAATATAGAGTTCATATATGCCTTTGGTATCTTCCATGATTATGGTCTGATCTGGAGGTGGCAGAGGTTTTGTTGGATCCATGGGAAACCCATGAAGAGTGCTGAGTGTGTGAGAGTTGTTTTATGCCCTGATGCTGTCCAGAAGAAGAAAAAAGAAAAAGACAACAAGTTGGGAGATTAACCCCTTCACCCCCGGAGGTTTTTTCGGTTATCCATTTTTGTTTTGCGCTCCCTGGCTTCAAACAGCCATAACTGTTTTATTTTTCTGTTCAGATAGCTGTATGAGGGCTTGTTTTTTGCGGGACAAGTTGTACTTTCCAACGCCACCATTTAATATTGCATATGGTGTAGTGGGAAGCGGGAAAAAAATTCCAAATCGGGTGAAATTGCAAAAAAAACGCTATTCCACTACAGTTCTACGGGTTTCTTATTTACAGCGTTCGATGTGCATTAAAACTGACCAGTTACTTTCATTCTACTGGTCAGTACGAATCTGGCAATACCTAATATGTATAGTTTTTCCTGCGTTTTGATAGTGATAAAATAATTAGAAAGTTGCCCTTTTTTTTTCCTTGTCATATCTTGACCCCTATAACTTTTTGGTATTTATGTGTACGGAGCTGTATGGGGGCTCATTTTTTGCGGGGCGATCTGAAGTTTTTATTGATACCATTCTGGGGTGTGTATGACTTTTTGATCACTTTTTATTTAATTTTTTTTAGAAAAAAAAAGCGACAAAAAACGGCAAATCGCCATTTGGACGCTTTTTTCCGCCACACAATTCGCCGTATTGGATTTTTTTTTTATATTTTAAAAGTATGGGCGTTTTCGGTCATGGTGATACCCATGATGTCTATATTTATTGTTATTTAGGTATTGATTTTTTCATTATACGGAAAGGGGGGTGATTTGAACTTTTATATATTTTTTATTTTTTATATATTTTTTAACATTTTTTTAAAAAATTTTTAAGCTCAAATATGAGCTGATATATTGTGTTTTTTTTTCTTTATGAGCAATCAGGGATTTACTAGACTGAGATAAATCCATGAATTGCTCATTTCTTATCCTGGCCTGCCATCTAGTGGCCAGAATAAGAATTGCACTTTGAAAACTGTAATCCTCACCAGCGAGGATTACAGTTTTCATATGTGTACAGGCACCCCGATTGGCCACCCGCGTACGCTTCCGGGTTCAGACGCATCCCGATGCCGTGATCACGTGTGATCACGGCATCACAAGGGCCTAGAAGACGCCGCCGATGGCGGTAAGTAGCGGCAAGTCTCTGCTGTTAGAAACAGCAGAGACTTGCCGGCCATGACGCCCGCCGCACCAGCGAGCGGGCGTCATGTCCCCGCACTGCACCAGCGCCGTACATGTACGGCACTGGTCGGGAAGGGGTTAAACTGCTATAATTGCGGACCTCCAGCCATTACCTGAAGCCAACCTAAGGTTTAATTGACTTGGCCAACCCAGGCCCAAAAGACCTCTAAATTAAGAGCAATGAGTGATGACAAGCTCTGGAGGGTAGGTAAAATGGTGCCTTCTCAAGTGCACTCTGCCCGTTGATGATGAATTCAGCACATGGGTTGATGTATGTGTCAGGAGGAGAGATGGTGGGAATTCCAGGGGTCCAGCAGCGCTGCCACCAGGTTTGTCCAAGGTTACATGATGTGTGCTTGTAATAATGTTGGAAGAACTTTGAGAGTTCCAGAAAGGCATATACCTAGGCCATCTTGCCTATATCAGAGATTGCAGATGGACTGCATTAAGTTTCCAAAGGTGGGGCAGCATGAATATTTCCTTGTCTATGTTGATCTATTTTTCAGGAAACACCTGGCCTGTAGTAAAAGCAAGAGTAAAAGAAGATACTGGCTGAGGTAGTAAGTAGAGGAATGCTGGATGTAGAGCACTTGACACTTTTTGTCTTTCCTAAAGTGGTAGGAGCCCTTACAGGTCAGCTCTGACTGTTGAACATAAACATGTGTGTGATTCCTTTTCAGATCTGGACTCAAAGACTAGTACCTAGTTCATATAAAGGAAAAGTTTGGATCCCAGATTTCATGGTCCCTACTGAGTGCTGTGTTCACCATTCCAACATTGGTGAATCCAAACATATTTACATTGATAATATACTTAATGCTTATGATATATGCAGAATAATGAGAGGTTACAGAATTAGCAAATAATCCATACAGTGAGAGGAAAGTTGGTGTGGACTCACTTGGATATTGTTTAATCAGGATTGAATTATTGAGTAAAGACTGAGTATTACATCTTTGCCCCATTATGTTCATTATGTTGTAATTTGTGTCCTAACTTCACTAACAAAGTTTTAAACAGATTTAATAACTGGCTGGTCTATAACATACTGAAATAGTAGCAACCCACTTGGCAAGTATCAAGCAATAGAAAAATGAAGATGTGTATGTGGTATGTGAAACGGATGCATATAGATGGCTGCCACCTTGCCACTCAGTGGTCTGCACCTTAGATAATCATCCCTGAGTCTGAAGGAAAAAAAAGGAAAGAGGTGTTCCATTACAGCGGGTACCGGAGCAGATTTTATTGAGAAAGAGAAAAAAGATCATGCTATGCGCATGCCATGATGAGGATGGTATGGTTTGAGTGGCTGCTGATGTGGAATAAGCTAAGAGGTTAAGGGAGATTTATAGAGCCGCTAATTCTAAGAAAGAATTGTCCATTGATTAGACTGATTTGCTATGTTGACTGAACCCAATTAACTGATTTAGTTAAGTAAAATGATAGGTTGATGGTTGATGCGCTCTTTGTAAAAGGATACTAAATTTGTTGTTTCTGATTAAATTGGCAGTAAGGTCAGAAAGAAGATATTATCATCATCATCTGACTGTAATAATAACCTGTATACTGAATGTGAATCCTGGAGAATCTACAAGAGAGGAATATACATATACACATCAATCCAGCCTGCAAATACTGAACTTGATGATTCAGATGAGAACTATGGAAGCTTAGACATGACAACTTTGAACTCTGATGATTATTGGACATTTGCCTCGCTTCTGATTGTGCCCCTGTGCTGTGCAGGGAATAACTTGGAATAACTTAAAGGAAAGTGCAGGGAAAAATGCTGAGTGTCCAGTGGAGTCTACCATAGATGTTGAATAGCTTATCAGCCCTGATCTGGGGAATCCAGTCAGAATGTAGTCATTGGTGGAGTCCTCTGGATACCTAAGCAGGCTGTGTACAAGAGGAGGAAGACACTTATTTACTTGTGTCTCCTTCTCCATCCCATCGGAGAACTAAAAGATATAAGAAATGCATTGATGATGTAGGGTCTATCCTGATCGATACACCTCAGTTAATGGAAGGCCCATAGGCCTGGTTTGAACTGAATATAGTCAATTGGGAAACTCTCTTTAGACTATTAGCAAATTATGTTCAAGAGGAGGAAAATGTTAAAGAAATTTAGTTGGTTGATGAACAAAATTGCACTAGGGTTGTATTTCATTATCAGATGGTCTCCATCTTCTTATATCCATATCTCTTATATCTTATAATCTCTGATCTTCATTAGATGTCAAGTATGCTTAAAAAATTAAAATGACTCATAATCACTTGATATGTCTATAGGAAAAGAGGAACTTAGCAGAAGTTAATATATGGATATGGAATTTCCCAGATTGATGAAGTAATGTGTATGCCATTGGCTGTCATCATCATTCTTTTGATTTGATGTTAAATGTATACTTGTATGATTGTGATTGGATATATTAAAATTGATGACAAAGAGGGGTGTGATTACACCGTCATGTATTTCTAATAAAATTAGCTCTTCTGGGTGTGACCAGGAGAGATCTCCATGATCAGCAATGAGACTGGACGTGCATTTCTTGTGCTGTGGCCGCACCCTCTTACCATGAAGGGGGAAATTTAACATAATTTGAAAACCACAGACAACTGAGTATTAAGTCCTATTTTGGGACTTATCCTAAAGTGCATTGACAAGGTTTCCTAGTCTCTAGTAACCAGCAAAATTGTATCATCTGTCTGAATACCCATGTACCATACCCCAGCCTGACTACCAACTTTGAATTCTAGCCACATGACCTGACCTTAGCCTGTTTCTTGTATTGCACTACTGCCTCTTGACCTGACCTTGAGTTTGTATTACGGATATGCTTGTATGCTGCCTGCCCTGATCTTGGCATGTCTCCAGACTATGCACATTTCCTGATCATTTGGTGCTTCACCCCAGTGTCCCTGACTCCGTGGGTCATCCGCCAACACAACAGGACTATCTCTAGTGGTAGCAGCCTGGTGGTTCCTCTGTAGTGAAGTCCAGATCCCTTTATAGGGTTTTTTGTGAATACCAGAGGACTGCCAGGATTGCCCTTAGAGTTAGCCCTAAGACAAATCGGTTGATTGGTACAGTGGGTCTAGACCCACTGCGCGTAAAAATATGACAAATGCACTAATAATACTGATTAGCTCAGGATACCAGGTTTCAGCTGATTTTAACCAAAGTGTCTTCATTTCATGTCCAAACACATTAGTTCTTTCCATGGTTTCATTAAGAGTGACTTCTTTCCATGTTGTTCTTGTCTAAATTCCTGATATGATGCCTGAGTTAATCATTCTTAGGTTTGTTGGTCAGTACTCTGATGTGACATGCATTTCAATCTCAGTGTCAAACAGGATTTGTTTTTATTACTCGACGTAGCATAGACATCAGACTCTTTGTAAAAATGCAGTCATAATTTTAGACCATATGAGCTGCAGGTTAATTTTGTAATGGCTAACATCGTTAGATGTATTGTCTGCTGCAAAGCTCAGTTTTTATCTGGGTCTGAAAAGGAATGAGTTTGTTATCCAGGGGTGCCCTGAACTGTGGTGTCTGAATGCATAGATGAGTGTCAGAATGACATGTATTGCCATGGCTAGTTATGAGAGAGCAAATCAGCAGTTCTCTTTAGCTTAAAGAAGACCCGTCTCCTCTCCAGTCCTGTTTGTTTCACTAACTACTTGCATTCCTTATGTAATAACAATTTTGTGGCATCTTTTCTTAAAACTCTGTGTTGTGAAAATATACATAGTTTACGGAATGATGTCATAGCACAGAAATAATGGAAACTGAAATGCCACTGTAAGGCTGTCTTCCATATGAGTCTCTGCACAGATACTGACAGATTTGATGGGAAGAATAGTGGGGCATGAGGGTTTATTATTCCTGGCAAAATGTCATGGTTATTCCCTGTGTGACTAAGGCAGCTGACCACATCAAAATTTCATCTTTCCAAAGCAATATTTTCTAAGGGTAAAGTTTTTTATTTGATGCTTTTTTTTAAACTTTTTTGTGCTATAGATTGGGATTTCGTATGCTAGCAAAACCAGAGTCATACCTTTTAAGTTGAAAGGGGTTGTACCACAAACACTATTGTACATTTGTTAAACCAGTACCTTGATCTGGATACTTTTATAATTGTGTGTAATAAAAAGTTTAGTATATCCACTGAGTTACTCCATAAAATCTATGTGTATAGCGTCTCCTGCTGTTTATTCTTTTCCTTATTTGTCTGTCCACTGAGATGGATGCACATGCTCAGTTCCATCTTTATCTACTGTTAGAAGCTGTGATAGTTACAGGGAGAGAACAGCAGCAACAAAGACACCCCCTCTGAGAAAGCACATGCCTCCTGAGCTGTGATAGGGAGAGAGCTGCTGCAGAAAGGAAACAGAGTAATTGGAAGCAGAGTAATTGGAGCAATTAATCAGGGGAGCTCTGGATCTATGTGCAGGAGTGGTTTTAGATTTGGTACAAAGAGATATTTATGTACTATATGGTGTTTGATTTTCATTTTTTACATTAATCATTGGATAACCCCTTTAAATTTTTATATAGCAATTTAGCAACGCATTTCCTACAAGACATATGATGAAGGACAGGGCACAGATTTCTTCCGTCTTGCAAAGAATGCTCAGATGATGGAGTGCCCTTTTGAATTGTCTGTTTACTGTTTTCTGCTGACACAGAGTCTGAGTAATTTGCGGGATTAGAGCCAGATAATCTAGTGCTTTCTGCATCCTTTATAACCTGGCCAAATCTATGCAAGCTGCTTTTTTAACAGGAACCACATGCATAATATGAGATAATGGTGGTCTATTGGCAAACTGTAGCTCATGGATGGCATAACTGTGTAGAAAATCAAAAAGCCAAGGATGATTGTTTTTAAAACGTTTTTGAAATGTGTACTTTATTTACTCTCCTTTGGTTAACCACTTCCAGTCTGCCCATTGACTATAAACGTCCTGGTAGTGGATCTCTGAATGGACGTTTTAAAACTTCCTTGAGCTTTGCCCCCTGTGTGCAGCACCTGTACATAGAAGCTCCATGACTCAGCTGCCTCCTGACAGCCAAGAACATGGAGCTTTAACCTGAGACTTTTTTCCTGGCCTCCAGGCTTTTGATCACTCTGACAAGCTGTCAAAGTGATCACAAATGCTTGTACTATCTCCCTCTCATTACTGCCGGTCACAGAGCAGTTTACAACCACATATGGGGTGTTTCTGCAAACTTCAGAATCAGGAAGATAAATATCCAGGTTTGATTTGCGGATTATCCTTGCTATCTTATAGGAAAAATGAATTAAAAATTGAAAATCTGCAAAAAAAATATATTTATTTTTAAATTTCACTTTCCTTCTGTTTTAATTCTTGTGGGAAATCTAAAGGGTTAACAGACTTTGTAAAAATCAGTTTGGATTAAATTGTGGGCTGTAGTTTCTAAAATATGTTCATTTATGGGAGGTTTCTATTATTTAAGCCCCTCAAAGTCACTTTAGAACTGCAAAGGTCCTTTAAAATTAACTATTGGAAATTTTCATGAAAATCTTAAAAATTACATCTAAAATTCGAAGACTTCTAACGTCCTCAAAAAATAAAATTACATTTCCAAAATTATGCCAACATAAAGTGGACATATGGTGAATGTTCATTAATAACAATTTTATTAGATATCCCTATGCAACTTAAAAGCAGAGAAATTAATATTTAAAAAATTGTGTTTTTTTAAACATTTTCAGTAAATTTTGGATTTTTTTAATAAATAAAGGTAAAATATATTGACTCAAATTTACCATTAACACAAAGTACAATGTGTCACAAGAAAACAATCTATGAATGGCTTGGATAAGTAAAAGCGTTCCAAAGTTATTAACACATGAAGTGACATGTCAGATTTGCAAATTATGCCTGGTCAGTAAGGGGGTAAATGGCCCGGATGGGAAGTGGTTAAATATAGTGCATGTGCTATAAATACTATAAATGTATTCTATAATGTATACTAATACATTCAGATGGCCTTATATATCAAAACCATATATGTAGGAGAAATTATCAACACTAGTCTAGCTATCGTAGCACCTAATCAGATTACAGATATCAGTTTTTAAAAAGTAGCAGTCTGATTGATTTCTAAAGAGAATGCTTCTACTTTTAATTTGCAACAATTTTCCCCTAAAATATCAACAGCAACTCAAGATTCATTTTCTAATTGCTAGAAAAATTAAAACTGACCTGGATGTTTCTTCCAAGCAGAACACTTTTGCTCTTAGTTTTGATACATGAATAGCCATGAGTTTTCACTAACTTAAAGGCTATGCACACATTTGGGGCATTTTTATTTAAATTATTGTATTGTAGTCATTTTGGGATAAAATATTTTTTAGTTGGTCTTTATTAAAAATGTTGAATCATTTTCTCTTTGCAGGCTTGAGTTTCTCTGGTACCCTGCTCCGAATTTTTACTTTGTTCCATCAGACAGTTGAGCTGATGGTTCCTTATCTCTGATCTCCTAAACACTCGTTATAGCTTATTTCTTATCTTACTGATAAGAATGTGGCTTACATAAGTGTTATGACCTTTAAGTAATTTAGATAAGGTTTATTAGATGACTGGTAAGAAGTGAAAGTGAAAGTATGATTGACATAGCGAGACAAACAGTTAACCCACTGTGACAGAACGGCTCAATGTTTTTAATAAAGACCAAAAGAAGAATTGATTTTTACCCCAAAATGAGTAAAATGCAATAAAAAATGCCCCAGCCTTTAACTATCGGAACTGCCATGCATACAATTTATAAATATAAATAAATGAGTACCGTTGAGTCGACTCCTCTCTGCTGTTGTTCATCATTTTCATTTTCTGTGCCATTTTCTAAGTAGCTAAAAACTGAAAATAAAGATCATTGTTATTAACTAGAAAGTACATTAACAATAACAATATCATTACAAATTGAATGTTCCTTTTTTCATTTGACTGCAAAATATTGATACACTGTCACTGGGGCACAAAATGTAAGCCATTGTACGTCATTGTAGGCAGCAATGCCTGCTTGAATTCAGGGCCATTATGTAGGAAAAATATAGGCAAAAAGGTCAGTGCCCCAGAACTCTTTGTGTTGTGTCTATCAACCTGCATTGGTACAATAGGTGAGAACCTGAAGAAGGATGGGATTTTCCAGTACATGATTGTTTAGCAAATGTGGATTATTTAAACTAATATGATTTAAATGTGAAAACTCCACCAATGGCCGAAATCAGTGCCGGTTCCATGGCCTTAGTTACACTTGTCATTCATTCTGACACAAGCAGAGAGCATTGTCCTCAATATGTTGGTGATTTACTAGAAGGACGCTGTGTGTCAGGCTCAGTTCATTAGCTAAGCCAGCTTCCTTCTCCATCATAGCTAATTCAGGGTAGGAGGCTACAAGCTCAGCTAATTAGCCAGACAGCCAGCCCCCTTCATATAAATCACTGACACAGAGAGGAGAAAGATGCTCTTTAACTGTGTTGCAGCAAATGTAGAAGTTGAGACTCCAGGAGCCAGGGACCAGTACTGAAACTGGCCAATGGTGTCAAAACTATTTGGGATCTGAATAGATACAGTTACGCTATGTGAAATTAAATCACCATGTTGGGAGCCAAGTGCACACATTACTGCCTTGTAACTCCTTAAGGATCAGCCTATGTTGGCATTAAAGGGGTTCTCTGGGAATTATGAAAATGAAAATACTCTACCTAAATATTACTTTATTATAAATATATTAGTTACTAGTTAATATTAATTATTAGTTACACTTAGAGTTGAGATGCTCTCCTTTATTAGTTTTATAATGCCACAACACATCATATATTAACCATGTTCCATTGCCTTGCTGCAGGTCCCTTTGGGGGGTTGCTGGGAGTCAGACATTTAAGAGCAAGATTGAAATGTGTATGAAAAACCACTGGACCGTGAACAATGGCTGGATACAACATGGAACCCTTTATATTTATTCACTCACATTGCCATTATCTTTCTCGAATTAATTGGAAGAATCTCTGAAAACAGCATATACATTTATCACAAGCCCAAATACATCATCTTTTGAAGTCACCCACAGGTCAGTTCACTTCCAATCTATCTATGCATTCCAAAGCTGAATATTTTAGAACAACCACTGGTTTTAACACAGATGGCCACATACTATATCAAGGAACATCCGAATGGAATAAGAACCACTTAGTATTACAGCACTCTAAACCTAAAGAGAAAATCAACACAAAAAGAAACAGAAATCTTTAATTTTGACTGACATCCTCCTTCCATGAATTGGGTGAGTTGGTGTTTAATCTTATTACCTATTTATACTGATGTAGATATACTTTATGTTGCACTTATCTGAAGAGGGTTTTTGAACCCAGAAATGCAATGATATGTTTGTTTCTTGATCTTATACGCTGTATACATTAGCACTAGAGTCATTGAAGGTATTATGCATGGCACTAATCTATATTATGAAACAGCAACTCTCATTAACTATCATTGTTCAAGCTATAATGGAATATAACGGAAGTTATAGTTTCATGTCGTTGAAACCTATATACCATGGATTAAACTGACTGTGCAATTGATCTTGGTTGTGGTATTCTATTTATGTAATGAGTTTGTTTCTGGTAAAGTATTATCTACATAATGAACTTTGTTCATGTACTATATGTATGTTATGTCTTGAGCTCAGTTCTTTTTCTGTATTTATGTACTGAGCCTGGTTCTGGCTATGGAACTATGTGCTAAACATATACCTGATATGCTATGGGCCTGATTTATCATACACTGGTGGTGTACACCAGTCTATGCATTACTCAATGCACTGCCAGAGGCCACACCTAATTTATGATGAGTACAGCTTGTCATAAATTAGGCGCAGCCTTCTGCAGCCTGTGCACCTAAACTGGCATAGATATTAGTCTCCTTCTATACCAAAGAATTGGTGTAAAAGAAGGTAAATGGGAAAGTGCCATAGGCAGTTGAGAAACTCCCCTACTTGTGCAATTAGTGTTTAAAAAACACTCAAGAAAACTGACATACAGTAATGATAAATCCGGCCCTACGTGTGTATCAGTAAGTAGCGTGGTAAGGTAGGTATGTACTTATATTCATAGTGTAGAACAGGGATGCTCAACCTGCGGCCCTCCAGCTGTGGTCAAACTACAACTCCCACCATGCCCTGCTCTATGCTGATAGCTGTAGACTGTCCCGGCATGCTGGGAGTTGTAGTTTTGCAACAGCTGGAGGGACGCAGGTTGAGCATCCCTGGTGTAGAAAATACGTTTTTTAAATTCTAGACTAGGGGAAACACAGCTTCGGAAATGAATAACAGACAGTATTACCGATAGGTAGTGTATTTGAAATATTATAATAGTTGACTGAATAGTTTCCTCTGGCGTGCTACACTGCAAGCATCATGCACATAACATAGGGAACCTGTTGTTAAAAATGTAAATCTCACCCCTGCATATACCCTCTGTACTATTATGTACAATTAACTTTCTGTATGTAATGTAATCTTTTTTTTAAATAAAAGTGTAACTTTGGACAAACAAGAAAATATAAAATAGTGTGTAGCACTAATAATAATATATTCATACTTTATTTCAGAGAAAGAAAGAAGGTGACAGTAATAAAGTGCCCTATAGTCATGTGGGCAGTGAGCATCTTACCTCTTTAATCACTTTATTTTGGCACACTTACTTGCCAAACTGCCAAATTTAGCATTAAGGTGGGAGACTGTTTGTAATGGAAATAAGAAATTTTCCTGGCAAACAAGACTCATACTGACACAAGAGTAAGTAGTCTAGATCCTTATGTGAAACTTGTGAATGGAAAAATCATTAACATAACCTGCTCGCCAAGTGCAACATCCTTCAGAGGGATGTAGAGGGAAAGGATACTAAAATTATCTGAAATTATATACAGTGGTCTTTTCACTAAGAGAGCATGACTTACACAATGTACGGAAGAACCGTCATTTGCTTCATTACAAAAGAGTTATTGAATAAATCCTGAGGTGGAGTAGACGTTTAATGGAATGTTGGTGTGGGCTATGTGATAGTTTATGAGTGGAGCCACCTCTGAGAGACTGCCTGGGCAGTGTGATAACTCTGTAATGCCCTGTGGGGAACCTTCAGTTTGTGCCTTTTGAGGTAGTCTTTTGTGGATTTTGATGTGTGTTTAGCATCATTATCCATTTGTAGAAGTCATTGTCTTTTCTACTTCAACCGTTTTACAGTTGGTTTTATGTTTGCTTCTAGAATTTGCTGGAATTTCATAGAATTCATTCTTCCCTCTACCCGTGATATGTTCACAGTGCCATTGTCTCCAACACAACTCCAAAGCAAGATTGATCCACCCCATGCTTAATGGTTGGAGAGGTGTTCTTTTCATGAAATCATGTTTTTTTTTTTTTCTCCAAACATTCATTTGCTCATTGTGGCCAAAGAGTATATTTTAACCTCATCAGTCCACTGGACTTGTTTCCAGAATGCATCAGGCTTATTTAGATGTTCTTTTGAAAGCTTCTGACGCTGAATTTTATGGTGAGGATACGGAGAGGTTTTTGTCTGTTGACTCTTCCATAAAGGTCATATTTGTGCAGGTTTCGCTGAACAGCACAACATTGTAGCACAACTCCAGAGTCTGCTAAATGTTTTGCAGTCAAGTGGGGGTTCTGATTTGCCTCTCTAGCAATCCTACAAGCAGCTGTCTCTGAAATTTTTCTTGGTCTTCCAGACCTTCTCTTGACCTTCACTGTTCCTGTTAACTGCCATTTTTTAATTACAATTTGAACTGAGGAAACGGTGACCTAAAAACGCTTTGCTGTCTTTTTATGGCCTTCTCCTGGTTTGTGGACCTCCACCATTTTCATTTTAGGGGTGTTAGCTAGCTGCTTAGAAGAACCCATGGCTGGGTTTAGAGGAGTCTGGGTATTTATAATGCTTTGAAATTTGAAATCTCCTTGGGCTCCCATACCTTTGCAAGGTAATCCTTTTCCTTTGTCACTTTAAAATTGTACAAACCCAAAATAATACACTAATATTGCCTAAAATGTTGTGTGTTTCATCTATAAAGGACGTCTGTCAACAAATTTGAACTTATGAAAACCTGTTGAATGTGCTCTTGGCAACTGAAAGTGTCTATTTTGGTCCAATATTCGCATTGCTGAGAAAAATGTTTTTATATATGCAACACAGATTCCTTCAGCTGCCAAGAACACATGCAACAGGTCAGCCAGTTTCATATGTAAAAATCTTCTAACAGATGCCCTTTAGCTTTATGCCTTTTGGATGAACAGTAATTTTGACCAGAGGTGCCCAAACATTTATATGCTACAGTATAGGGAGATCTGGAAGAAGAGTTATCTAAGGTGTATGGTCATCTTTATAATAAGGGTGAAGAGTAATAAACATTGTACAGACTCTTACACTCTGCTTCATGGTTCAGCCCTAAGCCAAATCCAAATCAGGAGAAGCCCCATTAACACTAAAGCTGCAAGCCATTGAGTCAAGTGAATAACAGCTAGTATCTGATAGTATTAACACTAAAGCTGCAAGCCATTGAGTCAAGTGAATAACAGCTAGTATCTGATAGTATTGCCGAAATGGTTATTTAGCAATTTTTCAAAGTGATTTGACATGTGGAATGACAGCAAAAACTCACCACTATCACTACGTTGTCTGCCTATGTCCAACAAATAGGGATTATCCCCTTCTTCAGGAACTTCCAGTAAATCTGTAGTCTGCAAGAAAATAAGAGAAACTTTACTACAGAATATAACCACTGCGTTATAATATGCTGTTTCTATGTACAATATCTGCATATTTGCTGAAGATTGAACAAATACAAATGCATATTAATAGGGAATAAGTAGACAATGAAAGATAAAGAAGGCACTGTGAATAATTACAAAGTGCCTATTCAAATCAATGGGTTGTCTGTGTAGTGTGCTACAGAACACAGGATACCCTTCTATTAAAGGGGTTGTCTGGGCTAAAGCTATTGACAACCTATCCTCGGGAATGGATAGGTCATGAATATTAGATCGGGAGGGGACAGACAGCTGTTTGAAGGGGCCATGGTACTCTTGCTGCTTCCTCTTAGTTTTTTACCTGCATACCGTCTCCATTGTAGTGGTGATGCAGTGTAATTGCACCTTCCTCTCCTGTTCACTTGAATGGGAGGAACAGCTGTAATTACAGTGCACCACTACTACAAGGGAGATGCAGGTAACCATTAAAGGAGACGCTGTATCTATTGTACCAATCCACTTATTTATTCTTTCATCCATTCATGTTCTCACATTTTTTTGTTCTTAATCATCCTACCATATACTAAAAAATAAAATATAATAAAAAAATGTTTGGTGGAGTTGTTTTCACCCTCAAACCCACCAAATTATACTTAATGTCTGTGTCAATTAGCATATGAAATGTTATTTGTATGGATGTGAAACTGAGAGTAAGGTGGCTGATATACATAGGTCCATACTGTACTCTATACACAACTGATTTTATATGGAGGTACACAGAGATTATTCACATATTCCTACAGAATCCATACAAATAAAAATCAGGGTATGCGGTATTAGGGTGCATTCACATGACCGTATGTATAAAAACACGGATGACGTCTGTGTGACGACCGTGTTGCATCCTTTTTTTTTTTTTGTCCCATTGAAACAGGGCCTATTCTTGTCCGCAAAAAAGAAAAGAATAGAAAATGTTTATATTTTTTGCGGGGCCCAACATATAGATGCAGACATCACATGGCGCTCTGCATCTTTTGCAGCCTTCCTGAAATTAATTGGTCCACCTCCAATCAGCAAAAAATGCGGATTGGATGTGGACCAAACATACGGTCGTGTGAATGGGGCCTTAGGGAGACACTGTTTTCCAGAAGCAATGTATTGGAAGTACCATATGGTGACACAGAGTGCCTGCAAGTCTTTAATTTTAGCCCATATGGACTGTGTGCTGCTATATCTAGTCTACGCAAATAGAATGCAGTCTTAATGCAGATGCAGTGTCCTGAAATACACTGCAAAGCATTGAAAGTGTTAATATAATTGTATTTCATGTATTATTATGCATGCACTACAAATCCCAGAAGGTTGTATAGGCAGTGAGAGGTCCCATGAGGCAGGGGCGTAGCTAAAGGCTCATGGGCCCTGGTGCAAGAGTCAAGGTCCCCCAGAAATAACGGCGCTGATACTGTGCCAGGGTGCCCCCACAGTAATAGTGCCCCCCAAAGTCCCAATTAATAATTCTCTGCCAGAGTGCACTTGTTAGTAATAGTGCCCCCAACAGTACTAATGTCCCCACTGTGCCCCAGAAGTAATAATGCTTCCAATGTGCCAGTAAGAAGTGCTCCCCACCCATAGATGCCCCCCAAATCATGTGCCAGTAAGAAACGCCTCAATAATGCGCCAGAAGTTCCCCCCATTGATTCCCCCACAAAATCATGTGCCAGTAAGAAATGCCACAGTGTCCCCATGTGCCAGAAAAATGCCCCCTGTGCCAGTAAAAATGCCCCCAGTGCTCCCATGCCATAAAGAAATGCCCCTGAGTGCCAGTAAGAAATGCCCCCAGTGCCAGTAAGAAATGCCCCCCAATGCCCCCATGTGCCAGTAAGAAGTGCCCCCATGTGCCAGTAACAAATGGCCCCAGTGCCCCCATGTGTCAGCAAAAATGGCCCCAGTGCCTGTAACAATGCCCCCAGTGTCAGTAAAAATGCCCCCAGTGCCCCTTTGTGCCAGTAAAAATGCCCCCAGTGCCCCCATGTGCCAGTAAAAATGCCCCCAGTGCCAGTAAAATGCCCCATGTGCCAGTAAAATGCCCCCATGTGCCAGTAAAAATGCCCCCAGTGCCCCCATGTGCCAGTAAAAATGCCCCCATGTGCCAGTAAAATGCCCCCATGTGCCAGTAAAAATGCCCCCAGTGCCCCCATGTGCCAGTAAAAATGCCCCCATTGCCTCCATGTGCCAGTAAAAATGCCCCCAGTGCCAGTAAAATGCCCCCAGTGCCCCCATGTGCCAGTAAAAATGCCCCCAGTGCCAGTAAAAATGCCCCGAGTGCCAGTAAAATGCCCCCAGTGCCTCCATGTGCCAGTAAAAATGCCCCCATGTGCCCCTAAAATGCCCCCAGTGCCCCCAATTGAGCTCCAGTCAGTGACTGCTACAATAAAAAAAAATAATTAACACTAATACTTACCTCCATCAGGCTGGCAGCGATGCGATGCAGGCCTCTTCCGGCCTGTGTCCCGCGCTGTACGGCTCAGGCGGCGCGATGTGCCTGCAGCCTATCCGAGGAACGGGCAGGGGAGACGCCTCTCCCTCCCCTGCCCCGCAGTACAATACAGGCATCTGTATCGCCGTCCTGAGGATGGCGATACAGATGACTATTGAGATAAGCGCTTCCACAATGGAAGCGCTCATCTCCCTCTGCCCCGCCGCCGCCTCATCTGTGCTAATTGGCGGTGCGGCCCTGCAAGTGGCAAGGGGGGCCCTCAGGGCCCCCCTGACTTAGGGGCCCAGTCGCAACTGCGACCGCTGCGACCCCTATAGCTACGCCACTGCCATGAGGTTAGTCAGGGTTGGCTCCACCCTTCCTCTCTAGGAGGAAGATTCTGGAGTTAATGGCTGACTGCTGAGGAGTGAACACCTTCAAGCAGCAAGGAGAAGATGCTGTAGGGAGATTCCGTTCCCCTACAGTTCAAAGCAACTTGTGTGCAGCCCTCAGAAGGGAAAAGATATTTAGAAGGTTTAGCTGACAGAAAGGGATTGGTAATGGTACCTTCCCCAGAAAAGGGAAAGTAATCACCGCTACAACCTTCTCTGCATGTGGTGGAAACACTGTAAGCTACAAGCTGCTCACCATAACCAAATGACAGTAGCGGACCCTGTTCAGAGAATGTATTCCTCTGAGGATAATGTGGATATCATATACTTATACATATATCTGATGATAGAGAAAGTACATTGCTATTCACTATATATAATAATACATAGAAAATGTAACAATCACATATAAATAAATATTATGCATGAAAAGCAAGAAATGGTAGACCTAAAAATACACAAATTAATCATAATAATACATGAGTTCCTTGTGCAGATTTAAACCATATGGGTGACGTGTATTTAAGAGGAAGATACAGAAAGCCTCCTTTTTCAGAACCAGCTGTCTTATACTGCCCCCTCTAGGTGGGTGTTTAATCTGTTCTATTGCAAAAGCACTGAAAAATCACACTGAACGTGCATGTGTGTGAATAAAGTGCTTAGCGGCATTGGAAACATTGGACAGTGTAGAGTTGTATGTAAGGCCTCTTTTACACTAGCGGCAGTCCGGATCCGGCAGGTGAAGGGTGCCGTCGGATCCGGACTGGCGCAGGGACGTGTGTGTCACACAGTACCATATATACACATACACATACATACACATACACACAAACACATACATACTTACATACTCCAGCCAGGCAGGCAGGCCGCACGTCTTCACTCCCAGACTCCCAGGAGGCGCGCCGCTATGACGATTCCCCACAGCGCCCTCTGCTGGGCGCTGTAGGGAATCGTCATAGCGGCGCGCCTCCTGGGCATGAAGACGTGCGGCCTGCCTGCCTGGAGTATGTAAGTATGTTTGTGTGTATGTGTATGTCTGTATGTATGTCTATATGTGTAGGTGACGGATCCGTCCTGAACTCCATTGAAAGTCAATGGAGGGCGGATCCGTTTACCATTATGGTCACACCAGACGGATCCGTCCCCATTGACTTGCATTGGGGGTCATTCCGGATCCGTCTTGGTGCGGATGCCTGGACCGGAGAGAAAACTGCAGCATGCTGCGGTTTGTTCTCCGGTCTGAAGACAGAACGGAATGCTTTCCGTTGTCTTCAGTTCAGTTTTGTCCCCATTGACAATGAATGGGGACAAAACTGAAGCGTTTTTTTCCGGTATTGAGCCCCTATGATGGAACTCAATACCGGAATTTAAAAACGCTAGTGTGAAAGTAGCCTAATTAAGGTGCTCTAAGATACGTGTTTTAAATTTCCTGGTGGTACTACCAACATAAGATAGATTACACTCAGTGCACCGAATCACATAGACTACATTTTCAGGTATATATTTACCCACAGAATCCTGAAAGATTTTCATGGGAATTGCATATCTACATGTTTTGCAAGGGTTCAATCCACATCTATAAAAACCCTGATGATGTAACCACGTACTTTTATTTTTGGAAACAGTCTGGGAAAAATATGAAGGTGACTTTTGGGAACTACCTGAATTGGCTGTATAGACTGCATTTCATGTGAATGGTGCTTGTGTGGATCATCTGCTGACCGGCTTCAGTAAAGTACTGCGGATTTGCTATACCAACACTGGTCTTATGACTATACCACAGTACGTTTCTACTGCAAGGTGCTGGTGTCACGACAACAGGGACCCTGTCACACACCGTAAAACAGCAACATCAAGGGCACCTCAACTGCCATCAGGCATGAGAACCCCAGACCCAGAGTGTGCACCAGAGGGAAGAACCGGAGAACCTTTCCCGTCACTGCACGCCAGGAGGCTTCAGGAAACCGAGAGTACGACTACTTCACCCAAGAGAGATTTTTGGAGATGGTGCAGTCCCTAAATGTAAGGAGAATCTAAGCCACCTGCTAATAACAGTTATTTTGATAAAAGATAACATTTATAACACTGGTATATTAGCTGTATATACAGTACATGATTCCACTTTTTTATGTGTCATTTTATCCCTGGTCATATAACTGAAAAATTGTGCTTTATTCACTAAAATTAATTATATGTGGAACGTAAAGAGCCTCTGTCAGCATGATCAACCCTATTAAAGCTTCTCTAAACCTAGCTTCACAATCACTGGGCACAGTGGTGACCTGCCTCACTCAGTTATTGGCTGCAGCATCACAAGTCCATGTTGAGAGGGACCAAGAGTAGTAAATGGTGGGGGAACAGGAGCAGCGAGGAAGCAGTGAGGTGTGTATGATGATTCTTAAAAATTAAAATAATGGCCAGAGAACCCCTGTAAAGCACACCTATAGCCTCTCCTGCTACGTCTGTTTTGGCGTCTACTTGCATCTCCCTTGTCATAACAATTCTGGAGCACCTATTCATGTGAGGCTATGTTGTGCCTTTATTATTCCTGATTGATGTTAGAAATAAATTGCTAGTAATTTGTAATGAAGGTCCAGGTGGGTGTCACCAGTTTAGCGGGTTTTCTTGCAAAGTGTGGCACTGACAGCACTGAGTGGATTATGTCAAACTATGCAGAAACACCCCCTCAACTGTTTGGACCTTTATTCCAAACTGCTTTCATTCATTACTTCTAGCAGGAATAATAAAGAAATAAGAATAGATGCTCCAATATTATTATTACATGGGAAAAGTTACATGTTCTCGTTATATATATTTTTTAAATATCTGGACACCTGGACACCTTCAGAAAGCCAGCATTTCTGCTGTTAAGCAGCTGGATCCCCTTCGGATCCCATTGTAGTCCATGTGGATCCAGTAGTTCATGGCATTCTCCAGCTATAGCAGTTACAGTGAACTTCAGCAGGCTGTTCCTCGGCTGAAACTCAGATGTGAATGTAACTAAAGGTGAAATCTGTACATGCTATACCTGACAGGTAAACAACTGGTGTTTATACACATGGCTTATATGTGTTTGTATAAATACATAGCTCTACCTAATAGCCATATGTGCTGGAGATGGAACATTTATGTTTTTAAATTAATTACATTTATCCTACACCAACTAATGATGAGTAATTCTGCCAGATGAAGCTGAGAGATTTTTGGCAGATGGTGCAGTCCCTAAATGTAAGGAGAATCTAAGCCACCTGCTAATAACAGTTATTTTGATAAAAAGATAACATTTATAACACTGGTATATTAGCTATATATACAGTACATGATTCATCTTCTTCATGTGTCATTTTATCACTGCTCATATAACTGAAAAATCATGCTTTATTCACTAAAATTAATTATATGTGGAACTTAAAGAGCCTCTGTCAGCATGATCAACCCTATTAAAGCTTCTCTAAACCAAGATATGACAAATTGCACCACTTTTGGCTCAATTTACTCCAAAATCTAGGTGCATTCACATTAACAACTATGGGTTAACATATCTAGAAACATGATTTTTGCACACATTCCTCCACTTTTCTTTATAACGGGAGGTACATTTTAAGAAAAAATTCCTGATAAATGCTCTATCCTTTCAAGGTTCTTAAGTAAAGCTATTCAGAATTAAATCAGAAAATCGTAAAAACAAATTCCTAAAAACAATGGTGCAAATGCAGTCTTTTTCACAGTCACCCCCAAAAATTATGCAACACTTTAGATATATTGCACCAAAAATGATGGCATTAAAAATACAAGTCATTTCACAAAAAACCCTTCTATAGCTAAGTCTATGGAAAATAAAAATGTTATGACTTTTGAATTGCAAAGATGAAAACAACTAAAAAGTCCTGAAGTCCAAATTTGACTTAAAGGGAACCTGTCACATCAGAAACACATATAAAACTGAGAGCATTACCTTATAGTAGCCCCCAGTCTGTTCCTAATCATGGGTTTGATGTGGTATTCTGAGGCTCAATAGGTGAAAAACACGATCTTTTAAGTGCCCTCAGCGCTAACTTTCAGGTAAGTTTCAAGTCAAGGGGGCAGTGGCTTCCTTTCTTGAAATCAAGGTAAGCACGCCCCCTAACCGCCCCCTCTCTTGTGATTGACAGCCTGCAGTAAGGCTCTCTCCCATGTCCTGCTGCCGCTGGCCGCCCGGCTTCAGCGGTGCACTGTGCATGCGCCAGCTACTGCGAGCGAGAGCGCTCGCACTTCTTTTAATTTCCTGGTGCCACTGAAGCCGGGCAGGCAGTGGCAGCAGGACATGGGAGCATGCCTTACTGCAGCCTGTCAATCACAAGAGAGGGGACGGTTAGGGGGCGTGCTTACCTTGACTTCAAGCAAGGAAACCACTGCCCCCTTGACTTGAAACTGACCTGAAAGATAGCGCTGATAGCGCTTAAAAGATTGTGTTTTTCACCTATTGTGCCTCTGAATACCACATCAAACCCATGAATAGGAACAGACTGGGGGCTACTATAAGGTAATGCTCTCAGTTTTATATGTGCTTCTGACGTGACAGGTTCCCTTTAAGTGATTAAAGGTATTTTTTTAACCTACATTGAGTAATAGGACTTAGGCCCAGATTTATCAACAGGAGAAAATTGGAAGTTTGTCTTTACATTTGTATAAAGGTGACATGAAAGTGGTGTACAAATTTAGCCCAAAGCATCACATTCTGACTTATTTTCGCCTGTCACAGGTTGGAATTAGAGTGCAGTTGAGGTAATTTTGGGACTTCTCCCAATGATATCTAAGGCCAAGACCCAACGTACTCCAAAGGAACACCTGCAAAAAAAATGGATTTCTGAAATTGACTTAGATGCAAAAATTAAAATTGGCGTATCACAGACTATTGAAAAATTTACAAATCTTACAAGTAAAATAACAGAAAAGTGACAATTTACTCCTTGATAAATCAGGGCCTTATTGTTTACAGAAAAGTCTTTCATTTTCAACGGAAAGACAGATTTGCTTGCGTTTTTGAAAACACCCTCCTTCTTAACCACTTCACGTCCGCCCATAGTACATAAACGTCCGTGAAGTGGTTATCTATTTCTGAATGGACGTTTCTGAACGTCCATTCAGAAATAGCAGCTGCACGCTAATCGTTCCCAGGGGTCCCTGCCTTGTAGATCGCTGTATACACAGTGCTCACCGAGTGCTGTGTATACAGAGCAGGAAGCTCCAGGGAGCGCGTGCAGGCGCATGCCGTCTAGGTAGGGAAGCTATTCGGCGGCTTACAAAACATAGCGTAATGGATAGTGAACATAGAGACATGTTGATAGGTGACAGGGAGAGGCTTATGTCATCACATACCCAGCAATGGAAAACCACATCATAAATATGGTCCAGTAATCACGCAGACTACCTAGCAGGGTTGCCAACCGTCCTGAAATTTCTGGACACTCCGTAAAAATAGGTGACTTTTTTCCTGTGTCCGTGAAAAAAAATAGACGTGTCCGTGATTTTTTTGAGGCTGGTGGTACTTGACTAGATTATTTTGGTTGTAATTATCATAATTTTGCAGTCCACAGTAAACACTGGTAATGAGTTCTTATCAGTATATTGAGCTATATACATGGATTAATGTTTATCATTAGTTATGGTTTTCCAAACTGTCCGTAAAAAATATTGGCTGTCCGTGATTTTGGGATAAGTTGTCCAGAAAAAAGAAAAACTCTGGTTGGCAACCCTGCTACCTAGTTGTATATCCAATATACAAAAAAGGAAAATTAGGTCTGCATGACCACTGGCACAGTGACAGATTCTTCAATTTAAAACTCCAAAGTGCCCCAATGAGGATGCTATAAAAATGGAGCAAATGATAGCATTTCATTGAGGCCAAAGGGATTCACTGTATTAAGTTTGAAGATCCACTGTGCTTCTTTTTGTAGAATAAAGATTTGCACAACGGGGGTACCCTCAGGAAGTGTTAAAACAAGCCTACCATCATTCCTTGAGTATGAATAGGGACACGTTACTCTCCCCAAAATCCAGAAACTCTCAAGATGAGTCCTTCCGTATCATCGGCACATACGATAAAGCCCACAAAGAGGTGAAACAGATTTTGCAGGATAACTTGGAAATTTTGCTCTCAGATCCGGATGTCGGGAAAATATTACCATCACACCCGGCAATTACATACCGACAGAGCAAGAATCTCCAAGATCACCTCGTTCATAGCTTCTATCAATGGCCCACTCAATCTACTTGGCTGAAAAGCAACTTGGTGGGCACATATCCATGTGGTACCTGCAAATTCTGCACCTTTATCCAGAAAGGCAGAACATTTACAGATCATCTAGACAAGACATATTTTATCAGATCCTTCATCGATTGCAAAACATCAGGGGTGATATACCTTCTAAACTGCAGTTGTAAGATGAAATATGTAGGAAAAACAAAACGGGAATTAAGACGGCGTATCGGTGAACATGTATCCAATATATTGAAGTGTAAGGACACACCAATAGCCCGTGATATTTCTGAGTGCCACAATGGAGAGGTGCAGAATGTGAAGTTTCAAGGCATTGAGCACATTAAAAAATCCAGTAGGGGTGGTGATGATGACATTGTGCTTCTACACAGTGAATCCCTTTGACCTCAATGAAATGCTATAATTTGCTCCATTTTTATTGCATCATCATTGGGGCACTTTGGAGTTTTAAATTGAAGAATCTGTCACTGTGCCAGTGGTCATGCAGACCTAATTTTCCTTTTTTGTATATTGGATATACAACCAGGTAGTCTGCATGATTACTGGACCATATTTATGATGTGGTTTTCTATTGCTGGGTATGTGATGACAAAAGCCTCTCCCTGTCAACTATCAACATGTCTCTATGTTCGCTATCCATTACGCTATGTTTTGTAAGCCGCCGAATAGTTTCCCTACCTAGACGGCATGCGCGTGCACGCGCTCCCTGGAGCCGTTATACTTACCTAGCATAAACCTGCCGATCCGTGCATACAGAGACGAGCCTCTCCTTGGATTGGCTGGGACTTGCTAGTACACACCTCCAGGGGTGGGGTAAGCACCCTTTTAAAGGGAACCTGTCATCTCCGAAACACCCCCTGAACTAGAGTAAGCTTTGTATAGTGTAAATGATGCTGAATCCGAATATGTAAGTTTTATCTTGATACTCACTTCCATTCTGACACTGTGCTCCCACAAACCAGCAGTAAAATGCACTCACTGGACTCTTCTTTGAGTCCTCTCCATTATGTGAGTGAGCACTGGAGTCCAGTGAGTGCATTTTACTGCAGGTTTGTGGGAGCACAGCGTCGGAATGGAAGGTAGTATGAAGATAAAACTTACATATTCAGATTCAGCATCACTTACACTATACAACGCTTACTCTAGTTCAGGGGGTGTTTTGGAGATGACAGGTTCCCTTTAAGTTCGGCACACACGCAGCCGCCTCGCGGCCATCACAGTGCCGATTGCTATGCAGCCACATTGAGCGTTTTTCCACCATTCTTTGGGCTAATCTCCTTCTGCTGCTCCTGATGACATGCGGGCTCTGTACGCATAGAAACGCATTGAGCCAGTACTTGGGAAGACAGCCTTACCCTGAAACGATGGGTGTTGTCTATGTAGTTTATGATAACATGGACATTTCTGTGGATTGGCGTGGTGTATGAGTGCGCCGTTTCACAGAGGTGCGGGGCATATATCAAATAGGGTTATCCTATATATTACAACATTAGGAACCTTTTGCCTGCACCTGGTGGCTTAGGTGAAGGCATGTCTTTATATAGTGCAGATATGCCACAAGACATGTGTACCTCACCCATGATTATCCATGAGTGCACTTTCTGCTCAATGCAGATTTGAAACATATTAGTGCATCTCATTGATTATTAAGCCCTTGGCGACTTTATAACTATTTAGGCTAGTTTGTAGTAGGAAGCGCAAACAAGCTTTATATTCCTCTACATAGCCAGAGTTATTACAGTGAAGCCGGCTGAGATATTAGAGGGAACTAATTGATATCCCCAATATTATAGGGCTATTTGCATATTCAGATTTGGGTTTTATTCCCCCACTTTTTCTATATCCTTGACATTTAATAAAGTATTTTTGTTTTGGTCTATTTTAACGTCCCTACTTTGATTATTTGATACATATTGGTTATGGGTACGTATACCTGTTATACAGTATTTAGGAGTGTTTGTTTCTAAATGTCATTTCTATAATCGTGTTTCATTAAGAAGTTTAAATTGTATATTTTCTGCAGCTGGAAAACTGCTGGCTGCTCATTTCTGTTCAGTGTGAAATTCATCAGATAAGCACTATGACTGCTTGGTCTGTAGGCCCACTCTCTGTTCTCCTGAATGCAAATCTAAGCTGACATCTTTACAACCATATAAAGACAAAGTAAATCAAAAGGCATTATGAGGGTTCAGGAGATCACAGAGACGGGCTGCAGATATAGCACTCAGAGAGCTCATCTGATTGTTTTTTTTTTGCTGAAACAGGACTAAGCAACCTTTATTATACAATATGAGAATAAAATCCACCTACAAGAATTATTTTATGAAGCGGATGTGGATCTGCTGTGTCACTTGAACAGATTTGACTGGGGACTACTCCTAAGGGAGTTATGTAAACGGCTCCCCTGGCATTCAACCTTTAACCTTTGTATAGGAATCTGGACTTTTCTGTAGGGGAATCACTAGTTAGCTACCTCTTACAGTAGTCTCTGTTCAAGTGCATGGTGACCAAAGTGGGTCAAGAGACACTAGTGTGGAGCAACAAGGGATCAGGCAATACCATGGGACAGGCCAAGGTCAGGACAGGCAGAATTCATGATATCCGATAAACAGTCTGAGGTCTGAGTGGGCAGCTCCAAATCAAACTGGAGAACAGGCAGAAGTCTGGTCAGTCAGTGAATGGTCAAATCCAGGAAACAAGCAGAATTTGGTGTGCAGGCAGATGAACACAAAAGAAGCACACATTTGCAGAACACTAGCAAACTAGTAGAAGGTGAAAGTGCCTTAAATGGGGTTATGCAGTGCTACAATATTGATGACCTATCCTCTTGAATGGGGCTAACAGTTTTAATTACACTGCGTTTACAAAGGAGACGGCGAGCAGGTAATTTTGAAGCAGAAGCACCTGGTCACGGGGTGAGGGAGTTGGACCCCCATCAATGATATTAATGACCTGTCCTTAGGGTAGGTCATCAATACTGTAGCACTGCACAACCCCTTTAAGAAACCCAAGGTGACCAGCTCTAGGCTTGAGAAGATTAGGGTGCATAGTGGCCCCTCAGTTGCTGGAGGGAGCATGCATGCCCTATGGGCACAGCAGAAGCTGCAGGGCCTGCCAGGTAGCCAGAGGGGTATGTCAGTAGATCAGTGCCAACAGCAGACAGGAGCGCTGACGAGTTTGGAGAGGCAGAGGCGGTAAGCATAGGTTACTGGCATAACACCCTGCATATCACAAAGGGTAGGCTCTAAATAAGACGTCTTTTAAACATGCAACCTTAACACTTTGTTATCCACCATCTTGGGTATTGGTGCACAAAAGTGCTTACCAAGCTGTTTCTTCATATTATATAACTGCTGCTGTATATGTCTTTTATCACTGTGATTATTCATTAAATAATTCATTTATTCACCCATTGTTTAAGCCTATTTATTCCTGTATCCCAGAATCCACAGTAAAACACTAAGTTATGTTCTATATGATGTTTGATTTTCATTTTTTTCATCAATCATGGGAAAACCCATTTAAGGTGTTTTTTTTTTCTTATTTCACTTTGCATCTTTTCTGTAATTTTTTATTTTCTATCTATGGCTATGCTGAATGGGTGTGCTGTTGTCCATGGGTGTGGGTTGATTGGAGGTCAGCTTGTGAGCATCTCCATACACCCCTCATGCAACTAAGAAGTAAAGTTACATTAATCAATAATGGTCTTACATTGTCTTAATTTTAGAACACATGGTACTATTAAGCTAGTCATATACATAAAATACTTTTGCCAGAATTTAAAAGTTGGCTTGCAGGGTCTTGATTTCTGTGCACACCTTTTCCCGAGACTCTGACCCCTTCTCCGTTAGCCTAGCTCCTTTGTGGTGCATCACATTTGTGAGGATGCCACATTCAATTAGACGCTCAAACAGGGCTGCTTTCTGGGAGAAAACAGCTGTCTATGCACTATACATTCCGGGAGAGTTGGCAGGTATGAGAAAATAACTCCCCATAAACATGCATGCTTTGCTTGGGTGTTTTTATTTCAGTAGGGAGGGGTAAACGATATACCACCTGACACATGGATCATAATTTCCAAATTTAGCAGATCTGATTTACAAAAATGTACAGCTCTAGTTTTTTCCAACTATGCTGCTGTCCCATGTGTTCCCTTTCCATTTCACAGAGTCATAAATGGTTCTTAGAATCTGAAATTGTCATGACAATGAATGCATTATTTTTGTAATGTATGAGATGTATCTATATGTCATAATAGCAGTATTTATTTGAAAATTATATGTCACTGTATTATGTATAGCAGCAGGTAAATGGCACTGTTGTTTTACACTGCAACTCTACATTTTCAAATTGACTACAGTGTGAAAGTACTAATCCAGCATACACTCTACACGGGGGAGCTGATACCAGCCAGGGATGCTCAACCAGCAGTTGCAAAACTACAAATCCCAGCATGCACTAATAGCGATAGCCTGTCCAGGCATGCTGGGAGTTGTAGTTCTGCAACAGCTGGAGGGCCGCATGTTGAGCATTCCTGTCATAGACTGTAACACATAGGCTAAGAACCATTCTTTCATTAGCAATATACACTTATGTTTTTCTTCAAATGCATTTTATTTGGAAGTATTCATATGAGATACAAGTACAAAGCACATTAAGTCAGGCAGCAAATATCAAAAGCCTTTTAAACACTACAAGCAATTAAAATGTACAGGCGAAAAAGTTGAAAATATGAATACAAATATTTGCACATTTCTAGAAATAAAGTATTGAATTATCATAAAATTAAAAAGGGCTGGCCTATTATAAAAACACAAAGAGCTAACCCATATGTAGGTAGTATAAATACACAAACCACCGAACAAGCATGACTGATGTTCTAGCATTCCATAAACCATTTAGAAATCTTGATGGTTTGTCCACATGAGTCAAACCAAAATTCAAAGAGAACCTTTATTTCTGTAATATGAGCTCATGTCAGATTACTAGGGGAATAGCTAATGTGGCAGAGGTAGCAGTTGTATCCTTGATTAGTTTTTAAATTTAACAATAATAATTTTCCATAATCCTGTAAGTCTGGATTCACACATGCAGTTTTTGTTGCTGCTTTACAACCCAAGGTCAGGAATGGATTAAAAAAGGACCTTTAACTATAAAGGAAGGTCTCCTTTCTGCTGGATCCACTTCTGACTTTGTCTTGAAATACCATATTAAAAAGTACACCTGAAACTGCATCAAAAACTGCATGTGTGTTTCCAGCCTAATGTGACATCCCTTTTGAAATTATGTTTTACTTAAAAAGTCCTATATCTTATTCTGCATACATATTTGCTAATTGTATCTTTTTCTCTTTGCTCTAAGGCACTTAAGATTTACACTGCGTTAAACTTCTGCATACATTTAAATCCCCTTGAATTTCACTTACTATCTATAGATTTTAACATTTCTGTAATCACATAGTTTTCTCATGAATATTCATTAGGGTTCTTCCATTGTTCATCCCTCATAGGATATATAATTTAGCTCTGGATCACGGGGTGTGCACAGAAATCTCTGAAATCACAGCGTCCTATTACAAAGCTCAGAATGGGCCCTGATCAAATGATTGCACTATATTTTTATTAAACTTATTATCCACTATTCTGTTTTTAGGATAAAAATTCTTTGCTTTTTAATTTCATAATATACTGGTATAGGCAAGATATTATGAACTAACATGAAAATTATATAATTATGTTTGCATATAGCAACCACTAAGGGGAGCTCTCTGCATATGGATTTAAACAGCTAATGCTAATCTCCATAAAAGCTGTGCTGAGCTCCCTCTAGTGACAGCTGCAGGTAATTTCTATGAGGCCTTTAAGGCAAGCTGAAGAAGTAGTTGTGCAGCGTTGGGCCTGTTCTTTTGTAATCCACAGAGCAGTCATTTGACTTCCTCTATGATCAATACACATGGAACTGACCAAACGTGTTTAGTTGGCTGGTCTGTCATGTTGTAAGATGGTGGGGAACACACTGTCAGGAATATGAGTAGCATGGTTGTTCCAGCACAATATCACAAGAGGTAGGAGGTGTCTTCTCTGCTTGTTATAATCTATATGGACTCTAGGGGTGGAATCTAGTCCCTAGATGGTGCTAGATGTCCTAGAGCAGGAGAATATACCATCTCCTCTTTGATGTTACTGCTGATGTCAGGAGGAAAAGGAAGCCTATATAAGTATTACATTAGCCATCTTAAGAGAGTTTGAGCACAAGACCACATGGTGTACAGGAGAGTTTCTACTGCTGTCTGGCAGGCAAGCACATGGGAGTGTGCTCCTTGCATGAAGGTGTTGCAGAGATGCCATGAGCTGTCCATTCTTTGGTTGTGGTTTGCCCCTGGTTAGGGATAAGCAATAGCGTTTACTATGGCTTTGGTGACCAGATAGAAACCACGATTGAAAGACATCCCATGGTGCTGCTGAGGATCTTGGGGCTGAGATGGCTGCATTGGGCCAGGTTAGAAAAGCTTGGGTCCAGAGAAATAGAGAGAAGCAGTAAGGATGCACTCACACGCTACAGATTTTGTTGCAGAAATTTCCATGACTGAAAATCAGTTCTATTCATTTGAAGGGGGTGGCAAGCACATGGATTTCTGCAAGCCCTATTCAGGTGAATAGAACTAATATTCAGTCGAGGAAACAAAATCCACAGCATGTCAGTGCACGCTAATGGTTAGTGCCGCTGGACCAAAGAGCAGCTAATGCCATGTTTTATGCGTCAGCCCCTAGAGGCACTTGACTCAGGTTGACAACTCAGCATCCAGGCCAGGGAGATAGATTAGGACAGCTGAAATGTAGACCTGGTTGTCATTTGGCCTAACCACCCTGTAGGAGAGAGGTCTCCATTGGGACTAACATGTTAGGACTGTACAATATATAGTTACAGAGACTGTGAATATGTGTTTATGTAAGTAATGTGCCATCCTGAGGAGGGAAGAGTGTGTCTATATTATAGGAATGTTAGGCTCACATGCCAAATCTGTAGTAAAAAAAAAAAGAAAAAAAAAAGAAGCAAAATCAGTGGCTGAAAAATGGGTCATTTTTGGTTTTCCGTCTTGTTTGGTGGTGTTTTTAGAGTTTTTATAAGTATTTTAGATTTACTTTTTTGAAAGATGTTTTTCAGCTTCTCCATTAATGTCATCAAATCTGCTTCAAAGAAGTAACATGTCACTTCTTGAGTGTTTTTCGAATCAGCTGCTGAAAACAATACATTGAAGTAGTGTTTTGAGTGTGAATTATGCAGCAGAAAAAGACCCTGTGTGAATATAGCCTTTAGACTGGATGAGAAATGGGATCATTGTAATATAAATGTTTAGTAATAGTAATTTTTGTATATATCATTATAATCACAGGCAAGATTGAAGAATGAAAGCTAACAGCTATATAGATAAAATGGGATCCATTGTTCACAACTATTATGCTTGAGAAACACTCTGTTGCGTTGGGTACAATAAAGAATCATATACGGAGTGCTGCTTGGACTTTTGGTATTGTACTACATATAAATGGAATCCGTGTCTGGCTAGGCATGCACCAATCATAATTATAGAAACTAGTTCTGCTATTTATACTTTTTTCTTCATCACAATTGGTGATGGTCACATAATATATTCACCCCCTCCCTCCACAAATGACCTCTGCACAGGTCACACAGCATTCTTAGAAAACGGTCCAATAGAAGTCATTGAGTCATCTCCAAACTACAGGTTTCTATGGTCAATGTGGTTGCTGTAAAATATCTCTCAATGTTGTTACCAGCAGCTTAAGCAAGAAGGTTGCCACTATCATGTATAGAAAATGGAATAAAAACTATACAGTCAGAAAGTAAAAACAGAAAAAAAGAATATGTGCAGTATATGGTTTTAATTAGTAAAAAAAAATATAGGTGATACATTCCCTGATAATTAAAGGGCTACTGCAGGATGACCTATTCATAGGCCCTATTAGGGCATATGGATGTCAAGGAGGGGGTTCCCCATGTCAGGCCCCTCTGAATATGCCAGAATGGAGAGCGACCAACTACATATTAAGGCATTCAATGGTCACCATGCTTGCCTCCGTGATAAAACCTGTTATGTTTATCCTCAGGTTACAACCATTTAAAAACTCCTTAAAGGGGTTTTCCAGAAATAATTGCTTTTTATCTAACGCCTGCAGCCTGCCCCATAAATAGAAAATTCATACTTACTTGCTCCCCACATCTCTGGTCCTCTGCACTGCCCCTGCTGTGTCCATGTTTTATCCTGCAATGTTGACATCTTGCACAACATGGGCATGGCCACATGCTCTGCTGCAGCCTATAACTGGCTTCACCAGTGAAGTGGCCACAAGTAGTAGGTCTCCTGAAGTCAGATACTGCGGTGGCCATAGCATAGACACAACAGAAGCAATGCAGAGGACCAGAGTGGTGGGGAGAAGGTAAATATGATTTTTCTGTTTATGGGGGCACCCTGCAGGCATTACATAAAAAGTAATTTTTCCTGCAAAATCCCTTTAAATTGACTAGGTGTTATGATGGAACATCTTTTGAATATAATAAACTTTTTTTTACTCAATAGTATGTTTTTATTCCATTGCTATGCATCTTTCCCGTGAGCATACAGGAAAGTATCACAAAATTAGACTTTTTTTTTGCTAAAATAAGACTGTAAGGAGACACACTTAAATGTGGAGACTATAATGAATCATTTTTAGTTCTGCTCCCTGATACCCCAGACAGAAAGATGGTGGCCTAACTCCTGCACTGAAGGGAAGACTTGTAGTTGAGTAAATTTTTTATTTTTTTTAAAGAGGACTGGGAGTTTAGTAGGGGATATACAAATTCTTGAGATGGTTGTCTGAAAAATAAATTCTCATAGGTCATAAGATCTAATGCTTATAAGAATCTTAATATCAATGTAGGTAACAAATATAGAATGCATTCCAAATAGTAAAGATTAGCTATAAAACAGCATATAAAACAGTTTTCTAAATGCATAATCTAAAATGTTAATCGGTTCATTAAAAGATGAACAAAGTACTGTGTGAGAAATAGTAACATTAATAAAGACAAACTATTACAGAGTTCCTATTGGGCGAGTCGGACCCACTTCCAGAGCTGCTCTTCTTGTTTTTCTGTGCCAAAGAGGTTCCAAATCGGAGGGTTTCATAAACAGGATCGACTTTGTTTCCACAAGCTATAAAACACAAAACATTTTTATGCTTCGTAAGCTGGAAAGTTGTTTTTGTGTGTTGACCTGTAACACCACATATTAAAAAGGAAATACAATGCTGTGGAAAAGATTTTGGGACTTGATTGTCTTGCTAACATGGACTGAATGTATTAGATTTAATTGGACAAAATCTATTAGTGCTGTGGGAATATCAGATATTCTGTACAGTCATAAAAAGTATATTAAACGCGCCTGAAAAGGTTAACTAACTGTATGTTCCAAGACACGTAGTGGTTTTAGACACACAGGCAAGAACCATATGGGAAAGCACAAACAGTTTTACAGCAAATTGCCAAAGTTTTGAGATCGGGTTTTCAGCTAATTGGCTTCTACCGGTAAAGCAAATTAATTCAATGTGCTCGTAACACCTGTACGTAGGGAGAGACATGGACAGTTAGCCCTAACCTAGAACCCAGTCTGCTTTCCCTACCAACTTGCAGTGCAAGCCCTAGATAGCAAGACTGTAACTGTTTGACAGTCCCTATGCTACTAAGGTGTAGAGACAGACAAACACTAAGAGACAAACAACACAGAGACAGAGTAGTACGTAAATGGGTCATAAATAGGAGGACAGTGCGGTACAAAAACAAGAGACAGAGAGTGGTCAAAAGATGAGCCGAGGTCAGAACCAGACGAGATGCACAGTACAAATCACGAGAGACAGAGAGTGGTCAAAGGATGAACCAAGGTCAAGAACACGAGCAATCCAAATCAGCACAGGAAGAAGAACCAGGAACCAAACTAGTGAGCCCAAACAAGACTATAACTGGCACTGGTGTAAGGACATGAAGAAATTTAAATAGAGAACCAAGTCCCTGGATCACCACCTGATAGGCGCTCCATTAGTTAGAAACACTAGCACACAGGAATAGAGCAGCTGAGCAATCAGCTCACTGATAATTTCTCCCAGCACATGCCCACTGCATGGGGAAACAGAGCATTGCATACTGTTGCTAAGAATTCTGTCGTGTTACCTGGATACATGACTCAGCAGCGCGTTTAACATGGCATGCCGCTGGACCTCAGACAGGTAAGTTTATCACAGTGCTTCACCTATAAATAGCCATGTGACTGTAAAGAGCACTGCAAAATCTCAGCAAAACCCTTAGGACGAATACTCAAACTAAAATGTATGGACACAATTTTCCACTACCAGGTTGCCTTTTGTACTTGATTCGACTGCATGTAATTGTGTGCCTTTTTACAAATTGCAATGACTTTGTTATGTAGAGTTCATATATGTGGCTTGTGCAGGTAAAGCATTTAGTTAAAATGCATAATCATTGCAATTTATCACAGATATGTCAGGGTGTGCATGGTTTGGCCACATGCCTCCAGCAACACTGCGGGGTTGCACACTTAAGGGCAGGTTTGCATTCGCGTTATGTAATTCCATTCCAAGTTCCGTAATAACAGAATTCTAGGACGGAATGCAAAATGTCTTTAATACATGTCTATGGGGACAAATAATGGTTCCATTTGGTTCTGTTATACATGGAAGCAAGTAAGGCTGCATTTATGATTTTTTACATTTCACTAAACTGTACAACAACCCCTTTAAACTATTTAAAAATGAAAGTTAAGAATGGATACCACATTTTAAGTGTGCACCCAGCCATACTCGTACATTTATCATAGAAAAGACATGGTCAAATGGAATGTATTGTCTATTGTGAGAAATGGCTCACAGACAAAGTAGATGTGGCACATATACAGTAGCTTGGTGTGGCAAAGCTATCCTACTAAACCTTGTCTACAATACTCAGCTCATATTCCAAATATGGCTTTCCCTGCTATCGTCAAAATGTTTGTCATGGGCAAATTATAAATAATTTGTCCCTGGTTGCTCCCACCACACAACTAGGTCCCTGACTGTGTGGGAGTCTTTAATGTACTTAAATTGGATCTGTCAGTTTGACATGCTGCCCTATGTAAGGACAGCATTTTATTATAGTTAAAGGTTCATACTACTGCTTGCCAGAATTACACAAAATATCTTGTGCCTTTTTGCTACAAGCTACACTAAAAGAATACTGTACACAGATGTCATTGTTTGAGTTTTATTCATGAGCAAAGCACTGACACGCCCCACTCAACGCCGATTGACAGGTTTCTATGATAAGTAAATATACAGCAGCCTGTCAACCACCGTCCCGAGAGGTGGAGAGAGTTCTGTTCTCATGAATACAACTGGAATCAAGCAATGAGGACAGTGTTTCCTTCCTTCCTTGTTTTGGATGGCAGGAGTATGGACCTATGGCTATAATATGCCTTCATATGTAGCGGGGCATTTTAAGCTGAGAGATCCATTTTAAAGGGCTTGTGCCATAAACTACTTTTCACACTAAAGTGTATTTTCAGCATTTTCATTCTGACATCAGCAGGATATATAACACTAACTATGCCCGTTGTTGTTACCAATGACGCTTCCTATGTCCTATATTACAAGGTTTCAATGCAGGCTGTAACTAGGCTGGAGCGAATGAAGCTTTGGATCAAAGATCTGAAGTTGCTTTGTTCAAAAACCTTGTGGTTAATGCTGTTTCCGTACAGCACTAAAATGTATTGGCTCCGTGGAACCAAACTTCATCTCTCTCAAAGTCCAGCAAGACTTTGGTTAATTACTACTGTATTCATATCTGCATATTTAAAAAGATTTTATAATAGGAATCTGATGTAGGCTTTGGTACCAAGGTACCAGCCAGTACCAAAACCCACTTTGGATTCCTATTTTAAAATGTACTTAAAGGTAACCTGTCATCAACTTTATGCTGATTTCACTGAGGGCAGCATAAAATAGTGACAGAAATGCTGATTTCAGCGGTGTGTCACTCATTAGCTAAATGTAAGTGGTTGCTGAGAACCAGCATCATAATCATTGCAGCACATGCCTTGAAAAGAGTCAAATCTACTTGAGAAGAGTCCTGGTTATTCATGAATTCCTGCTCTCCCTGCCCACCTGCTGATGACTGACAGTCTTCTACCTAGTTTTCTCCCTTTCTCTCTAGGAGAGAACTGCCAACCATCAGCAGGTGGGTCGGGGAGAGCAGGAGATTATGAATAACCATGACTCTTCTCAAGTAGATTTGACTCTTTTTAAGGCCTGGGCTGCAATGATAATGATGCTGGTTCTCGGCAACCACTTACTTTTAGCTCATAAGTGACACACCGCTGAAATCAGCATTTCTGTCACTATTTTATGCTGCCCTCAGTGAGGTCGGCATAAAGTTGATGACAGGTTCCCTTTAAATATCAATACAGTAGTAATTCATCATAGTCTTGCTGGAGTTCGGAAGAGAAGTTGTTTGGCTCCATGGAGCAAATATATTTTAAAGCTGTACAGAAACAGAATTAACCACAAAGTTTTTGAACAAATTGACTTCAGATCTATGATCAGAAGCTAGATTCACTCAAGCCTAGTTGTAACCTACAGCAACTGAATATCACAACAAATTTGCCACAGGGTGCAATGGTAGGCTAAAAACTTTAAATAAATCAATTTTGATACATGGTATTGGGAGAAAGTGATATAACAGCGATATTAGTTGAACAGATACAATTATATTAGTGGCACATCCCCCTTTAAGAACATCGCTACTCAAAATGGTCATTGTGCAAAAAATTCATTTTATGCAACTCAATAGTCTGCATTCATTTTAAAATAACTGCAGATAATCACCTGAATATGGGGATTTAGAATTATCAAACATTGTGATAAAATGTACAAGGTGGAACTAGAAAAAGTACATTATGGTATAATGTAACTCTGTTGATTGCATCCAAAAGAGGGTCATTTCAAGAGCAGAGAGAGGCAGAGAGATATGACATAGATAACTGTTCCTCTACAAGAGAGACACTTGAGAGGTGTGAAGTAGAAATACCCACAAACCAGACCACACAAACCTTGAATATCTATATAAATATATCAGGAGTCAGTACAGAGATCTCTCCCATAATTTATTTATCCCCAGGACTGTGGCTGTGACGAGGGGACATCTTCTGCATCTGGATGAAAGAAGGTATTTGCACAAACATAGAAGAGGATTCTTTACAGTAAGAGCAGTGAGACTATGGAACTCTCTGCCTGAGGAGGTGGTGATGGTAAGTTCACTAAAAGAGTTCAAGAGAGGGGCCTGGATGTATTTCTGGAGGGTAATAATATTATAGGCTATAGCTACTAGAGATGGGTAGTTGATCCAGGAAGTTATTCTGATTGCCTGATTGGAGTCGGGAAGGAAGTTCACATCACAGGATTTTTTTTGCCTTCCTCTGGATCAACTTGCAGGATAACAGGCTGAACTGGATGGACGGATGTCTTTCTTCAGCCTTATAAACTATATTACTAGGTTACTATGTATAATATATATATATATATATATATATATATATATATATATATGTTTTTTTAACTAAAAATCGAACATTATGTTACTGCAGGCAGATCTCCATAATCTCACAATAATACCCTAATCTTTTGTTATGGTATGAATGAGCAGAATAAGCTGAAATGAATCATATAATAATCTTTAAGGAATACTCACCAATAGGCATTACTTCTTTGATGCATCCAAACTGTTCGTGTATAAGTAAAGGTGAGCTGTAGTAGCGTCGAAAACCTTTTGGCTAAATAAAGCCAATGCAAGCAGAAATAAAAAGGGAGAGAAAATGAAATGTAAATGAAGGGTTTTTCCAGAATGAAGTCAAAACACGTTCTAAAAGAAGGTTTAGTATTTTCTAGTAGTATTCACTGTATATATGTACTGGATGGTAATCAATATCAATGTTGGATTATAAACTGAGCAGTATTAGAATTATTGAAGTTGCTATATAATTATAATTATTTAATATAATTATTAAAAATGCCATGCAAGATTAACAAAAAGAGTCTGCTGTTTTTGTATATGGGCTATGTCTGGAATTGCAGCTCAGCTTTATTCAAGTGAAAAGGACTACCAAACACTGCCAATAGAAGAGAGTTGAGCTGATTTAAATCTTATACATAGTTCCTTTTAATATGTAACATCCTCTAAACATAATATTAATTATCTCTTACATTAAACATATTGCCATGGGTTATCAAGTATTAATTATACACTTCTTTTAAATCGGGTGATTTCATAAAACATAAGCATATAGATATTTTCTCCTATAACCTGTAAAGCATTTTGCATCTCGTGCTTATAAATGTCTCCCTTTAATCTAATTAGTCCCCCAGCCGAGCTGAGATTTATAGCCTGGGTACATTGTTTCCAGGAAAGATAAGGATAAGATGTTTCTAAGAGATAAAATCCAAATCAGGGTACATTTGTTGACTTACCAGCTTTCCCATGCAGCGCTGTGAACCAATTGTTTCTGTACACTTGTGGTGAATGCTCATTTTGCAGGCTTTGCATCGCAGGCCGTGTTTTGTATTAGATCCTGTCAACGAACATAGATTTTAATTAACCTGGATCAATAGTTTCCATGAATCTGACAAGTGAACTGTCGAAAAAGCTGATACACTCAATATGGTTTCTTTTTAAAGTAGATATATGCAACCTCATACTATTTTTGACAAAAGTCTTTTTAAAGGGACACTACCACCAACATTTTTAATCACATATTAACTGCCTCAATGTGAATATTCTGTAATTTTGTAAAATGTATTTTATAAAAAAAGAGGTGCATGGTTTCCTGGACATAATTTTTTGAAGACCTCCATATTTTCTACTTCCTGCTATGGCTCTTTAAAGGGGTTGTCCCATGAAAAATATTTTACAGTTTTCAAACCAGCACCTGGAAATTAAAATTTTGTATAGCTATTGAGTTATTCAATAAAATGTATCTGTAAAGCACCACCTGCTCTTTATTCTTTTTCTTAGTTCTTTGACCTGCTCACTGAGAAGGCCACGCATGCTCAGTTTAATCCTTTAAATGCCTCTTGAGCTGTGATAGAGAGAAAGCTCCAGCCCAGCAATGAATGGGGATATCTCTGGATCCATGTGAGGTACAGGGCTGGTTCTAGCTTTGTTAGAAAGAGACTGTAATGTACTGTATAATGTCTGATTTTCATTTATTTACATTAATCTTGGGATAACTCCTTTAACTTCCGCTTTTGTTAGCACTTTCAGCAGCAACTTTACTTGACTTTCGCAGCAAGGCCATTCACTGTGACTAGAGAGGGAAGGAGGATGAGTTACTTAATTAGAGCATCACACATCACACTGATAAGTACAGTGCTCTTCTGTGGCCAACAATAGAGCTGTCATACTATTAGGCTACTTTCACACTAGCGTTTTTAAATTCCGGTATTGAGTTCCGTCATAGGGGCTCAATACCGGAAAAAAACGCTTCAGTTTTGTCCCCATTCATTGTCAATGGGGACAAAACTGAACTGAAGACAATGGAATGCTCCTGAAAGCATTCCGTTCCGTCTTCAGACTGGAGAACAAACCGCAGCATGCTGTGGTTTTCTCTCCGGTCCAGGCATCCGCACCAAGACGGATCCGGAATGACCCCCAATGCAAGTCAATGGGGACGGATCCGTTTGGTGTGACCATAATGGTAAACGGATATACCCTCCATTGACTTTCAATGGAGTTCAGGACGGATCCGTCAATACATACATACATACATACATACATACACACACATACACATACACACAAACACATACATACTTACATACTCCAGGCAGGCAGGCAGGCCGCACGTCTTCATGCCCAGGAGGCGCGCCGCTATGACGATTCCCTACAGCGCCCAGCAGAGGGTGCTGTGGGGAATCGTCATAGCTGCGCGCCTCCTGGGCGTGAAGACGTGCTGTGCGCCTCCTGGGCGTGAAGACATGCGGCCTGCCTGCCTGGAGTATGTAAGTATGTATGTGTTTGTGTGTATGTGTGTGTGTGTATGTATGTCTGTATATGGTACTGTGTGACATGTGTCACGGGTTCCGGCCCCACACATGTCCCTGCGGCAGTCCGGATCCGGCGGCACCCTTCACCTGCCGGATCCGGACTGTGGCTAGTGTGAAAGTAGCCTTACCCAAATTCTACAATCTACTATAATACTAGCAGATAACATCTTACCTTCATAACAGCAGTAACGTAAACAATGGAATACCTATCTATATAGGAGTTTTATCTCTCTGTGCTAACTGCAACAGAAAGATAATATACTGAGTTAAAAAAAAACAAAACCTCTTTCTGACTGAAGTGTCCCTTTTTATATCCTTCTACTTTAGTGATAAAGTATAGTACAGCTATCCTATGGATATAATAGAGATGACCAAGTGTATCCAGTTCAGTTTGGTATCGGTACTTTTCTAGATTTTTTGTTTACAGCCCTTTAGTAGGAACCTTCATTATTTATTGTATTTCCAGACGATAAAAATCAGGCCATGAACTGCCCTCCGGCCCCATTCACTGCAATGGGGGCAGGCCGCGGATCCGCAGCACGTTAACCCCTGCTGAGAGGCGGCCGGAATGAAAATACAACAAGATATACAGAGGTGATCTGTCCATTATAAGGTAGAGCTCTGATACTAATACTGTAACTGCAAACAGAAAATTGCACAAGGTGCGCCATGTATGAAACCAATTAGAAGCAAAAGGCCTTAGGCCTCATGGTGGCTGCTCACCAGATTTTCACTTCATTATAGGCGTATCATTGGAAACCAACCAGAGTAAAGCCCAAGATCCACTCCAGAAGCTGCTAATTCCCACTGACACTCCAGACAGGAGATCAGAATACAATGAGGAAATTGTGGGGAAAAAAACAATACTGATACTGAGCCCTAACCTGAAGAAGAATTTAATCAAAAGGATAAAACATGGGAACAGAGTAACATATTTCAAGTTGGAGAGGAGTTGGGTCTGATGAAGAGGGGAGACCCCCCCCCCTTGAAACATGTTACCCTATTACCTTGTTTTATCTTTTTCTTTAATGGATTAGTTATTTGGTTTACTGCTCAGTATCTATGCCTTTTGTTTTTTCCCACTATTTACTCACTAATACTAATACTGTAATCAACCCTGTACCTCCTGTATCATTTTATAATGTAGTTAAAAATGTCAACAAGGATAGCATGAGTTGCAGTGTCAGTTGCATCTGTGCCATGACTGCTGGATTTTTTGTGATTCAGGGGCCACTGTACTGGCACAAGTGAGACTCACCATGCAATCCCATTCATTTCTATGGGATTACCACTACATTACCATGCCCTTGCTATCCTTGTGGCGACAGGTGTCACATGACTAGTGTTGTCCTGTAATGGCCAGTCAATAGCAGCCATCAAAAATACAGTAGAATGTGTCCTATTTTTGGCTATTTTCATGGCCAGACTGATAAGATTGAAATCAATAGGACTGTTTTTAGTGGCTGATTAAATAGGCGTGAACTTGTCTAACAGCCATTAAAAACAGGTACAAAGGGCCTCTTATGGTTAATCACTTCTGTATAATCACTGGATACAGCAGAAAATTATCTGCACTCCCAGAGTGATGAAATCATAATGCAGGGAGCACAGGTGGAGGTGTCTCCAGTTAAGTGGACACTCAATGCTTGCTGGATGTAGCAGGAAAGGACCTGCGCTACCAGCATGACAATGTCATCACACTTGAATAAGGTGGATCAGGCATTTTTTATATAAACAGAATGGGGGAATTAATACTTGGAGGGGAGGGGGGTATTCATGGAGAAATTACTAATACTATTGGGAACTAATGGAGGCATTATTAATACTGGAGATCACTAATGGGGCATTATTAATAATGGTAGCCACTAAGTATTATTAACCCCTTCACGACCGCCATACGGCTATATACGTCCTATCTGCACATGCCCCGTGCAGATAGCACGTATATAGACGTGCAGGCGGCCTTTAATCCCAGCGCTGATCAGCGCTGGGATTAAAGCTCCTGCTCCTGCAATCTAGCAGGAGCAGGTCGGGTCCCGGCTCACAGACAGAGCGGGGACCCTGAGGAGAAGACAGGAGCGGTTTATTACCGCTTCTGTCTTCTCCTAAGCCGGAGGACAGACTTACCAGCTCAGCCGGCGCAGGAGGAATGAAGCGGCAGCGCCGCTTCCTGTGTTAGACCCGGCGGTCACGTGACCGCCGGGTGTCTCGGAGCAGGGGCAGTGCTGCAGGGTCTAAGGAGACCCTGATCAGCTCTGCCTGAGTGTAATGAGCCCCCAGGGGGCTGTTTTCCCCTGTAACTGGGGCTCCTGTGGATGCCCCAGTTACAGTGGAAACAGTTTGGAAAAAAAGTGTAAAAAAAAGAAAAAAAAAAAAAGCCAGTCCTCCAGAGGTCTTTTAATGACCTCCTGGGGGACATATTAGTTGTCAAAAATAAATTAATATATAAGTAAAAAATAAATAAAAAACAAACAAAAAAAGTGTAAAAAAAAAAAATTAAACACGCAGTCGTCAATGTAAACAGTCACCATAGTCGCCCCGTCAAATAAAATCTATACATGCTATATACCAAATCGATCGTCATTAAATAGGGAACCCATTGCAATAATTAATTTGTGTGTCAATTTTAATATAAAAAAAAAAATCTATAATTTTAAAAAAAATCCTTTTTTTTAATAAGAATTAGCGGTTTTTGTCTAAATTAAACCTAAAAAAATATAAAATATCTTTAAAAAAACCATTCTAATAATAAGTCCTAAGTGTCAAGTAAAAAAAATAACAAAAATTATTTTCGTATTCAAACAAAAAAAAAAATTAGGGTCACTAAGCCACCATGTGCCCAAATCACAAAAAGTTGCCTGGACATTCAGGCCTTTTATAGGTCCGGTCATGAAAGGGTTAATACTGGTGGCCACGAAGCTAGGTAATACCTGGGGCCACTATTGCTTGCATTACTAATACTAATACTAATACTAGAGGGGAAGTATGGGGGACATTATGTATATGGAGTGCATTATGGGGGTTGAGAATTAAAAAAAAAAAAAACCCGATCAAATTAATCTGTTTTTAATGGGCATTAAAAACGGATGCAAAACAGCCGTTAAAAACAGAGAGACCGCCAGAAAATGGATGCAAAATGATTTAAAATGGCAATAAAAATGGACAGTGTGTCTGTTTGACATGGCCATTTTTATTTCACTGTTGTAGAGGATAGGTCATCAAGTAAAAAAAAATCTTAGAGAACCCTTTTAATGGTTAGTGTTATGTGGGTCAACTAAAATGTGGTTTCAGTCCCTCAATAAAAGCACAATCTTAGTAAGAGGCTAGAGGTGTAACTAAATTACTGTTTCTTTAAGTGGCAATGCAGTACCCCAATAGGATTACTGCAAAGGGTTAATTATTGCCAAAGAGTTACTGCAATGTTATTACGTTAAATGTGATTTATTTTGTTTATGCCCTTCAATAGCAATGTATAAGACAACCAAATAGTTAACAAATTGTCAGACTGTTTAGGTTAGCAGGGTGATGGACTGGGTCTGCTCCCCGGGTTAGTTAGTAGAGTGTGTGAGTCTAGCAGAGCAAAGGAGAAGAACCACATGTGCAAGCTTCTGAGAACTAGACCCAAGTTCAGAGAACCTTTGTCTCTGAGACTTCAGCTGCCAAGGAAGCAACTCTATACTACCACAGGACCCCTGAGTCTAATTAGAAGGTCCAGAACCGTCCAGACCTTGCAGGCAAATTATTTGCTCATTCCTGATAGAAAGGCTTTGATGCTGGGGAAAGGATTATTGCTTTTGGCACCTTCTACACTTGAGATGGACTGCCTATCCATATCTAAAGTTTCTTTACCCCTTAGCCCAAGAACTGTAGAAGAAGTTAATAAAGACAGTATAGCAGGACTATGGGAATCTTAGGAAGATACCAAAGTGTATGTGCAGTATGCTCCTGAGAGGCCAGTGCAGATGATGGGAGTGGTAGTGGCTCACATGAGATGTGTCATGGTATACCCCCTCATGCCGTTGCTAACTGGGGGTCAGTGCAATAAAAGTGTAGCTTGAAGAATCAGACCAGAAGTAAATTGATAACAGTCTTTCTTTATTTTACACTCTTTTCACTCTGCTGTCTTGTAACACTGATACTTTCTTGAAGCTGAATTTGCTATTCTGGAGTATTGGTCTCACAAGAGAAGAATATCTGGTTCCTGAGTTTCCTGGAGTGTTGGTCTCATAGGTGAATAAGATACGGTTCCTGGGAGTAGGAGCTCTGCATGTGCTTCCTCACTCCCCCACTATCAGAACAGGAACTCTCTCTATCCTCACCATAGCTAGACTGAAACTCACCCTCCTGGCAGGAAGCAGGACCAGGCAACTCCTACCAAAAGAAAAAGGTGGTTGCCCTTGTTCTTACCAACCATTGCCAACCATACCTCTACTTGCTGATACACAATGCCAAATCCAGAAAATTACAATACATTACAATAAATAATTGCTGATATCCCCCTGGTTATGGAGTGAGGCAAAGGGAGTACTATAACTACTATAATTGGCCTCTACAATGCTATTAAGAGAAGAATGCACTTTGATATACTTTGGAACTGTGCCTTTTCTGCTATATGTACTACTACTACTCCTACATAAACTCACTTATTTATTGCAACCTGCGGTCTGGTTATTGACTCCGCCAACCACTTTATCCACACTCCTGCCTTACATACATTCTCCATCAAAGGGTTAGCCCTCCATTCAGTGTGCATGGCTGGGGAGCTTCAAAGTGAGGACTGCCAGCAGGAACTGTGAGTACTACTATTCCTCTCAAGGCCACAACCACAAGTTCCAACCTCTCTGCCCTGCGCCTGGCTGCGGCAAAAGCTTGATTTCTCTATTGGATTGCAGTGCTATTTTTATGAACATTGACACTCTAGCTAGAGTGTTATCTAGGTAGTAGCAGTGAAGATGTCTAGGCTGCAGTGGGTACTTCAATATCCTCTCCATATGGTGCAGTCTTGCACAGTGTAGACAGTTTCGAACAGGCACTCCCAGATTGTGGTATCTCTATCCTCGCAATGCCTTGCACACTCTGAACTGCCTCTCCTCTGTCACAGTATGCCCTTCCTTGCGAAACTCAGTCTCTCACACTGACATCCAGGGGCGGGCTGGGAATTTAAAGTGGCCCTGGAAAAAATATGAAAAGTGGCCCCGTTTTGTAGTTGGGTCCAAATTAATGGAAGGCAGGGCCAGAAATACCATATTGTGGTACATTATACCACCCGAACAGAGCCAAATACCACAGTCCATCACAAAATACTGATAGCAGCACAGAATACATCCCAAAAAACTCCCACTGGCCGGCCCCCTGGGCATCGTCCCACCGGGAAATTACCCTGTAAGGTCTATGGCCAATCCTCCCCTGCTGACGTCTGATGTCTGAGTATGAGGCTCTGCCACCACTACTATTTATCCCCTCTGGGGACAATTTAGCTTGTGTGATGATCCCCCATGCTAACCCCTGACCCCTGCAATACAATTCACATACAGTGCATGTTGTACTGGAACATTAGTAGTTTATCAGTAATCACTGTGGACCATCTACAAAGGGGTTCTCCGGAAATTAAGAAAATGAAAATACTTATATTACTTTATTATAAATATATTTCCAAATACCTTTCATTAATTATAATGGCTGGTTTAGTTTTTTTGAGCAATCATTAGGAGAAATAAAATGGGCGCCCTCATATCAGTAAACACAAAACCTGTCCTAATCACACAGGAGGACAAGTTACTTCAGAACACTGAGGTAAAGTGCTGCCTCATCCTCCACTCTGCTCTAATCGTCAGGGATTATGATCCTGAATACAGCTGATAGGATCTTCAGCTGAATCTCTGTGGGAATGGAATTCACGAGGAGACATGAAGTACAGAGAGGAGGTGGGGGGTAATAAGCAACAGCACTTGTATGCAGTCTCCATTACCACAGCCCCACATCACCACAGCCAGTCCTGTCCGCCCTCTCTGATCATCATGTCTGCTCATGAACTCCATTCCTACAGACATTCATCATTCATCAGACATAGATCATATTAAACTGTGTTCATTATCATAATTCCTGACAAGCAGAACAGAGAGGAGGATATGGCAGCTCTTTATCTCAGTGTTGTGAAGTAACTTGTCCTGCTGTGTGATTAGGACAGGTTATGTGTGTACTAATAGGACAGTGGGCATTTTATTTCTCCTAATGATAGCTCCCCAGACAAAACGAGCCATTATAACTAATGAAAGGTATTTGGGAATATATTTATAATAAAATAATATTTAGGTATTTTCATTTTCTTAATTCCTGGAGAACCCCTTTAAGTTGCCCTAACACACTGTACAAAGTATAAGGTATCTTCACTAGTGTCAGAATGCTTTCAGAGGCTAGATGTGCTGTCACCATTTGCACCCCGCCATGGCCATAATATACACAGCGTGTTTTACCTATAATAGTGTGCATGAGATCAGGTTAGATTGCTGGCGTCTCACAACACCAAATGGCAGATTTCAATGGAACATCAAACATGGTGGATCATAAATGGGTGCAAGTTACATGGCACACTTAAGTGTAGGAAAATATAATAGCATACGTAAACACACTGTAAACATTTGCAATGTTAGCATATTCTCAGCAATAGTCACATAACAGTTCAGATTAGGTGGTATTGCCACTGCAACAGGGTCAACGGTAACTCATAGTAATAAAATACTGTAAAGGATGCATTTTCTTTGTAAACAGCAGTAAGGCTGTTTTCAGTGCTCTTACAGGTCAGTTTTTACTATAGCATCTTTTACATCTCCCTGTTAGCTCTCAGACCCCTCCCCTTCAAGTTCTGTTCTTTTTGGTCTAAGGGACCAGGAGAACAGTTATATAGTAGGTGAACCTATACAATGATTAGCTGCTGAATTATCAAACTTCTCTGACTTATCTGTCTATACTATCTTTATGTGCTGTGTGCAGAATCTCCAGTGTATTTATATGTGATGCTCCTTCACACTGATGATCCCTGTCCCTTCTTCCTGCTTAAAAGAGCAGACAGGGATAAAGCTATAATTCACAAGCAGGAGGCAGAGAATACACGTAAAGCTGCATTGCATAGGAATACACTGAGTCTCTGCAGGTTAAATTAGAGGACAGAAATTCTTAGAAGACTGCAGATTACAGTACGTAACTAATACACCTATACACAGCGCATACAGATGTAGTAGAGTTAACACTCAAACTCAACTAAAATTTGTTAACTAATTTTTGTATCCTGTAACAAAAGCCACTGAAAAGCAATTGAAGGTGTTGGCTTCCAGTTTATATAGTTAATAGAACTAGCAGAGCATGTGTTAACTCTACTACATGTGTACACAATAGCCTGTACATTATTCTTTAAGAACAGCTTATGCTGCAATATGTAGAAAAAAAGAATTTTAGTGTTTCTTTACACAGTGTGCTAGAAGTATTTGAGGGCAATGCTTTCTTAATTCCACCCACTGCATTTCTATATTACCAACTTACTATATCTGAGAAATTCTTTCACTGCTCTAAGCAACTTTAATCTCCCCAAACCACCACTGAAAAGAAGCGACTAACTGCTGCGTAAAGCATGTAATAGCTTGTAATATTCAAATTATCATCGTCTTTCCGTTATTTTCACACGTGGATTTAGCCTTTAACTTTAATGTACAAAGACTGCAAATTTTAAGTCTGCTGACGTCTTCAGAGCATTAGCAAGACACACAAAAGCAATGTAATTTAAAGCAATTTCCATGATAGCAATAAAATAAGAACATACACCAGATGAACGCTGAAAGAAATGATTGTATATAACAAGATGACAGTTTTTCCACTCGCTTAAATGGCTTGTATAACTATTATATTATCTATGGCTTGTCAAGTAATAATCTCTCTGGAATGCAAGTGTTGTCTTTCTAAACATGAAATGCTAGTTCCGTATATTAAACTGCACTGCCAGCAGAGTTCTCATTTTCCACTCTTTATCTCCGCTAGCTGTAATTTGTCTTTTTATTTAATAATTTATTGGAAGGCTTTGCCTCTTTATAGTAGGTGCTAAAATTAAAACACGATACATTCACAGAGATCACAGCCTTTTAATGACATAGAAATCTATTACTGACTGCCTGTAAAATTTATAGCAGTAAAGGCTCTGTTCATACTAACATTAGACTTGTGTTTTCAACTGATCTGTTTTTAATGGATCAAAACAAAAAGTATGATGGATGATAATCAATGCTATTCATTATTTAATTAAAACAATGGATGGAATATAGAACATAGAATTTAAAGCACTGGAGCAGATGCTGTTCTACAAATTTGTGTGAAAAAAAATGTCACTGGACTGCTGTGCCTCTGTGGTCACAAGCAGGATATAGGAAGTGTGAAGCAGATGAAAGCCAGTTGAAACCAGACGAAGTTATAAATTGAAGTGCAGCAGAGAGAGCAGTGCAGCTAGGGCAGCATAAGTTTAGTTCTCAGCCAAGGAAAGCTACCTCCAGCATCAGACCCAAGAAGCCAGAGGCCTTAGCCAGATTGAAGGGTCAGATTAAATAAGTGGATGACCAAAGCTAGGGCTGGACCTGCTATACCTGAAGTCAGCTGACATTTGGCTACCCCACTGAGTTATGCACAGACCAAGGGTAAGCCTGAACAGAAGAATACAAGAATCCCAGTGTGATGAGAGAGTATAAGGAGAAACTAGTGGAGAAAAGAGTATTACCTCAGCCCATAGACTCCATTAGCAACCATTGTAAGACAGGAGTTAGCCTACAGTGGCTGTTCACAGTTTACTGTACTGATGAAGTAACATCAGTCAAGGGACATATTTGTCTGTGAAGCGATCCGGATCAGACGTGATTCTGGATCGGGATCTCACTGCAGTTCATAGAATAGAGAAATGGTCACTCAAAGTGGATTCTGGACAGTGTGCTGATTTCGTGTGACCAATTAAAAATAGTGGAAGGGAGCAGAGGCATGAAGATAAATGCCCTGTATGTAATAAATGGTCCTGCAGCAATTAACTGTCTTATGTGTAAGCCTTACGACATAATAACAGTGTAACAGTGAACTAATAAGATCACAACTGGCTGCTATATGTGTCTTTTAAAAGAAAACACACGTAGGGTTAAGAGTAATAATTTTTATCTTTTGGAGAAATAAAAGGTATATTTTAATAAAGGTCCTGAAAGGAATCATTATAGCAGAGCTATTTGTGTTTGAAAGTTAACTAGATTCTGAGCCATATGGCTATTTTTTGAAGAAAAGTGCCAGTTGACAGTGAAGTACAAGCTATATTCAGAGCCGCATTCCTCTATGCACAGTGTGGGCAATACTTATTCAAATTGTGAGTAAGCCAGGAAGGCAAGACAAATGTGCAATGGCCATGTGAAGCAGTTTATTGATGTACGTGGAAGATACTCAGCCAGATGTTACAACAGCCTGAGTTTGATCAGAAACTATACCTCATCAAGACCCTGTTACTAGGATTACAGCCACAGCTAACTGTGATGTGCTTTGTATGGATTACAATACAACTACCATCCATGTCCATGTCATTGAACCTATACATGTACCTCAAGGCAACTGATACGCAGTATATATATATATATATATATATATATATATATATATATATATTTATATATTCCAGTTATTTATACAAACTGACTCCTCTTTATTTCACCACCTCATTTGCACCCAAGGTTGCTGCCATCACAAACTTCCCTGGTACCTGAACCACCATCTGGCAGGAGATTCCTCAACACCAGAGTATTCCCTGAAGAAATACGGTGTCTTCCTTCCTGTCATTCCACCTGGCCCAGGGAGCTGCAGAAACATGAGTACCAACTGCTACACCCATCAGGCCACCACTCTCACACATTGCCCCTGCAGTCCCGATTGCTGCACACATCATTGCTGAGGCCAGTGGCCCACATGACCAAAGATGGGACCTCCTCACTTTCGGTCAGCCAGGGCTGGAAGCAATGAGATAACACCTTTAAGCATACAGTTGAGTTTATGTCCTTCTTATATCTCAGGATATATCATGAAACTGACTGGTTTGCATTAAAAGCTTGTTGTGGCAATGCAACAAGTGTCTACATATTAAGAGCCATTGTGGAGATTGTGACCAAGATTCTCATTAATTTAGGTCCAAATTAAATGCTGCTGATACATGATTTCTGTCCCAATTAAACATGGTAACCTGTGACACAGCCAACGGAAAAAAAACATCACATTTACAATTTTCTATTTTGTCCTTTATTATATCTTTGGTGAACTGCCTGGGACAATGCCGGAAAAAGGAAAAGGCAATGGAGGTACTCAATAAGCACAGTTGGGTTATGCATTGCACACAAACACTTGGCCTTATAGTTCTCCAAAGAACTGTAATGAGTAATGATATGGCCATACATGGTTTCTGCAATAAACGGTCTGAATTTTGCTGTGGAATTCATCAAGTAAATGATGCAGGTTTGCAGCAAATTTCACCCTCTGGATTTCAAGGGAAAAAAATAATAAGAGAAATCTACAGCATAAATTGACAAATTGTGGTGGATTCAAAATCTGCACAGCATGTCAGATTATGTGCAATTTTTGTTGCTACAGCATATGAATTTGATTTAATCAAAAATCCTCAGCCTCTGTGCTACAGTACAGACCAAAAGTTTGGACACACCTTCTCATTCAAAGAGTTTTCTGTATTTTCATGACTATGAAAATTGTAGATTCACACTGAAGGCATCAAAACTATGAATTAACACATGTGGAATTATATACTTAACAAAAAAGTGTGAAACAACTGTAAATATGTCTTATATTCTAGGTTCTTCAAAGTAGCCACCTTTTGCTTTGATTACTGCTTTGCACACTCTTGGCATTCTCTTGATGAGCTTCAAGAGGTAGTCACCTGAAATGGTATTCCAACAGTCTTGAAGGAGTTCCCAGAGATGCTTAGCACTTGTTGGCCCTTTTGCCTTCACTCTGCGGTCCAGCTCACCCCAAACCATCTCGATTGGGTTCAGGTCTGGTGACTGTGGATGTCAGGTCATCTGGCGTAGCACCCCATCACCCTCCTTCTTGGTCAAATAGCCCTTACACAGCCTGGACGTGTGTTTGGGGTCATTGTCCTGTTGATAAATAAATGATGGTTCAACTAAATGCAAACTGGATGGAATAGCATGCCACTGCAAGATGCTGTGGTAGCCATGCTGGTTCAGTATGCCTTCAATTTTGAAAAAAAATCCCCAACAGTGTCACCAGCAAAGCACCCCCACACCATCACACCTCCTCCTCTATGCTTCACAGTGAGAACCAGGCATGTAGAGGCCATCCGTTAACCTTTTCTGCGTCGCACATAGACACGGTGGTTGGAACCAAAGATCTCAAATCTGGACTCATCAGACCAAAGCACAGATTTCCACTGGTCTAATGTCCATTCCTTGTGTTCTTTAGCCCAAACAAGTCTCTTCTGCTTGTTGCCTGTCCTTAGCAGTGGTTTCCTAGCAGCTATTTTACCATGAAGGCCTGCTGCACACAGTCTCCTCTTAACAGTTGTTGTAGAGATGTGTCTGCTGCTAGAACTCTGTGTGGCATTGACCTGGCCTCTAATCTGAGCTGCTGTTAACCTGCGATTTCTGAGGCTGGTGACTCGGATGAACTTATCCTCCGCAGCAGAGGTGACTCTTGGTCTTCCTTTCCTGGGGCGGTCCTCATGTGAGCCAGTTTCTTTGTAGCGCTTGATGGTTTTTGCGACTGCACTTGGGGACACTTTCAAAGTTTTCCTAATTTTTCGGACTGACTGACCTTCATTTCTTAAAGTAATGATGGCCACTCGTTTTTCTTTACTTAGCTGCTTTTTTCTTGCCATAATACAAATTCTAACAGTCTATTCAGTAGGACTCAGCTGTGTATCCACCTGACTTCTGCCCAAAAAAACTCATGGTCCCAACCCCATTTATAAGGCAAGAAATCCCACTTATTAAACCTGACAGGGCACACCTGTGAATTGAAAACCATTTCAGATGACTACCTCTTGAAGCTCATCAAGAGAATGCCAAGAGTGTGCAAAGCAGTAATCAAAGCAAAAGGTGACTACTTTGAAGAACCTAGAATATAAGACATATTTACAGTTGTTTCACACTTTTTTGTTAAGTATATAATTCCACATGTGTTAATTCATAGTTTTGATGTCTTCAGTGTGAATCTACAATTTTCATAGTCATGAAAATACAGAAAACTCTTTGAATGAGAAGGTGTGTCCAAACTTTTGGTCTGTACTGTATGTGTAACAGTTATTATTTCACACTGAAATTAAAAAGTTAATTTCCCCCCTTGGAGGCGCAGAATACACCATAAATGGGCACAACTGTGGCACAAGGAAAAAAAAGCATAGACATAGATTTCGACCATACAGACAGAAGTATTCCAAATGGCTGAAGCAATTCATAATTTGCTGCCAGTAAAACTAAAAAGCTGAGTTTTTATTTTTTACTGAACTTTTCCATGACCTGTATTTTTTTGGTTTGCTTATTTCAACAAATTTGTTTAAGGTGGTGGTATGTTGTATAGTATAAGGGCTGGAGAGCCCCACCTCTGGACATGTTCAGGACTTTTCCAACCTGTTTATGCAGCATTTGTTATGGAAATAACTCATCAGTATTCTAGTAGTGTAAGTTTTTCATCCCACCTCAGTTGCATCTATATATTTTGAACTCCGTTTTTACGGGCAGCTGTGTCATGCGACCACCCCCTCTGACCACCAGTCTAGATCTTGCTCTCCTGTAGACAAGTCTCTCCTGTGTGACTCACTTCCTGTAAACTACAAGACTGCATGATCATCGTCTATCTGATCTCTCCTGACACCTCGTCTCACACTCAGCCTCACCTCTATGTTTCTTTGAATGTCTTCCATGTATACTGGACTGTTGAAGATGTACTTTTTGCCTTATCTAAGGGACCAGGAGTACGGTGATATAACTGGTGAGTCGATTTATTAGAAAAGAGTTGTCAATACTATCTGTATTCGCTGTGTGTAGATGTACTGTATATTCACATTGTTCTTACTTCTTGAGTATGAGGCTAAAGCCAGTGATACATGGGATAATTATTGTTAAACGCTCATTTTGCAGATAGCTATCTCTCCCAATCCACCATCTGATGCATGTTAAGCCAAGCATGCAGGTGTTGTGAATGGGAGAGAGTAAGAAAGCCGCTCTTCTTCTGTTGGGGGGCTTATCTTCAGAAGAACAAAAGAATTTGACATGGTGAAATATAACATGCCTAACCTTTCTCTCCCCTGACATTTTGCAGATGCAGCTTAAATATTATGGGCAGCTTAACTATTATTGGATTTCTCTGACTGGAATATTTATATAGTCTCGACATTTCTTTCTTCAAAAAGGATCGATTAATACATTATCTTATAAAGTAAGCAAAGCAATGTTGAATGTGAAATGAAACTTACGGACTTATCTTCCTGTTTGTACTATCTCTGTTGTTGGTTAAAGCAATATAATAAATATTAAAGCAATATTATAAATTCATAGGCGTGCTACTCTGATATATCTGGAATTGCCTGGACTACTGCCATAACTTCTAAAATGTGCTCTGATGGATATCTAATTCACAATTATAGATAAATACAACTAATAACACAAACACTTGAGTACATGGAGAAAAAGTAAGTGAACTCTGGAATTCAATAACCTATGGATCACATCTAGCAACAATCAACTCCACCAAATGTTTCCTGCAGCAGCAAATAAGATTTGCATAACATTCAGGAGAAATTTTGGACCATTTCTTCCCTAGAAATATTTTATAATTTATCAGTTTATCATTTCAGGGGGGCTCCACGGGGTCCCCCTTCTCATGATTGGTGGGGATCCCAGCAGTATGACTCCCAAAGATCTAATAGTTGTGGATAGGGGATAACTTGCTATAACTAGAATATCCCTTTAAGATGAGGACTTGGTCATTCCAAAATTTTTTGCAACCATTGTCTTTTTGCATCATTCAACTATACTTATGCAGGTGATACTTATTCAACTATACTTATGCAGGTGATCAATCTGCTCCAAAGATTTGTCCAAGCACTGTAAGACTTTAAACTCCTCTACACGTGGCAATGGAGACTCAGTGGTGCTTTTCAGACAGCAATTCTCCAAAGAACTTTTCTCTACACCTTATATTTTAAATCTGGCCTGCTTTTTGAGTGTGCAAAGTTCTTTAAGAGCTTTGCTTTGATTAATACCTATTCCAGGGCTGGCTTTTCTTTTGCCTTTGTCACTTAACATGTGCTCACTCCTCTTGCTCTTAGACACACACTGACTCAGGTCTTAGGACTAGAATAAACTGGACTAACTACTCCTTTCTATAGAGACAGGGTTACACCAGCCCCATATAGTGGTGGATGAGAATATGGTCTATTAACACCTTGCATGCAATTTATACAGTAAATGCATATACCGTATAAAAGCACATTTTAACCTCTTTGCAGTGTAACTCTGCTCTACAGTGGGACGCTTCATACTCCCCTTCTTTAAAGTAAACCAATCTCAGCACCTCTTGATACATATGTATCCAGATTATCTAGGGAGTGACAAAAGTTTTAGCAGTGCAACATATTACTATTCTTCATCTGTGCTTCTTTTTCCACCGAAAATAGACATAATAAATCATAGCAACACGATAGCATAGTAATAATTTTACCCAGTGCTCTGAGTAGTAATAAAGCCCCTCAAAGTGCCCACAGTAGTGTTAAATCCCTGTGTAGTTATTATGCCCTCTACAGTGCCCCAGTAGTTATATGCCCCCCATGCTTGTAATAGTTATAAAGCCCTCCATAGGGCACCAAATAGTAAAAGTGACAATACAGTTGTCTGTGAATAGCAAGGTGCTCTGTACTGCTGCCAGTAACTGACAGCAGGATAGAGCACCTGATTGGGATTCAGACAGCAAATAGTTCTTGTGATATGGTAATTTTAACAGTTCAATCTGGAGAACCATCCAGAGTAGGCTGAATTCCACCACTGGACACCACATGACATCATAGACCACACATGGTTCAGAATGTCCAAAGTTCTAAGCAAGAACCATCTTTTGTCATTGAGCTTGACAGTTTGAAGATAACATATCCAGGTATGTAGTTCTTCACACATCATGTAGCTGGAGGAGGGCACCAGTAACCTCTCAAAAATATCTACAGAAACCATGTGATGGGTTTCTTGCTGTGATTGATCTTCAAAGGGAAGACATTTCTAAGAAATGTTCCTAGACCTTATTCTATGGAAAAGGCACTTATCTGGATTCCCTGTTTTTTGTCCTGCCCAAAAAAAGTGTGAACCCAGCCTTACAGGGGTGTCCCATCTGCATTAGAACTTCCTAGCAAGCAACTGTTATCACTGGGGGATGTTGGAGCCTCTTCAGTATATAGGCGGTATTTCAAATAAATGGGTAATTATGTAATTTCATGGTTATTCTGAGTCCTCTAGAGCATAAACTGCACTTAGCAGTGGGTCACTGCTCTGCCTTAGAGGGGTCTTCCTTTCTATAAAGACCATAGGCCCTAATAGAGCATGTATAGTATAAAGGGTGGTCCTGTTGGCACAACCCCTTTAAATAAGGCTGTTTTATTAGGTAGTTTTCCCATAATGTAAAAAATATAATTTAGTATTATAAACCTTTTAAAAACTGCCATAATTCTATGTTACCAGTTAAGTCCCTTCAAATATGTATCACGACTGCTGGGATGCAGTTATATTAGTGCAGTCCTAGGAAGATATTTTTACAAATTTGTAATGGTGATCATGTAACATGAGGGTTTTATGGTGTGGATCTCTGCTGCATCACTATCAGTCCTGTAAATGTATATTAAGGGGACTTGTTAGATATCTTTTTAGCGTCTTGGGGTGCCCATACACATCATATTACCATCAATGAAACCTGCTGTTTTGGCAGGACAGACAATTTATTTAATGTTTATGGGGGTGTTCCCATCCTGAAAGCAGATGTCGCGTAAGAGAAGAATTTGGTAAGTAGGATTTTAACATGACCAATTCTTTGTTCCCATGGCTTATTCTCTTCTACACACTGCTCAGCACATGTATAGGGTAGTCGGGAGGAATATATGTAGGCTGAATGTTGATATCACAGGACAATTGACATCACAAAGACCACATGATGTCACAATGGGCACAGAATATACAAAGTTCTAAACCAAAATCAGTTTGGCTCACTTCATTTTAACAGCTTGAAGAGCACAAGTCCAGGTACTGTATGTTGCATTTGAAGAGGACAAGTCCAGGTATGTAGCTCTTTATTCAGTACGGTAAGTCTGTAAGAGATTGTAAACTCTGAGGAACAGAGTATTTATTGTTCTATTAAACTATAATATCTGAGGAGCAGAGAATGGATGGTATATTAGATTGTAAGCTTCTAGGAACAGTGTTTCTATTGACTTTTAGAGTGTAAGCTCTGAGGATCAGGGCATGTACTGTACTGTATATTAAACTGTAATATCTGAGGAGCAGAGAATGGATTGTATATCAAATTGTATGCTCTTACAAGCAGAGTTTTTATTGTATATTAGATTGTAAGCTCTTAAGATTAGGGCATGTATTGTATTTTAGATTGTAAACTCTTAGAAGCAGGTTGAGCATGTCTCTTTCTTTCCAGTGTCAGCTCTCCGAAGCATATTATTACATACATATATACAGCAATATGCAGCAGAATAGATGTGATCCAGGCAGATATTTGATCGCTAGTACATCTGGGGTCAGAAATAATTTTTCCCCAACTAAGGCGTAACTCTCTGGGGAGTTTCTTTGCCTCCCTCTGGATCTACAAACACAGTAGTGGACTTGTCCGAATGACCACAGCAAGTTCTATGGTCTTCACTGGGCCTGACATGAAAGTCACTGGGATCACTGTTTAATTTATTAAAGGGTCAGTAATATTTTATTACAATGTTGCCTACTGGTGTTCCAATAAAATATATTTGGATAACTGATATATTCCGGTGTTTTTTGTCTGATTGTTTCGGCTCAATATTCTAGAACTACACTTGGCTGCTGATTAGAGATGAGCGAGCATGCTCGTCCGAGCTTGGTGCTCGTTCGAGTATTAGGGTACTCGTAAGTGCTCGAAGCTCAGACGAGCTTCTTGCCATGCTCGAGGAAATGGCATCTCCCGCCTTTTGAATTTTTGGCGGCTATAAACTCAGCCAATCACAAGCTAGGAGACTCTGCGGTACACCCAGCATCACCTGGGGCCCTTACATGTCGATAGCAGGGGTTGGCTGGCCTGATCAGGTGACCCTGGAATATACTAGTGACTGCCCGCGGTGCTCGGCTCAGTCGCTGCCTGGATGCCGTTAGGGACAGATCTGCAGTGTGATACAGGGAGAGTGTTAGGGTGTTCTACTAGATTTGTGTTAGGCAGGAGTGATTCTAAAAGAACCCAACAGCCCTTGTTAGGGCTACAAGACCCTTTTTTTATCTGCTTGTGGCTGGGCTTGCTGGCACTAGTAGTGCAGCTACCGCCATATTTGCAGCATTTTTCAGGGAGACTTTAAAAAGTTTATTTTTTGGCTCTCAGTGACACACATCCATTTCAAACAGCTAAGTGGGACAATTTTTTTGTGTTTCATTGAAATAGGCACAGTCTGCAGAAGATTTTTTTCTGTCTAACTGATAGATAGTGGAAGTCACAGTACAAAATCCTTTTGTTTGCTCTCAGTGATACAAATCCATTCACGTCAGCTTCCAGGCACCACAACCACAAGGCCATTCACAGCTGTGGAAACCATTCTGTGTCACGTCAGCTGTCGCAGGCCCCAACCAATCATTTTTCTGTCCAGGTGACCCAATACTGTACGTCAAGTAATAAAATACGGTCTTTGGCTCTCACTGATACAGCTACCATTAGAAAATCTCTGTGCGACATTGTCCTGGGTTGCCAGTGAAAATAGCCACAGTCAGCAGGGGCTGAGTTTGCTCTCTGATAATATTCTGCACGTCACGTAATAAAAAAACAAAATAAACAAAAAAAAACTTTTTTTTTTTTTTAATCTTAGTGATACAAATCCATTTCATACAGCTGTGTGGAACTATTCTGTTGTCACAGTTCAGCTGGCCAGTCCACCACCAACCACAATCCGTATTTTCTGTCCAGGTGACCCATACTGTATCGGTCACGTAGATCAAATACGGTCTTTTGCTCTCACTGATACAACTACATTAGAAAAATCTCTGTGCGTCATTTGTCTGGGTTGTAGTGAAAATAGCCACAGTCAGCATGGGGCTGAGTTTGCTCTCTGATATATTCTGCACATCACGTAAAAAAAAAAAAAAAAAAAAAATTGTATCTCAGTGATACAAATCCATTTCATACAGCTGTGTGGAACCATTCTGTGTGTCACAGTTCAGCTGTCCAGTCACCACAAACCACAATCCTCTCTGTGCGACATTTGTCTGGGTTGCTCTTAAAGAAGAACTCCCGACAAAAATTTTATTCCATGTCCTGCTAGAAATGTACATGATATAATCTGTAGTGAATGTCATTTTCTTACCAGTGTCTGAATTTTTGACTTCTATCATCCTGAAGTTTCTTATCTGTGTCATGTGACCAGCAATTAGACCCACCAACTCACACATGGACTTATGTGTGGACAGGAAGTCTAATTCTCTATGTATTCCTATGAGACTGAAAGTGAGGCTCCCATAGGAATGAATAGAGCAGTTACTGGCTTTCTGTCCCGGGTCAGTTGGAGGTCAGGCAGTTGGTCACATGACCCAGCTACAATAAGAAGAGAGGTTTTTACTCACAGAAACAGTCACTGATAAGAAAATGACAATCACTACAGATTATATCATGTACCTTTCGAACAGGTCAGAGAATAAAATTTTTTGTGGGAGTTCTTCTTTAAGCAGACCAAGTCTGCCTAATCTAATAGTTTCAGTGTAATTGCTCCATACTGCACGGTACGTAATAAAATACGTAATTTTGCTCTAACTTATCCACCTATATATTAACTTGTTCAGATTGAACAAGTTTGTGGGTTTCAGTACAGCAGGCCCATTTTTTTTTTTGGTATATATAATACACTTATATACAGAAAATGTTGAACCCCAGGGCTAAGGGTCAAGGACGAGGGCGTGGGCATTCAATTACTGCAGGGGGCAGAGGCCGTGGTCCTGGGCAGGGTGAGACAGTACCTGCTGATGAGGGAGCAGGGGAACGCCGCAGAGCTACACTCCCTAGCTTCATGTCTCAACTTACAGGGACACGTGGTAGAGCACTGTTGAAACCACAACAGTGCAAACAGGTGATGTCGTGGATTGCGGACAATGCTTCAAGTAATTTGTCCACCAGTCAGTCTTCCACGCAGTCCACCCACGTTACCCAAGGGAGCACTCCTCTGGCTCCACCACCTCAACCTCCTTCCCCCCAGTCTGCCCCCTCCCAGGAAAATTTGGAATGCGATCCGGCATACTCTGAGGAACTGTTTTCTGGACCCTTCGCAGAGTCACAACCACTTCTCAGGTTGCTGCTGACCTCTTTCCCGATGCCCAAGTTTTCCAATTGTCGCAGTCTGTGGGTGTTGACATTGTTGACTTAGTGGAAGAAGTTTGTAAAGAGGTGTCGGACGATGAGGAGAGACAGTTGTCAGACAGTGGTGAAGTTGTTGTCAGGGCAGGAAGTCCGAGGGGGGAGCAGACTGAGGAATCGGAGGATGACGAGGTGACTGACCCAAGCTGGGTTGATAAGCCGAGTGAAGACAGTGCTTCTGAGGCGGAGGCGAGTGCTGCACCAGAACAGGTTGTAAGAGGCAGTGGTGTGGCCAGAGGGAGAAGCAGGGCCAGAGCTGGTACATCAGCAGCAACTGTTTCACCTCCCGTGGCGAGGCCTAGATGTTCGCAAGTCTGGAGGTTCTTTAAAGAAATTAAGGATGACCGACGGACTGTGGTGTGCAACCTGTGCCACACCAGGATCAGCAGGGGTGCCACCACTACTAGCCTAACCACCACCAGCATGCGCAGGCATATGAGTGCTAAACACCCCACTCAATGAAACCAAGGCCGTTCACCTCCTGTGGGTCCCACCACTGCCCCTTCCCCTGTGTCACTAGCTGCCTCTGCTAGTCAACCCCCTGCCCAGGACCCCGGCACGAGCGCCTCCCGCAGGAAAACCACACCTTCACCTCCACGATCCTCCACAGCGTCCACCAATGTGTCCCTGCGCAGCATTCAGCTGTCTTTACAGTAGACGCTGGAGCGCAAGAGGAAATACAGTTCCACTCACCCACATGCCCAAGCCCTCAACGTCCACATGTCCAAATTGCTGAGCCTGGAGATGCTTCCCTATAGGCTGGTAGAAACCGAGGCCTTTCGCAACCTCATGGCGGTGGCTGCCCCTCGGTATTCGGTCCCCAGCCGCCACTATTTTTCCCGATGTGCCGTCCCATCCCTACACCAGCACGTATCAAAGAACATCATCCGTGCCCTGACCAACGCTGTTTTTGAGAAGGTCCACCTAACCACGGACACGTGGACAAGTGCTGCTGGGCAGGGACACTATATATCACTGAAGGCACATTGGGTTAACTTGGTGGAGGCTGGGACCGAGTCTGACCCTGGGGCCGCTCATGTACTGCCCACACCGAGGATTGCGGGGCCTACCTCGGTCACGGTCTCTCAGACGTACTATGCCTCCTCCTCCGACCCTCCCCTCCTCCACCTCCTCCTCCGAATTACCACTGGGCACGGCGCCTTCAGTCGGTAGCTCTAGGCGCAGCAGCAGTGCCGTGGCTAAGCGCCAGCAGGCGGTGCTCAAACTGCTGAGCTTAGGTGACAAAAGGCACACCGCCCAAGAACTATTACAGGGCATCACGGCGCAGACCGATCTGTGGCTGGCGCCGCTGAACCTCAAGCCAGGCATGGTTGTGTGTGACAACGGGCGTAACCTGGTGGCGGTTCTGCAACTCGGCAGACTGACACATGTGCCATGCCTGGCCCACGTGTTCAATCTAATAGTTCAGCGGTTCCTCAAGATATACCCCAATCTGTCTGATTTGCTCACCAAGGTGCGCCGCATCTGTGCGCATTTCCGCAAGTCGACCACAGATGCTGCCACTCTCAGGGCAGCGCAGCGCCGCCTACAACTGACCGCTCACCGACTGTTGTGCGACGTGCCCACAAGATGGAATTCGACATTAAACATGTTATCCAGAGTTTACCAGCAGCGCAGAGCGATTGTAGACTGCCAGATGTGAACTTCCACCAGAACTGGTAGTCAGGTCAGTCAGCTTCTTCAAGTCTACAATGAGGAGTGGACGTGGATGTCTGATATCTGCCAGGTGTTGACCAACTTTGAGGAGTCAACACAGATGGTCAGCGGCGATGCCGCCATTATCAGCCTCACCATCCCGCTGCTTTGCCTGTTGAAAAATTCACTGCTCAGCATGAAGTCGGAAGCTTTGCGCTTGTCACAAGAGACGGTGGAGGAAGATACGTCGCTTGATAGCCAGAGCACCCTCCGGTCTGTTTCTCAGCGCATATCGGAGGAGGGGGATGAGGAGGAGGAGGAGGAGGAGAATGTCGGCGAGACAGAAGAGGGTACCAATGCTCAGTCCTTCTTAACTCTTGAGCGTGTATGGGCTGAAGAGGAGGAGGAGGAGGAAATGGAGAGTCAGGCCAGTGAGGAGAGGGAATTCTTGCGTGTTGGGACTCTGGCGCACATGGCAGACTTCATGTTAGGCTGCCTATCCCGTGACCCTCGCGTTAGAAGAATTTTTTCAAACACCGATTACTGGGTGTTCACTCTCCTGGACCCACGGTACAAGCAGAACCTTTCCACTCTCATCCCTGTAGAGGAAAGGAGTATGAGAGTGAATCAATATCAACAGGCCCTGGTGCGCAAGCTGAAACAATCCTTCCCATCTGACACCGCTAGCGGCAGAGGGCGTGCTTCTGTGGGCCAAGTAGCGGGGGAGAGTAAGCGAGCAGGCAGCTTGTCCAGCACTGGCAGGGGAACGCTCTCCAAGGCCTTTGCCAGTTTTATGTCACCCCAGCAAGACACTGTCACCTGTCCCCAGTCTCGGCAGAGTAGGGGTGAGCTTTACAGAAAGATGGTGAGGGAGTACCTAGCTGACCATACCAACGTCCGGACCGATCACTCTGCTCCATACAACTACTGGGTTTCAAAGCTGGACACGTGGCCTGAACTGGCGCTGTACGCCTTGGAGGTGCTGGCTTGCCCTGCCGCTAGCGTGTTGTCAGAGCGGTTATTCAGTGCAGCTGGTGGCATCATCACCGATAAGCGTACACGCCTGTCAACTGACAGCGCTGACAGGCTGACGCTTATTAAAATGAACAAAGCCTGGATTTCACCGGAATTCAAATCTCCTCCGGGGGAAAGCAGCTAAAGATTAACATTACTTATGTATCCAATTCCTCTTCTCTACTCCTCCTACTACTCCTTCTCCTTGTCGTCTTTGCCCAACGCTGACCCAAAACGCAATTTTTTAAAGGGCCAACTGGCACTCTTTTACGACAATTTTTCATGATGGCACACTACAGGCCCTCTCTCTAAACAATTTTTCCGGAGGGCCACCTACAGGCCCTCTCTCCAAACAATTTTTCCGCAGTGTCAACTACAGACACTGTAAAACAATGTTTCAGGAGCGTCAAGACAGTCCAAAACAATTTTTCAGGAGGCGCAAGTACCGACATTTAAAAAAAAATTTTTTTGCTGAGGGTCGACTTTATGTACTCCGAAAAGAAAAAAATTTTTGGAGGCTCAACAAAAGTCATTTCACTGCATTCTCAGTCGGACAAAGTCATTGGTGGTGTAACCGCCATGCTGCGTCAGGCTAAATTTTTGGGTGGCTCACCTGCTACCTCATCTAACTTGGTCACTTGTTGGTGTCACCGCCATGCTTTGTCAGGCTTATGCCTGCATCGTGTGGCTGGGGATAGGAGAGCAGTGCCAGCATGGGCATGGGTGATGGACCTTCGTTGCACCTAGTTGGGTGCTTCCCTAACATGTGATGGGCATGTGCCTCGCCTTTCTTGGTCTGGGTGAGCACAATTGCCATGAGGATAACCACCAGGCTGTTGCAGGAGAATTTGGGGTAATGGTGGGATTAGGCAGCCTCAGAGGCATCCATGTATGCTGCCCCTGCTGTTTCCTGTCCATTTCCGTGGTGTTTCCATCATTTTCTAATGTTTCCAAGATTTCACCCAGCCTTCCCTAGGCAGAGCCTTGGTCCCCTGCAAAAAATGCTCGAGTCTCCCATTGACTTCAATGGGGTTCGTTACTCGAAACGAGCACTCGAGCATTGGGAAAAGTTAGTCTCGAATAACGAGCACCCGAGCATTTTAGTGCTCGCTCATCTCTACTGCTGATCCATCATATAACAATGTATATCATCTCCTGAACCCATGCAAAGCTGCAAATAGTCCTGGATTTGCAGGGAAAGTCCCCAATTTTCTGAGACGTTTCCATCAAATTCAGGCAAATCCAGTTGTCAATGGGAACAAAACTGAGCTGATCTGAACGGAATGCACCAGAATGCATTCTGTTCCATCTGGTTGCGTCCCCATCACGGACAGAATAATGCTGAAAGCAGCGTTTTTCTGTCCGCGATGTGGTGCGGCGCAAGACAGATCCGTCATGATTTACAATGTAATGGAGACAAATCCGTTTTCTGTGACACAATAGAAAACTGATCCATCTCCCATTGACTTACAATGGTGTTAGTGCCGGACCCGTCATGGCTATTTTAAAGATAATACAATCGGATCCGTTCATAACGGATGCAGACGGTTGTATTAAAATGACGGATCCAGCAAAAACGCAGATGTGAAAGTAGCCTTAAATGTCCCAAATTTATCAACTACAATGGCAAGTATGCATGGCGGCAGCTGTTGCAGGACCAGGAACTATAGAGGTCTCTATTATAATAAAGGGTATCATCCCTTACACATATGTATAGCAGCAGCTGCTGCAGAACCAGGAACTGTAGGGTGCTATAATATAAAGTGTATAATCTCTTTGGGGACTCCATTATAATATATTGTATCATCTCCTAAACACATAGTGGCAGTGCTGTCACATATACTGTACTTTAACTCCACTAGAGATGAGCAAACATCTTGAGTCTTCATTTCTGATTCGGCAAATGTTTTAAACCAAGTTCAGTTTGGTTCAATTGTCCTGAAAATTGGTATATAACACCCTATAGACTCTTTGTAATGAAAGGATGTTATCTCTCTTTGTTATTTTTTTTTTAAAGTATTTTAGTTTTTTCTCTCACCACCCCCCTTTAAGCTCTTGAATGCAATGATAGCAATAGCAAATAATGTGAGTGACACATACATATTTAGCTATGGATAAATGCTTGTTTGATGGCGTTAACAAACAACATGTTTAAAGGGCATCTGTCAACAGAATTTTGCCTATGAAACTGGCTGCCCTGTTGCATTTGCACTTGGTAGCTAAAGACATCTGTGTTAGTCCCATGTTCATATGTGCCCGCATTGCTGAGAAAAGTGAAGTTTTAATATATGCAAATGAGCCTCTAGGAGCAACAGGGGCATTGCCGTTACACTGAGAGACTGCTTTCTTAACAACTGCTATACACATTGGTTGACAGGGCCAGGCAGTTTTCATCATCACTCCTGGCTCTGTCACTCAAGGTACAGAGGGTGCAGCAGATGCAAAGAAATCAGAGCCTATAGGTGTAATGGCAACACCCTTGTTGCTCCTAGAGGCTAATTTGCATATAATAATACAATTTGTCTCAGCAAATGGGACCAACACAAATGACTTTACCTGTTACATGCAAAAGTTCAGCCAGTTTCATAGATACAAATCTACTGACAGATGCTCTTTAAAAACACACTCCACCATCACATGTATTATACTGTTTCATATTAGAAAGCTTTAAAAAATTGTCCCTTATCTGAGGCAGATGGTGCTTAAACACACATAGTGTCATGGGAAAAAACAATGGCTTGTTGGGACCAAGAATTCAAAATTTACGCCTCAACAGCGGCAGAATGCCTGTCCATATTTATACGTGCACAAGTGTTAATAGTCAGAAGAAAAAGCGGCTTATTCTGCACAAGCATCCAAAACGTATGCCTTAAATGGAGCAGAATCCCTGCCTGTATTTATACATGCACAAATGTTAAATGTCAGAAGAAAAATGGGCTTGTTCTGCACAAGCCTCCAAAAATTATGTCTTAATGGGGCAGAATGCCTGCCCATATTTATACATGCACACATTTTAATTGTCAGAAGAAAGAATGTCTTGTTCTGAAAAATTCTCCCTTTTAATTGGGAGCAGTAGCAGTACAATGTGGAAGGGTAGAGTAATAGTGGCATGTGGCCACAATAGTAGTAGCAGCAGTAACAGCACAGCATGGAACAGGCAAGGCAGTAGATGTGTGCATGGCTGTCTGTTTAGGGGTAGTAGTAATAGTAGTAGCAGCAGCAGTGACTGTTTAGCGATAATGGTAGTGGCAGTAGGGGGAATGGAAGTGGCCGTAGGAGATTAGTAGAAGGGAATACCAGCAGAACTTGATGATAGGCAGGCAGACAGCAGCAGTGGCCTGATGACGGCAGCAGCAATACGAAACAGAACAAGATGGTATGCTGGCAGAAAGTAGCTGTGGTATAATGGCAGCAGTGGTTGCAGCAGCCATATGAGAAACAAGCCTGAAAAAATTCTTCCTTTTTATTGTGAGCAGCAGTGGTACAGTGTGGATGTGGAAAGGGTAGGGTAACAGTTGCAAGTGGCTGGAATAGTAGCAGCGGCAGTAGCAGCGCAGCATGGAACAGACAAGGCAGTAGATGTGTGCTCGGCTGTTTAGGGGGGTAGTAGTAGTAGTGGTGACTGTACAGCAATGGTACCGTGTTTCCCCGAAAATAAGACCTATCCCGAAAATAAGCCCTACTGCTATTTTGCCTTGTTTTTGGAGTAGGCTTAAAATATAAGCCCTACTCCAAAAATAAGCCCTATCTACATTAAGTCTATTGTATGTGATGTGACGTCAGTGACGTCACGATCACTGAGAATTGGGTTACAGTCTGGGCCCGGTGGGGGGCTCCACAGCCCAGAAAGTTATTGTATTGGCCAGTCAAGGCCTCTTTGCTGGTGGCGCTATCTAGGGGAAAGGAGGGGGGGGGCCAAATGTGTAGCGCCGATATCTTGACAGCCTAGACCAGGCAGCGGCGGGTCACGGCGGAGTTCATTACTGGGGTGCTGCACCGACACGTACACCTTCCTTCCTCAGATGACTAAGATGCGCCGCCTACCTTGCTGTATGTCCACTGCTCTGATGAGCGGGGCAGCACCTGTCCTGAGCTGTGCAACTGTGACTTCTCAAGCGCACAGGCTGTGCACAGCCTCTGCAGAGTGTGTGCAACTGATGCCTGCAGCTAGCTCCGCCCCCTGCTTCCTTCTGAGGCTCCTCTCTGGCAGTGTGCAGCACCAAGTAAGTTCAAACATAAATGTGTGATAGTTGTTCATTGAGGCAAAAGCCGGAATTAGACTTACCGGTAATTCTTTTTCCATGAATCCACCATGACGGCAGGCAACAGGAGAGATTGCCCCCTGACCTCTGTAGGGGCAGGAACAGAGAGAGTTTAAAAGGACTCCACCCACCACCAGACACCAGTGTTTACCAGATTACAGTGCTCCCGAAACACCCGGTGAAGAACAAACAAAGTTCTTTTTTTTTTTTGAGTATTTCCTCATACTCAGATTTTGAGAAAATTTTTTATTTTTTTTGGGTGGGAAATATTGTGCCGTCATGGTGGATTCATGGAAAAAGAATTACCGGTAAGTCTAATTCCGGCTTTCCATTTCACCACCATGACGGCAGGCAACAGGAGACCTGACAAATAACAATATTAAGGAGGGGCCACGGCCTGAAGGACCTTCCTACCAAAAGAAAGGTCTGAACAAGACGAAAGGTCTAATCTGTAATGTTTTACGAAAGTGTTGAAATTAGACCAAGTGGCAGCTCTGCAAATCTGATCTAGTGAAGCCCCCGCTTTTTCTGCATAGGAAGATGACATGGCCCGAGTAGAATGGGCCTTCACATTAATAGGACATGAAAGGTTCTGAAATCTATAGCAGAGGGAAATAGATTGTTTGATCCACCTGGCTATAGATGCTTTAGTAACAGCTTTACCCCTGTTCTTCCCTGAAAACTGAACTAGAAGGTTATCAGAGCATCTGAATTCTCGAGTTTTTTCAAGATATTTGAGGACCGCTCGTCTGACGTCCAAAGAATGGAACTCTTCTTCCTTCGAATTCTTTGGGTTATAGCAAAAAGAAGGAAGGACTATCTCCTGATTCTTATGGAAATCCGAGACCACCTTAGGAAGGAATCCCGGATCTAATCTAAGAATAACTCTATCTTCCCTAATCGTGAGATAGGGTTCTCGAATGGAGAGAGCTTGTATTTCTCCTAGACGTCTTGCCGAAGAAATAGCAATCAGAAATGCTGTCTTGAATGACAAATACTTTAGAGAACATTCCTCCAAAGGTTCGAACGGACTTTTGGTTAAACCCACAAGGACGGTGTTAAGATCCCAAGATGGAACTCGAGGTCTGATTCTTGGCTTAAGCCTCACTGCCGCTTTGAAGAATCTTCTAATCCATTTGTGTTTGGCTAGATCCGTATCATAGTAGGCGCTAAGAGCCGACACTTGAACTTTCAGGGTAGCTGGGCGAAGGCCAAGCTCTAGGCCCGATTGGAGAAAGTCCAGGATCCTTTCGATCTTAGGTGGTGAAAGGTTCAGGGAAGTCTCTTTTGACCAGGAGCAGAATTTTTTCCAGATCTTAAAATAGATAGCGGAGGTTACTGGCTTCCTACTGGATTTTAAAGTGGAAATGACTTTGTCTGAAAGACCTTTACGTTTCAGGATGTCGGTCTCAGGATCCATGCTGTTAGTTTGAATATCGCCGGGTGAGGATGGAGAACTGGGCCCTGGGACATGATATCTCTTTTTTTGAGGAAGAATCCAGGGATCCTGACATGACAGGTTCTTTAGAAGAGAAAACCAGCTCCTTTTTGGCCAAAAGGGGGTGATTAGGATAAGAGAGGATCTTTCTGTCGTAGCTTTCTGAATCACCCTGGGGATCAGCTGAAGAGGCGGAAAGGCGTAAGCCAAATCCCAATCCTATTTCTGGGAGAATGCATCCACAGCCTGAGGGTTGTCCCTGGGGTTTAGGGAGTAAAAGACACGAACCTTTGCATTTTTCCCGGAGGCAAATAAATCTACGGATGGAGGACCCCATTTCTGCACAATCATCTGCACCATTCTCCTTGGTCTATCGACTGCCTGCTAAGGAAGTCTGCGATTATATTCTGACTACCTTTCAGATGGACTGCCAAAAGAGATCTCACTGTAGTTTCTGCCCAGGAGAATATTTTGTTTGATAAACAGTTTAGCTTTTTTGATTTGGTACCTCCTTGATGTTTGAGATAAGCTACTGTGGTAATATTGTCTGAACATACTTTTACATGGTGGTTTTGTAATAAATGAGAGGCTCGTTTTAATGTTTCCCACACGGCTCTGAGTTCTCTGAAGTTGGATGACTGGTTTGCAATTTCTACCGGCCAGACCCACTGGAAAATTTCTTCTCCTACCTTGGCTCCCCAGCCTGTACTGCTCGCATCGGTCTGAATCATTATTGAGGGAGATTTCTGCCAAGGATTTCCCTTGTTTAGGTTTGTGGAGATAACCACCATCGGACCGAGTCCTTTACCCGTAGGGGAATCTGAATTTTTTGATCTAAAGAAATCTGTCTTCTGTCCCACTTGCCCAGAATCCAGGACTGTAGGGGTCTGAAGTGTGTTTGACACCATGGTACTGCGACAATGGAAGCTGTCATTAGTCCTAAAAGACTCATTGCCTCTCTTATGGAGCAAGATTTCCTTTTTATAAGATTCCGCACTGCCTTTTGTAGGGTTCTTTGTAGGGTAGGGTGTAATTCTTTCTGAAGGAAGGAAAGAAGTCTGCCGTTTTGAGTCTACGATGATACCTAGAAATTTTATTTCGTGTTGCGGAAGGAGACAGGATTTTCCTTTGTTTATTATTAGAGATGAGCGAGCACTAAAATGCTCGGGTGCTCGTTATTCGAGTTGAACTTTTCCCGATGCTCGGGTGCTCGTTTCGAGTAACGAACCCCATTGAAGTCAATGGGAGACTCGAGCATTTTTTGCAGGGGACCAAGGCTCTGCCTAGGGAAGGCTGGGTGAAAACCTGGAAACCTCAGAAAATGATGGAAACACCACGGAAATGGACAGGAAACAGCAGGGGCAGCATGCATGGATGCCTCTGAGGCTGCTTAATCCCACCATTACCCCAAATTCTCAGGCAACAGCCTGGTGGTTACCCTCATGGCAATTGTGCTCACCCAGACCAAGAAAGGCGAGGCAAATACCCATCACATGTTAGGGAAGCACCCAACTAGGTGCAACGAAGGTCCATCACCGCCTGCAGGTGACACCACTGCTCATGCTGGCACTGCAGCTGACATCAAGTTTAGTATCTGTTCTTATCAGTTGCTGTGGCTGCTGGTGGTATAGTGGTGAGCATAGCTACTTCCCAAGCAGTTGACCTGGGTTCGATTCCTGTCTATCGCAGGAGGCAATTAAAAGAAGATCTAAAAAAAAATCAGTACAATATCTAATACGTCCCCTAACTGGGTAAATTGTTTGGAGAGAGGGCCTGTAGGTGGGGGGGGAAGGAGGTTTTGCTGGAAGAGCCAGAGGAGTGCCCCCTGGGCTAGCGTGTGTGGTGGTGACAATAGCCGGAATGGATTTGGAAAAACTCTAGCATCAACCGGTATGGTATCGATTCTTCTCAGTTTAATACCGTATACGTCCCCTATCTTGGGACCTTATATTTCATGGATTTTTCGATCACGGAAAACGGAAAAAGAGCTTGCTCTGGCCAGGGGAGTGTCTTTCCCACTGCAGCTAAGGGGACGTGTCCATGCTCTGCCTATCACAGGTCAGGAGGGAAATAAAAGAAGAACCAAACAAAAATCTGTACAATATCTAAGACGTCCCCTATCCGGGTAAATTGTTTGGAGAGAGGGCCTGTAGGTGGGGGGCAGGCTGGGGGGAAGGAGGTTTCGCTGGAAGAGCCAGAGGAGTGCCCCCTGGGCTAGCGTGTGTGGTGGTGACAACAGCCGGAATGGATTTGGAAAAACTGTAGCATCAACCGGTATGGTATCGATTCTTCTCAGTTTAATACCGTATACGTCCCCTATCTTGGGACCTTATATTTCATGGATTTTTCGATCACGGAAAACGGAAAAAGAGCTTGCTCTGGCCAGGGGAGTGTCTTTCCCACTGCAGCTAAGGGGACGTGTCCATGCTCTGCCTATCACAGGTCAGGAGGGAAATAAAAGAAGAACCAAACAAAAATCTGTACAATCTCTAAGACGTCCCCTATCCGGGTAAATTGTTTGGAGAGAGGGCCTGTAGGTGGGGGGCAGGCTGGGGGGAAGGAGGTTTCGCTGGAAGAGCCAGAGGAGTGCCCCCTGGGCTAGCGTGTGTGGTGGTGACAACAGCCGGAATGGATTTGGAAAAACTCTAGCATCAACCGGTATGGTATCGATTCTTCTCAGTTTAATACCGTATACGTCCCCTATCTTGGGACCTTATATTTCATGGATTTTTCGACCACGGAAAACGGAAAAAGAGCTTGCTCTGGCCAGGGGAGTGTCTTTTCCACTGCAGCTAAGGGGACATGTCCATGCTCTGCCTATCACAGGTCAGGAGGGAAATAAAAGAAGAACCAAACAAAAATCTGTACACTATCTAAGACGTCCCCTATCCGGGTAAATTGTTTGGAGAGAGGGCCTGTAGGTGGGGGGCAGGCTGGGGGGAAGGAGGTTTCGCTGGAAGAGCCAGAGGAGTGCCCCCTGGGCTAGCGTGTGTGGTGGTGACAACAGCCGGATGGATTTAGAATGACGACGCAGGACCCCAACTTAAAAATTTAGCATCAACCGTTACAGTCGTAAATTATGAGATTGATCAAGTGTGGTATGTCTTCTATGTATACTACTCAGTTTAATACCGTATATGGCAGCTATCCGGAAAAATAGTTTGGAGAGAGAGAGAAAGATAGGACAAAGAAGTAAATTGTTTGGAGAGAGGGCCTGTAGGTGGGGGGCAGGCTGGGGGGAAGGAGGTTTCGCTGGAAGAGCCAGAGGAGTGCCCCCTGGGCTAGCGTGTGTGGTGGTGACAACAGCCGGATGTAGTTAGAATGACGACGCAGGACCCCAACTTAAAAATTTAGCATCAACCGGTACAATTGTCAATTATGAGCTCGATCAAGTGTGGCATGACTTTTAAATGGATATTGCATGTGGTCACGTACTCCCTGGAACCCCATAGTCACCCCTTCCCTGATGTGCTAGCCCAGAACATTCTCTGCCCCAATTCGCAAGACCTTTTGCTGTTTCCGTGTGCTGACAGTGGGGATTTACCAGTGTTGTCTGAGGAGGTGGTGGACAATGGCGAGACACAGGTGTCGGGGGGTGAGGTAGTTGTATGGGAAGCAAGTTACAGTGGGGACTCCTTGGGGGGACTTTCTCATGATGGGACAGATTCAACTTGGGTGGATCAGGCACAGGAACAGATCAATTTTTTTTGTGTTTATTTAACTTTTATTTATCAAAAATAACCAGAGATATTTATTCGTTATCTTCTCTGCGCAGTCTGGCGTTGGGGTTCGTCACTTTGATGGCGAGCTGTGCCGCTCTCTCCACAATGGTCTTTAGGTTCTTAGATGGAGACGTTGTCGGCGATTTCAGCACAGAAGGACTTGTTGCTCATCAACAGAACCTGGACCTCCTTGACATTGTGGACCAGGAATTTGCGGGTGGACCAGGAATTTGCGGAACCCTGTTGGCAGCATGTGTTTGGTCTTCTACTTGCTACCGTATCCAATGTTGGGCAATATAGATACGCAGGTAATATTATTTTTCACACCTATCCCAAAAATAATCATTTACGCAGTTTGCGCAAATAAACTGGAAACTGGAACTGGAGAGAGGGCCTGTAGGTGGACCTCCGGAAAAATTGTTTGGAGAGAGGGCCTGTAGGTGGACCCTCCGGAAAAATTGTTTGGAGAGAGGGCCTGTAGGTGGACCTCCGGAAAAATTGTTTGGAGAGAGGGCCTGTAGGTGGACTTCCGGAAAAATTGGTTTGGAGAGAGGGCCTGTAGGTGGACCTCCGGAAAGGAAAATTGTTTGGAGAGAGGGCCTGTAGGTGGACCCCGGAAAAATTGTTTGGACAGAGGGCCTGTAGGTGGACCTCCGTAAAATTTTTTGGAGAGAGGGCCTGTAGGTGGACCTCCGGAAAAATTGTTTGGACAGAGGGGGGCGAACTGTGAGGGGGCCCTCCTGAAAAATTGTGGTAAAAGAGTGCCAGTTGGACCTCTAAAAAATGGCGTTTTTTGGGGTCAGCGTTAGGCAAAGACGATATGGAGGAGACGGAGGAGTAGGAGGAGTAGAGAAGAGGAATCGGATACATAAGTTATTTAAATCTTTAGCTGCTTTCCCCCGGAGGAGATTTGAATTCCGGTGAAATCCAGGCTTTGTTCATTTTAATAAGCGTCAGCCTGTCAGCGCTGTCAGTTGACAGGCGTGTACGCTTATCGGTGATGACGCCACCAGCTGCACTGAATACCCGCTCTGACAGCACGCTAGCGGCAGGGCAGGCCAGCACCTCCAAGGCATACAGCGCCAGTTCAGGCCACGTGTCCAGCTTTGAAACCCAGTAGTTGTATGGAGCAGAGTGATCGCTACGGACGTTGGTATGGTCAGCTAGGTACTCCCTCACCATCTTCCTGTACAGCTCCCCCCTACTCTGCCTAGACTGGGGACAGGTGACAGTGTCTTGCTGGGGTGACATAAAAGTGGCAAAGGCCTTGGAGAGCGTTCCCCTGCCAGTGCTGGACAAGCTGCCTGCTCGCCTCCTCTCCCCGCTACTTGGCCCACAGAACCATGCCCTCTGCCGCTAGCGGCGTCAGATGGGAAGAATTGTTTCAGCTTGTGCACCAGGGCCTGTTGATATCTATTCACTCTCATACTCCTTTCCTCTGCAGGGATGAGAGTGGAAAGGTTCTGCTTGTACCGTGGGTCCAGGAGAGTGAACACCCAGTAATCGGTGTTTGAAAAAATTCTTCTAACGCGAGGGTCACGGGATAGGCAGCCTAACATGAAGTCTGCCATGTGCGCCAGAGTCCCAACACGCAAGAATTCCCTCTCCTCACTGGCCTGACTCTCCATTTCCTCCTCCTCCTCCTCCAAGTCCTCCTCTTCAGCCCATACACGCTCAAGAGTTAAGGACTGAGCACTGGTACCCTCTACTGTCTCGCCGACATTCTCCTCCTCTTCCTCCTCATCCTCATCCCCCTCCTCCGATACGCGCTGAGAAACAGACCGGAGGGTGCTCTGGCTATCAAGCGACGTATCTTCCTCCACCGTCTCTTGTGACAAGCGCAAAGCATCCGACTTGATGCTGAGCAGTGAGTTTTTCAACAGGCAAAGCAGCGGGATGGTGAGGCTGATAATGGCGGCATCGCCGCTGACCATCTGTGTTGACTCCTCAAAGTTGCTTAACACCTGGCAGATATCAGACATCCACGTCCACTCCTCATTGTAGACTTGAGGAATCTGACTGACCTGACTACCAGTTCTGGTGGAAGTTGACATCTGGCAGTCTACAATCGCTCTGCGCTGCTGGTAAACTCTGGATAACATGTTTAATGTTGAATTCCATCTCGTGGGCACGTCGCACAACAGTCGGTGAGCGGGCAGTTGTAGGCGGCGCTGCGCTGCCCTGAGCGTGGCAGCATCTGTGGTCGACTTGCGGAAATGCGCACAGATGCGGCGCACCTTGGTGAGCAAATCAGACAGATTGGGGTATGTCTTGAGGAACCGCTGAACTATGAGATTGAACACGTGGGCCAGGCATGGCACATGTGTCAGTCTGCCGAGTTGCAGAGCCGCCACCAGGTTACGCCCGTTGTCACACACAACCATGCCTGGCTTGAGGTTCAGCGGTGCCAGCCACACATCGGTCTGCGCCGTGATGCCCTGTAACAGCTCTTGGGCGGTGTGCCTTTTGTCACCTAAGCTCAGCAGTTTTAGCACCGCCTGCTGGCGCTTACCCACGGCACTGCTGCTGCGCCTAGAGCTACCGACTGAAGGCGCCGTGCCCACGGATGGTAATTCGGTGGAGGAGGAGGAGGGGTCGGAGGAGGAGGAGGCATAGTACGTCTGAGAGACCGTGACCGAGGTAGGCCCCGCAATCCTCGGTGTGGGCAGTACATGAGCGGCCCCAGGGTCATTCTCGGTCCCAGCCTCCACCAAGTTAACCCAATGTGCCGTCAGTGAGATATAGTGTCCCTGCCCGGCAGCACTTGTCCACGTGTCCGTGGTTAGGTGGACCTTCTCAGAAACAGCGTTGGTCAGGGCACGGATGATGTTCTCTGACACGTGCTGGTGTAGGGCTGGGACGGCACATCGGGAAAAATAGTGGCGGCTGGGGACCGAATACCGAGGGGCAGCCACCGCCATGAGATTGCGAAAGGCCTCGGTCTCTACCAGCCTATAGGGCAGCATCTCCAGGCTAAGCAATTTGGAGATGTGGACGTTGAGGGCTTGGGCATGTGGGTGGGTGGAACTGTATTTCCTCTTGCGCTCCAGCGTCTGCTGTAAAGACAGCTGAACGCTGCGCTGGGACACGTTGGTGGACACTGTGGAGGATCGTGGAGGCGAAGGTGTGGTTTTCCGGCGGGAGGCGCTCGTGCCGGGGTCCTGGGCAGGGGGTTGACTAGCAGAGGCAGCGAGTGACACAGGGGAAGGAGCAGTGGTGTGACCCGCAGGAGGTGGTGAACGGCCTTGGTTCCATTGAGTGGGGTGTTTAGCACTCATATGCCTGCGCATGCTGGTGGTGGTTAGGCTAGTAGTGGTGGCACCCCTGCTGATCCTGGTGTGGCACAGGTTGCACACCACAGTCCGTCGGTCATCCTCACTTTCTTTAAAGAACCTCCAGACTTGCGAACATCTAGGCCTCGCCACGGGAGCTTCACTACGTGAAACAGTTGCTGCTGATGCACCAGCTCTGGCCCTGCTTCTCCCTCTGGCCACACCACTGCCTCTTACAACCTGTTCTGGTGCAGCACTCGCCTCCGCCTCAGAAGCACTGTCTTCACTCGGCATATCAACCCAGCTCGGGTCAGTCACCTCGTCATCCTCCGATTCCTCAGTCTGCTCCCCCCTCGGAATTCCTCCCCTAACAACAACTTCACCACTGTCTGACAACCGTGTCTCCTCATCGTCCGACACCTCTTTACAAACTTCTTCCACTAACTCAACGTTGTCATCATCATCATCATCACCCACAGACTGCGACAGTTGGAAAACTTGGGCATCGGGAAAGAGGTCAGCAGCAACCTGAGAAGTGGTTTGTGACTCTGGGAAGGGTCCAGAAAACAGTTCCTCAGAGTATGCCGGATCGCATTCCAAATTTTCCTGGGAGGGGGCAGACTGGGGGGAAGGAGGTTGAGGTGGAGGAGCCAGAGGAGTGCTCCCTTGGGTAACGTGGGTGGACTGCGTGGAAGACTGACTGGTGGACAAATTACTTGAAGCATTATCCGCAATCCACGAGATCAGCTGTTCGCACTGTTGTGGTTTCAACAGTCCTCTACCACGTGTCCCTGTAAGTTGAGACATGAAGCTAGGGAGTGTAGCTCTGCGGCGTTCCACAGCTCCCTCATCAGCAGGTACTGTCTCACCCTGCCCAGGACCACGGCCTCTGCCCCCTGCAGTAATTGAATGCCCACGCCCACGCCCTCGTCCTCGACCCTTAGCCCTGGGGTTCAACATTTTCTGTATATAAGTGTATTCTATAAAAAAAATTAAATAAATGGGCCTGGTGTACTGAAACCCACAAACTTGTTCAGTCTGGTTTAATTTAGTGACGTACAGAAAGTGTCACCTGGACAGAATATACGGTTTGGAGCGAGTGTGCTGAACTGTGACACACAGAAAGGTTACACGCAGCTGTGTGAAATGGATTTGTATCACTCAGCTAAAACAACAAAAAAACTAATTTTTTTCTATATTTTGTTTTAATATTTTTTTTTTAGTTTTGTTTTTTTGGGAACGTGACGTGCAGAAACTATCGTACAGCTGACTGACACCCTAATGACGGTGGCTATTTAGACTGCGACCCAGACAAATGTCGCACAGAGATTTTTAAGATCAAGCTTTACACGTGACAGGTAGCAAATGACTTGGTTGTATTCGGTGACGTACAGAAAGTGTCACCTGGACAGAATATACGGTTTGGAGTGAGTGTGCTGAACTGTGACACACAGAAAGGTTACACGCAGCTGTGTGAAATGGATTTGTATCACTCAGCTAAAACAACAAAAAAACTAATTTTTTTCTATATTTTGTTTTAATATTTTTTTTTAGTTTTGTTTTTTTGGGAACGTGACGTGCAGAAACTATCGTACAGCTGACTGACACCCTAATGACGGTGGCTATTTAGACTGCGACCCAGACAAATGTCGCACAGAGATTTTTAAGGATCAAGCTTTACACGTGACAGGTAGCAAATGACTTGGTTGTATTCGGTGACGTACAGAAAGTGTCACCTGGACAGAATATACAGTTTGGAGCGAGTGTGCTGAACTGTGACACACAGAAAGGTTACACGCAGCTGTGTGAAATGGATTTGTATCACTGAGCTAAAACAACAAAAAACTAATTTTTTTTATATATTTTTTTTTTTAATTTTTTTTTTAGTTTTGTTTTTTTGGGAACGTGACGTGCAGGAACTATCGGAGACCTAACTCACACCCTGTTAACGGTGGCTATTTAGACTGCGACCCAGACAAATGTCGCACAGAGATTTTTAGGATCAAGCTTTACACGTGACAGGTAGCAAATGACTTGGTTGTATTCGGTGACGTACAGAAAGTGTCACCTGGACAGAACATACGGTTTGGAGTGAGTGTGCTGAACTGTGACACACAGAAAGGTTACACGCAGCTGTGTGAAATGGATTTGTATCACTCAGCTAAAACAACAAAAAAACTAATTTATTTGGTATATTTTGTTTTGGATTTTTGTTTTTTTGGGAACGTGACGTGCAGAAACTATCGTAGAGCTAATTGACACCCTACTGACGGTAGCTTATTTAGACTGCGACCCAGACAAATGTCGCACAGAGATTTTTGGGATCAAGCCATACACGTGACAGGCAGCAAATGACTTGGTTGTATTCGGTGACATACAGAAAGTGTCACCTGGACAGAAAATAGTGAGTGTACTGAACTGTGACACACAGAATGGTTCCACACTGCTGTGTGCAATGGATTTGTATCACTGAGATATAACATAAAAAAATAAAAGGGGGTTATACATGGCGATAGCTGCACTACTAGTGCCAGCCAGCCAAGTGACAAAAAAAAAAATGCTAGCCTTAGAAGGGCTGTTGGGTTCTTTGTGGGTGATCCCTGCCTAACAGAGAACTAAATGCAGGCCCTAACACTGTCCCTGAAACGCAGCAGCTCTATCCCTAACGACATCCAGACGGCATCTGAGCCGAGCACCGCGGCCAGTCGGTAGTATATTCCAGGGTCACCTGATCAGGCCAGCCAACCCCTGCTATCGACATGTAAGGGCCCCACGTGATGCTGGGTGTACCGCAGAGTCTCCTGGCTTGTGATTGGCTGTGTTTTTAGGCGCCTAAAAAGCACGATGCGGAAGTTGCCATTTCCTCGAGCATGGCGAGATACTCGTCCGAGCAGCGAGCACTTACGAGTACCCTAATACTCGAACGAGCACCAAGCTCGGACGAGTATGCTCGCTCATCTCTATTTATTATCCATTAAATCTCACACGAGATTGAGAAACCTTAAGAGATCTGCCCTAATCTGGTCTTCTGAATGAGCTATTAACAGAAATCGTCTAAGTAGGGGATTATGTTTAATCTTCTTTCCCTTAGAAAGGCCACCATTTCTACTATGAGCTTTGTAAATACTTTTGGGCAGAGCTATCCCAAATGGTAGAGCCACAAACTGATAATGTACAATCTCGCCTTCGGAGACCTGAGGGCGAATCGTAGGAACTTTTGCGATGGACGGCTATGGAATGTATAATTAGCTCCTTTAAATCGACTGAAACACATGTGAGAGTCTCTTTTTATCAAGGAATGGTGGAGCTGAGGGTTTCCATTTTGAACTTCCTGTACACTATCTGCTTGTTTAGTCTTTTACGTTTATAAATTGTATGGAAGGTTCCTCCGGGCTTTTTTACGAGAAAAAGACTGGAATAAAATCCCTGTCTTATTGATACGGGGGAACTAGCACCACCATCCTAGTTTTACCAGGTCCTGTACTCCCTCCCAATCCTCTTTTGTAGAAACGAGAACTGAGAGGTGATTTGATAGCGTCTTGGGGGGGGGGGGGAGAGAATTCTATCTTGTAACCTTCTCTGATGATATTTAGAGCCCAGGGATTTGAGGTAACCTGTTCCCTGGGTAAGATAGTTTCAATCTCCCCCCAGAAAGACGTCATTGCTTATCACCGCTTTTTTTGGGATTGAGAGGAAGCCTCTTCCCGACCCCCTTTCGGGTAGCTCCAGCGTCCCGACTTTCTTTTCCCTATACGACTTTCCTGAGTACCAAAGGGGCAAAAGGAAATTTCTTCCTCTGGGTCTATTTTTGGGAACCCCTTTTTCTTATCTGTGGCCTTCTCCAAGATTTTGTCTAGCACAGGCCCTAACACATATTC
>ONZH01013862.1:0-54129 GCA_900303285.1 Rhinella marina
TCGGTAATAGTTGGTGAACCCCAAAAATCTCATAAGAGCCTTCAGATCTTCAGGTCGGTCCCAGTTCAGAACAGCTCGGACTTTCTCTGGATCCAAACGAAAACCTGAAGATGAAAGCAGGTATCCTAAGAATTGCACCTCATGTACACCAAAAACACATTTCTCTAATTTTGCATACAACTTGTTATCTCTTAAGATCTGCAATACCTGTCTCACGTGATCCTGATGTTTCACCATATCTGGAGAATAGATTAGTACAGGCATCCCCAAACTGCGGCCCTCCAGATGTTGCAAAACTACAACTCCCAGCATGCCCGGATGGCCTACAGCTATCGGCCTACAGCAGGGCATGGTGGGAGTTGTAGTTTTACAACAGCTGGAGGGCCGCAGTTTGGGGATGCCTGGATTAGTATGTCATCCAAATACACGACTACAAACCTCCCCACCAGGTGATGAAAAATGTCAATAACAAAATTCTGGAAGACAGCAGGAGCATTGGTCAACCCAAAAGGCATGACCAAGTTCTCAAAGTGGCCCTCCGGAGTATTAAAAGCCGTCTTCCATTCATCCCCTTCCTTGATCCTGACCAGATTATATGCCCCCCTTAAGTCCAACTTGGAGAACACCTTGGCATCCACAATCTGTTTAAACAAGTCAGGAATCAAAGGAAGGGGGTACGGATCACGGACAGTAATCCGATTGAGTTCACAGAAAAACCCTTACAACCCTTACCCTTCCTTACAAAGAAAAACCCAGCTGCCACAGGAGATTTAGAAGGTCTAATATGAACTTTAGCCAAACTCTCAGCAATATATTCCTTCATGGCCGTTCTCTCAGGTTCTGAAAGGTTATACAGCCTAGATTTGGGCAATTTTGCTTCAGGGATAAGATTGATAGGACAATCGTATTCCCGGTGAGGGGGTAAATCCTGACATCCACCTTCAGAAAATACATCAAAGAAATCAGATATAAAAGAGGGAAGTGTCTTAGTAGTTAAAGCAGAAAAAGAGGTATTAAGAAAATTGTCAACGCAATAATCACCCCAATCGACAATTTGTCTAGTATGCCAGACAATGGTCGGATTATGTTTGCTTAACCATGGTAAACCCAGAACCACAGGAGCAGGATGACCTTCCAACACAAAACATGAAATAAGCTCCTGATGAAATTCACCCACTCTTAATTTGATATCATGCACCATTTGAGACAAACACTTCTGGGATAGAGGTGCAGAATCAATGGCAAACACAGGAATCTACTTTTCCAGTGTACTCGGAGACAATCCATGCATACAGACAAACTGAGCATAAATCAAGTTCACCCCTGCCCCGCTGTCAATAAATACCTCAATTCTCACGACCCTTGACTCTAGCGCCACCTCGGCAGTCAGGAGAAAACGGGTACTACCGGATGAAGACAAATGCACATTTTCAGTCTCTCCACCCACCCCACCAAGATTGAGACGAGAATTCAATGCCCCCTTTTCTTTTCTCTCTTTAAGAGATTAAATGCATGGACATACATTGACAAAGTGTCCTTTCTGACCACAGAAAAAACACACACTCTTCTTATTACCAAAATGCTTAAGAGTGAAAACAGGAGTAGCTCCCCCTAACTGCATAGGTTCGTCCCCTGACATCAACCCAGGGGAATCTTCACCCAAAGTGTCATAGGAAGACAGTATACTACATGATAGTACGTCCTGAGAGTGGGGGCCCCTAGATCGCTCTCTCAAGCGCCTATCCATGCGTACAGCAAGAGACATGGCAGCTTCCAAAGACACAGGAGTTTCATGAAAGGCCAAAGCGTCCTTCAGCCTTTCTGATAATCCTTGACAGAATTGGCTACGTAGAGCCGGATCGTTCCATTCAGTATTGGTCGCCCACCTCCGGAACTCAAAGCAATAGATCTAAACCGAGCGCTCACCCTGACAAAGGTCACGTAACTGGGTCTCGGCCAGGGAGATAAGATCCAGGTCATCATAGATAATCCCCAAAGCCATTGAAAAATTCATCTATCGACCGGAGAGACTGCAATCCGGTCAGCAGAGAAAAGGCCCATGACTGCGCATCCCCTTTAAGCAGCGAAATGACCACACCAACCTTCTGCTCCTCATTACCAGAAGAATGTGGACGCAGTCTGAAATACAATTTGCACACCTCCCTGAATAGAATAAAATTATCACGTCCCCCAGAAAATCTGTCCGGGAGGGCGACCTTAGACTCCAAACAGGCCTGACACTCAGCACCCCCAGAACCACCAGCCTGTGGTCTCTGAATCTGGTTGCGGATGTCAGCTACCTCCAAGCAGAGTCCCTGCAGCCGTTCAGTAAGCGCAGTAATAGTATCCATGTCTGCACAAAAATGACATTAATTTCTGTTCGGCGGTTTATAATGTCACGCTCTGGTGTGGAGGGTATAGCTACACCAAGCGTAAGAGGGAGGGGAAAAGGACCAAACAAGGGAAATGGTCACCTCCTGCAGGAATCCTTGAAACTAGGTCCTGACTGACTACCAGTATGAACAGGCCTTAGTTGTAGGAAAGTTCATACACAGGAACCTAATAACAACTGACCCTAGTGAACCCTGCCGCTAGTGACAGGGGAAGGAGTCAACCCGTTCCTCCAAAAGGACGGACGACCAGGAGACTCCAGAAGGCAAAACCACAACAGGGAAAAGTAGGATAAACACAATAGGGAAAATTACACTTATCTTAATGCAGATATTGCAGCAACCGGATCTCAGCCGAGAACCACACCACACACAACAATGTCAGCAGAAAGTATAAACCGCAAGGGAAACTGGGAGAGAAAGGGATAAATAGGGGAAAGACAATCACCACACCCGCAACAGCTGAGGGGAAGGGGTGTGGTAAACAGCAACCAAACCAAGAGGAAAACATGTCAAATTATGTCACTTTTGAAAGTGTAGCCGATCGCCTGCAACCTGATGCAGGCACATTTGTGACAGACATCTACAGTGTTCCCATAACAGCACCCTGATAATAGTGACACTCACAGTGCCCCCATAATAGTGACAGTCACAGCACCCCCATAACTGTGACATCCACATTGCTGCTCACCGGAAGGGATGGTAAGGCATGGTGCATCCCAATGGAAATTAAGTCCAGAGAGTCAGGGTCTGCAGTAAACCAGTCTGCTTCTTTACTGGAGGAATTTAGGTGCAAAACAATACAAGCGAGTCATAGGGCTGGCTTCTCTAGTCTCCTCCTAGGTAGAAGAAAGGTTCATTGCTAAGGAAAGGCCTAAAATAGCTGTCCCTCTCTCTCTCAGAAGGCTGGTACCTGGGTCAAAAGCTGGAGGCTCATGGTCTGTAGCTCATAGTCTGGGTGGTTCCTTGGTCACAGGGATGGTGACCCATGGTCTATGGCTCAGTGTCCCCATGTCAGCGTCTTCTTCTGGTCACGCATGCAGACTGGCATCAGTCCCTCCCTCCAAGCACTGATCCTCAACACAAACAGCGTACCCATAACATGACATCCACAGTGCCCTCATAACAGTGACATCCACAGCATCCTCATAACAATGGCATCTTCAGTGCTTCCATAACAGTGACATCCACATTGCTTCCATAACAGTGACATCTACAGTGCCCTCAGTGCCATCCTCAGTGCCCTCAGTGACATCTACAGTGACATCCACAGTATTCCCAAATGTCATCCACAGCACCCCCTGTGCCATCCACAGTGCCCAAAGTGCCATCCACAATGCCCCCAGTGGCATCCACAGTGACCTCAGTGATAATGCGCCGTCTCCTTCTCCAGAGAGAAAAGGAAGAAGATGGCTAGGAACCTGAAGACTTGGAATGCTGCAGGGGAGGTCACATGACCGCGAAGAGGATCGTGGAAATACAAGTGTTGCAGTGGGTAATATCATTGTAATAATCTTCCCTCCACAGGTTATTTTTAAGGACAAATTTTGAAGTAGGGGCCAGAGAACTGCTTCAAAGTGAGCAAATGGGTTCAATATTATATGGAGTACCTGCAGATCATGCGTATGGTTTTGTAGAAATATACAGATATGGGTGATGATAAAATGTATATCTATCCATATGTATTATATAAGTGTCTATCTATGTATTATATAAGTGTATAAAATCTTGGGTGTAGACTGAATTGTAAAACAATAGAGAATCACTCTATAGATGAAGGTCTAAATACAGTTTCAAACCAGTTTGTCAGGGTTAATTGAAATATCAGGAAGCCTCTTTGCATTGGTAATCAAGGTGCCAGAAGAAATGTTTTGGTGAATTACATTTCAAAGGCTCCTGGGTGTTTTTCCCATTCCATTGCAAATAGCCACTATTGTGCGGCCAGGTTACATGTCTCCAACTTGAGTAGTTTGCGTTTGGGTGAAAACAAGGAAGAGACAGGTAATTGTAAAATGTTAATGTGGGAACATCGGCCTGATTCCCGTGCGCAGATAGAGGGTGGAGAAATCTGGAGGATCAAAACACTATTTTGATCTTGAATGAGATTGGTCGGCACCAGTGGCATGGGAACCTCACAAGGGGGATGCTTCAATTGAGTATAAAAAACCTTGGCCATGGTCACTTGGGAGATCCTAGAGGGGGGGGGAAGGATCCAAGGGGGAAGGAGCCTGTAAATCATACAGGTTGGGTCCCAGGAGGATTCTGGACATCAGACCAGGCCAGACGGAACTTAGTTCAGCCTTGGGTAACTATATGGTGATTCTTTATTGTTGAATTATTGTTTGATTATTGTGCTGGAGGGTTATTTTTGGAGGAACCGTCTGTATTGTTGTGTTTTTCTGGCTAATGTTCTAGGTCTGTTTGTATCAGTGTGGTTTTATATTTTCCAGTGTTTGATTGTTGGTTGATATTTTTCTATTTTCACACAGTTCATTTGTGTCTATAAATAATATAATTTCTTTTGTTTCTATGCACTGTTGTTGTGTGCTTTCTTCGCCGACCGTCCCCTAGAATTTACGTGAGGATATTATTATTGTTCAGTATTATTATGCTTTAATTTTAATATTGTCAATAATCCTATTTCTTACAGTTTGTCTTGGAAACTGGGGGATGGGGTACAAAACAGTGGGTGCAATGTTGTAGTCATTGAGTGGTTGTTAGTTCCCTCCCTCACTCACCCTTTCTCATCCTGAATTATACATTTATCGATAGTATGCATTGTGTAATATAAGACCCTGAAAAGCAAACGGGCATAGTGGAACCTTTAAAATCTGTTTTGTTTTTTTTTGTTGTTTGTTTTTAATAAAAAGATAAATGTTGTATCTCTATATACCATAACTGTGTTTATCTGAAAATCTTAAGTATGTTTATACATGTCTTTTGAACCCTTCTAACAGGCATTTTTAGAGATGCTCAAATATCTTCTTTGGAATGCTGAGTTCTCGTTGATGAGAATTTAGTAAGGAGAGATGCGTTCCATTGCTAGTGTATTTTCAGATAAGGCTCCCTTCTGTTTAGTAATAGTGTAATGATATCATGAATTGCACAACACACTTTTCCATTCCAAGGCATTTACAATTACAGTACACGCATTGGCATTTTTAAATGCCAGCATTGTGTATGGGTTGTCAGCTGAAAACAGTAGTATAGGTATTTTTTACAGTTGAAAGTCTTGCAACTGTTAAAATAGATGTTCATTTGCAGATGAAATTTGCAGAATGCAGTAACCTTTTGTGCAGCTTTTGGAGGAATTATATATGTGGAGTGTAATTGTTACCACTTCAGCCAAGTTCAAAGCTGTTACTTTCCTGAAGAGACAGAAGACCATATCAGCTTCCATATGGTTTATATGAGGATAGAATTGGCTCTTACCAATCACTACAGTATATTCCCCTTTACATTATCTAAGTTGGCATTTAGGAATAGCTTTTGTTTTTCTTAGCAGCCATGTCAAATACAGTGTTTTTTGACATATCAAGGCTAATTAAGCTGTATTAAAAAGTAACAAAACTTTTGATTAAAATGTCCCTAATGCCATAATAATACTTTCTGTATATCGCTAGGATATGCCCCCATTGTCTTATAGCGGTGGGAACCGTACCTATATCTAGAACAGAGCCCCGAAAGTGAAGGAGGACACACTGTGCATGCGCAGCCGCCCTCCATTCATTTTCTATGGGGCCAGCGAAAATAGCCATGGTCTGGCTCGGTTATTTCCATTAGCTCCATAGAAATGAATGGGAGCGGGGACCGCGCATGCCAGGTACGCTCCCATTCATTTCTATGGGGAGTCGGCTTGGTGGTGGCCAGACCGGAGCACTCCAGCCACCACCTTGCAGGGCTCCTTTCTGGATATAGGTGCGGGTCCCAGCGGTGGTACATACACCTGTAAGACAATGGGGGCATATCCTAGTACATCATGAGACAACTCATTTTGTATTTTTAATAAACTTTATCCCCCTAAAATGACTTCTCAGTGGTGTACAGTGTACAGGCTGTACAGATTATGAATGGGGTGTGGGCTCCTGTCTGTGCCTGCTTCGCGAAGCTAAGAGTCCTGCATGTCAGCTCTTAGTAAAGCAAGCACAGACAGAAGCCCGCTCCACTAATCCTGACATTACACAGGGAATCAATGTGCTATGCCAGCATTTAGTAAACCTCTGGGGGGAGGAGCAGAAATGTGCACTCCTGCCCGTTTTCCATGCACAGCGGGCCATTGATAAAGTGTAGAGCCCGTACTCCGTACACAGCTGAGAAGTCAGCAGTGTACAGAAAAGTGGGTTTTAAGCACACAGGGAATGGTATGCTTTAGGGAGGGAAAACTCATACTAGATAGGTGAGGTAAGGTACAGGATTCAAAGATTTTCCCATTCCTAGAGAATCTCCTGGCTTTCTAGTGGCTCAGTCCAAAGTGATATTTCTGACTTTAAAGGGGCTTCCTGGTACTTCAATACTGAAGGTCTATCCTCAGAATAGGACATCAATATCTGATTAGTGTTGAGCGAGCATGCTCGGCCGAATACTGTATTCGGTTGAGCATGGCGGCGCTCGGGACCACGCTGTGTTTGGCCGAACACAACGTGTGCTCGAGCGCCATGCTCAAGTCCCCTCCCCGCACGTTTCTTGGATGCTACACAGCCAATGAGCATACGGGGAGGTACTGGCATTCACTGTAATGCCGTAGCCATGTTGGCTACTGGCATTACACTGATTGGCTGGCCGGGAACGCGTCATCGGGTGCTATATAGCACCCAGTGACATGTGACCCGGCTCAGTCCGAGTCAGCGAGAGCTGCTGCAAGGAGGGCCAGATAGTGTAGGGATAGAAATTGGCTAGGCAGGGCTAGATTTTCTGTTGAATAGACCCAATAGCCCTTTTAAGGGCTATTATATCTGGCTGCAATATTTTTTTTTTTTGAGGGGGGGGTCAAAAATTGCGCAAGGTTGCCTGACCTAAGCACCACCTGCGCAGCGCGTGAATTATAACGTTTCTGTATCCTATATACCTGACATTTGTTGCTATTCTTTCTGCCGCTAATCAAGGCGACATTACCTGCGCTGCGTCTGCTGTATAACGTTTGCGCAAGGAGGGACAGATAGTATAGGGATAGGATTTGGCTAGGCAGGGCTAGTTGTTCTGTTTAAAAGACCCAAAAGTCCTTTAAAGGACTGTTGTTATATCTGGCTGCAATATTTTTTTTTTCTTTTGGGGGCAAAAATAACGCAAGTTTGCCTGACCCTAACACCACCTGCACAGCGTGTGCATTATAACGTTTCTGTATCCTATATACCTGACATCCGGTGTAATTTTTTCTGCCGCTAATCAAGGCAACATTACCTGTGTTGCGTCTGCTGTATAACGTTTACGCAAGGAGGGACAGATAGTGTACAGATAGGATTTGGCTAGGCAGGGCTAGTTGTTCATTACAGCGCTAGTTGTACATTACTAATGTAGCCTTGATTAGAGGCAGAAAAAAATGCAAAGCCCTTCAACACAAAAACCTAGCCCATATTGTTATATGTCTGGCTGCAATATTTTTTTTTTTTTGGGGGGGCAAAAATAACACAAGTTTGCCGGACCCTAACACCACCTGTGCAGCGTGTCCATTATAACGTTTCTGTATCCTATATACCTGACATCCGGTGTCATTTTTTCTGTCACTAATTAAGGCGACATTACCTGTGTTGCGTGTGCATTATAACGTTTTCGCAAGGAGGCACAGATAGTGTAGGGATAGAAATTGGCTAGGCAGGGCTAGTTGTTCATTACAGGGCTAGTTGTACATTACTAATGTAGCCTTGATTAGAGGCAGAAAAAAATGCAATGGATGTCAGGTATTTAGGATAAACAAACATTGTACCGCACATGCAGCACATGTAATGTCGCCTTGATTAGAGGCAGAAAAAAATGCAATGGGTGTCAGGTATTTAGGATAAACAAACATTGTACCGCACATGCAGCACATGTAATGTCGCCTTGATTAGAGGCAGAAAAAAATGCAAGGGGTGTCAGGTATTTAGGATAAACAAACATTGTACCGCACATGCAGCACATGTAATGTCGCCTTGATTAGAGGCAGAAAAAAATGCAATGGATGTCAGGTATTTAGGATAAACAAGCATTCTACTGCACACTCTGTGCAGCTGGTGTTAAGATTAGGCAAACTCGCGCCAATTTTGCATCCCCAAGAATAAAAATATTGCAGCCAAATATAACAATAGTCCTTAAAAGGACTTTAGGGTCTTTTAAACAGAACAACTAAGCCTGCCTACCCAATTTCTGCCTACACTATCTGTGCCTCCTTGAGCAAACGTTATACTGCACACGCAGCACAGGTAATGTGACATTACCTGCGCTGCGTCTGCTGCATAACGTTTGTGCATTCTAAATATTTCTGCCATTCGGTGAAATTTGTCTGCTCATACACTTTAAAAAAATCTGCGTAACAGTACTTTTGACAAATTTGCATACATACCATTTACTATGTGCAAGGCGAGCAGTAAAAAACAGGGAAGTGGGTGTGCTGCTGATGGTGCACGCAGTGGTCATGGCTCTTGGCACGGTGAAACTGTATATGCTGGCAGAGCACAAGAATCAAAGTCATCTAAAACTCCTAGCTTCATGTCCCAGTTTGACAAGACAGGTTCTTGTTAGGTCAACATGTCAGGAGGACCAGAGTGAGGTTAATTTTTTAGGTTAAAAAATTAGGGGTGAGGGCCTACTGGTGAACCTGTTAAATATTTAAAGGCGAGGGCAGCCTAATAAGCAGTTTGATATGATGGAGGAAGAGGACGAGAAGAGGAAGGAGTGCATGGAAATACAGTGTATTTAATACACCCTAAAAGCCACATTTAAAGTTCCTTTATGTTCAGCCGCTTTCCTCTGGTGGGGTAGCGAAGTCAGGGTCAATCCATGCCTTGTTCATTTTGATAAGCGTCAACCTGTCAGCATTTTCAGTTGACAGGCGGATGCACTTATCACTTATTATGCCCCCAGCGGCGCTAAATACCCGCTCCGACAAAAAGCTGGCGGCAGGGCAGGCCAGCACCTCCAAGGCATAGAGCGCCAGTTCGTACCACGTGTCCAGCTTAGACACCCAATAATTATAAGGCACAGAGGGACCGCTGAGGACGTTGACACAGTCAGATAGGTAATCCTTTACCATCTTCCAAAACTTTTCCCTCCTTGTGACACTAGGCCACTCATCAGGGTGAGGGTGCTGGCGGGGTGTCATGAAACTGTCCCAGGCCTTGGAGAGTGTCGCCCTGCCTCTATTAGAACTGCTGTGTGTTCCCCTCATCTCCTTTCCTCGGGTGCCCAAGGAACTAGGTACTCTCCCACCAGCGTTGTCAGCTGGAAATTTTTGGAGCAATTTTTCTACAAGGGTATTGCACCATCTTGCTAGTTTTCTCCACCAGAGGAATAAGAGATGAGAAGTTCTCTTTGTAGCGGGGGTCGACTCTCAATCTCCTCGTCCTCTTTCTCCTCTTCGGCCCATCCACGTTGAAGAAATGGAGTAAACCTGCTATGGGGGCAACCGTCTCCTGCTCCTCCTCCTCCTCCTCCAATTCGTGCTGATAAGACAAACCGAGGGTGGTCTGGCTATCACCCTGTGTAGTGTCTTCCCCCATTTCCACCTCTTCAACATGCAAAGCGTCCGCCTTTATTGTGAGCAGTGAGCATTTTAGTAGACACAGAAGTGGGATGGTTACGCTGATAATAGCATTATCGCCGCTCACCATCTGTGTAGATTCATCAAAGTTTCGTAAAACCTCACAGCGGTCAGACATCAATGCCCACTCGTCGCTTGTGTAGAGCGTAAGCTGACTTGAAAGGCGCCGACCGTGTTGCAGCTGGTATTCCACTACTGCCCTCTGCTGCTCACAAAGCCTGCCCAACATGTGGAAGGTGAAGTTCCAGCGTGTGCTCAGGTCGCATAGCAGTCAGTGAGCTGGCAAGTGTAAGCGCTGCTGCAGCATTGCCAGACCGGCGGAAACTGTAGGTAACTTTCAGAAATGGGCACACAGGCGGCCACCTTCACCAGCGGCTCAGGCAAATTGGGGTAGGTTTTGAGAAACTGCTGAACCAATACGTTGAAGCAGTTGTTTGGCCTGAGGGAGACTCCTGTTCGTCCTTCCTGTTGGAGGAACAGGTAGACTCATTCCTGTCATTAGTTCCAGGGTCCTATAGGGTCAGTTTGGTTTAGGTTCCTGTGTAAGAACTCGCCTACATTTGAGGCCTGTTCATACTGGTAGTCAGTTAGGATTAGAGTTAGGGTTTCCTTTAGGAGGTGTCCATCTTCCTTCCTTAGTTTCCAGGCCTAATCTCCTTTCCCTCCTACTCTCTGTGTGGTTTTCCCCCCACACCTGAGCGTGACAGTATGTGTTGAGCTTGCCGAGCTCCAAAGCCACCGCCAAGTTACAGCCGTTATCAGACACAACCACGCCTGGTTGTAGGTTGAGTGGCGAGAACCATAGCTCTGAGGTGGTGTGCTGTTTGTCACCTAAGCAAATAACTTTCAGCACAGCCTGGTGCCGACTCCCCACTGCAGTGCTACACTGCTTCCAGCTACTGACTGAAGTCTGACTGGTGCTGAAAGATGAGAATTGTGAGGTGGAAGTGGAGGAGGAGAAGGAGGGGTTGCAGCCGCTACTGTAGGTGTTGGCGGAAATCCTAACGGAAGTAGGGCCCGCAATCCTTGGTGTCGTTAGCACCTGTGCCATCCCAGGCTACGACTCGCTCCCAGCCTCCACAACGTTCAACCAGTGTGCCGTCAGGGAAATGTAGCGTCCCTGGCCAAAAGTACTTGTCCATGTGTCAGTTGTTAAGTGGACCTTCCCAGTAACTGCGTTGGTCAGGGCACGGGTTATGTTTTGGGACACATGCTGGTGTAAGGCGGTGACGGCACACCGGCAAAAATAGTGGTGGCTAGGTACTGAGGAACGAGGGACAGCCGCCGCCATCAGACTGCGAAAAGCCTCAGTGTCCACAAGTCTAAACGGCAACATTTCCAGCGCCAGCAATTTGTAAAGGTTTGCATTTAGTGCTATGGCCTGTGGGTGGGTGGCTGGGTATTTGTGCTTTCGTTCAAAGGCCTGGGGTATGGACATCTGTACGCTGTGCTGGGACACAGAAGTGGATGTGCTCGCGGATGGTATTTGCAAAGGTCCAGGTGCAGGGCGGGAGGTATCTGGGCCTGCGTCTTGGACAGGGGATTGGCTAGCACGTAGCACAGGGGAAGAAGAGGTAGTGGTGTGACCCGCAGACCCCTGATTGTGGACCCAGGCGTTTGGCCCACCTATCAGGGTGCTTTGCTGCCATGAGGATTGTGCTGGTGGTGGTCAGGTTGCTAGTGTTCATGCCCTTGCTCATTTTGGTATGTCACAGGTTGCAAATGACAATTTTTTTATCGTCAGCACATTCCTCAAAAAAGCGCCAGACTGCGGAACACCTACCCCTTGGCAAGTGAGATTGTCGCAAGGGGGGGCTGTTTGGCGTGGCCTGCCTTTTCCCTTTTGCCACCCCACTGCCTCTTCCAGCCTGTTGCGGTGCTGCAGATCCCCTCTCTCTACTGCTGTCCTCGCTTGGCTTTCCACCTTCCCAGGTTGGGCCAGTGATTTTATCGTCCACCACCTCCTCTTCCACTTCTTCACTCTGGTCCTCCTCCTGACATGTTGACCTTGAGTGCTGCTGACACTCAAAAACATTATGGGCGAGTGCCTGCTGCTGATCTGACCATCTAAAACATTAAGGGCGAGTGCCTGCTGCTGATCTGACCTTCTAAAACATTAGGGGCGAGTGCCTGCTGCTGATCTGACCGTCTAAAACATTAGGGGCGATTGCCTGCTGCTGATTTGACCGTCAAAAACATTAGGGGCAAGTACCTGCTGCTGATCTAAAATATTAGGGGTGGGGGCCTGCTACGACTTGCGCTTTATATACAAGTAAATATATGTTTCCTAACAATATTTCCTCTAAAATCAATTTTTTCCTAGGTTTTGGGCGTATTCTTGTCATTCCGTAAAAGTGGCGTAATACTTGGATAACATGGTTAACAGCAGCGACTTTGGAGTCCAAGATGCATCCATACATCCTCCCAATGCTGTTCCCAAACCATTTCAGTGGTGTTTCCATCATTTTCTCACCTTTCCCTATGAACCAGACACCCTCCCCTCTTTAGAGCAAGGGGGTGCTTGGTTTAGTGCTCGGGTTCTCCCATTGACTTCCATTATGCTCAGGTGCTCTGTCGAGCACTCGAGTACCGCCTAGTATTCGACCCGAGCACCCGAACACTACGGTGCTCGATCATCACTATACCTGATTGGTGGGCAGGGTTTGTCAACCGTACAGAAATTTTTGGACCGTCAGTAAAAATAGGTGACTTTTTTCCTGTGTCCATAAAAAAAAAATAGAAGTGTCTGTTATTTTTTTAAGGTTGGTGGTAGATTATTTTGCTGGTAATTACCATCATTGTACAGCTCACAGTAAATGCTGGTAATGAGGTGTATCAGTATATTCAGCTATAGACCTGTATTACTTATAATCTTATCATTCATTATGGTTTTGCAATGTGTCCGTAAAAATATTGGCTGTCCGTGATTTTGGTATAAATTGTCCAGAAAAACTAAAAATTCTGGTTGGCAACTCTGATGGTGGGTGTCACAGGGAGCCGGCGGTGCGTTCCCCCTGCGCTGCGCTGCGCCGTGCCGCCGGTCTCCTCTGCGTGTGCTCCCTGCGTCTTTGCTCCCATGGCAACCCAGAGCGGGGAGGACTCGGCGCGCTCTCTGCTGCCACGCATCTGGCGTCCTCCCCACCCCCTTAGACAATGAGCAGGTAGGGGGATTTGAGCGCTGGCAAATCATAAGCAAGCGCTCAGTAAATATTATTCCCCATTAGACAACGAGCAGGTAGGGGGTTTGAGCGCTGGCAAATCATAAGCAAGCGCTCAGTAAATATTATTCCCCATTAGACAACGAGAAGGTAGGGGGTTTGAGTGCTGGCAAATCATAAGCAAGCGCTCAGTAAATATTATAATTAGGGTCACGTGGCCTTTGCCACGTCACGTGACCCATCTGGAGGGTTATTTAAACAGGCAACCTGCTGGCCACAGATTGCCTGTGATTGGTCTATACCTCCAGCGCTAGTGCTTGATTCTCATTTGCGACTACAGTGTTTTTTGACTTCGGCTTGTCTATTTTGACCTTGCTCCTGCTCTCTCCTCTGGTTTTGACGCGACTTCCTGGTACGACTTTTGGCTTGCTGACCTTCCGATATTGTGTTTGTGTTCTGTCTTGGTTTATTGTGTTCTCCTCTTGTTTCCCTTCCCTTTACACCCCAGCACTTATTCAGGCTAGGGATTGCCACCCAGTTACTTGCCATTACCTAGGATGGGCCGTGTAAGTAGGTAGGGGTGGGGGCTCAAGTCAGGGCTCACTTTTCCCCTCCGTGACAGTAGGGCTCCAACCCCAATCCCTGCCGATCAGCTGTTTCAGAGTAACTCCAGTGCTGGAACTCATCCCCGAAACTACACATGCATACAAATTCAGTTAATTAACATACTTTTACGAGGGAGTAAAAGAGGAGAAGTCGCGATTCTGACCTTTTTCTATTAACCAGACACCCTTCCCTCTTCCGAGCCTGGTTTAGTCCCATTGACTAATATTATGCTCAGGAGCACTCGAGAATCCCTAGTGCTTGGCCAGAGCGCCAGAGCGCCCGAGCATACGAGCACAGAGGTGCTCGCTTAACACTAGTGAGCACATGTAGCTTCTCTCACTTCCTCAGCTAAGTCACAACTAACTGAGCTAGGGGCGGATCTAAGTACAACACCTAACTTCCTACAGAGCCAGAAGCGTTAACCCTAACTAATCCATATAGAGATATGCTGATTCATTACAAGGCTTTAACATATTAAATAACATTATGCAAAAAAAATAATAATAATAATTTGCAAGTACCCTATTTTAGGGTACTCCAAATATTAGAAGGTTGTGCTGCATTGAGAATTGTGCATGGCCTGTTTCAGCAAATAAGGTAAGCTTATTTCATTTTTTCTAGAAGAATCTTGAAATTTTTGGTGTGGATAACTAATTCATTTTACATTTCTATTCTGCTGCATTCATTTGAATGTATAGTATAGATATTTGATAGTGGAGGCACAAAAACTCAATATGAATTAAGGATTTGTATAAAAGTGTATAATTTATTTTTTTCAGCAGTTCTTTTGATATTTATTACTATGAGTCATGCTCACAAGTCTGAATGTAGGTGTAACTATTGAGGTTTTTTTTATTCCAAGCTATGTGATGACAAGGGGTAGGTATACCTTAGTTATTAGCGTAAAGTGTTACTTTTAACTGTAGCGTGATGTTAGAATATAAGAAGCTGTAATGATTGATTCAGTACTTTCAACTTGGTACGTAAACTTGCAAGATGACTTCATTAGGCATTTAGTACAATATCAAGGAATTCAAGAATTGCTCATTAGTCTTATCTAACAAGATATATTTAACAAAGCCTCTCAAATCTCTGAGGATCAGACTCAAAAGCTTGAACTGTAATTGTATAACATGTTCATTCAAGACATTCAAGACATCTTATAACATAAATCATAATTATTTCTTAAAAGGAACAAAAATATGAAAAATCACATTATTTAGCTTAGAATGATGATAATGCATATGATTTATTACGTTGTTCACCTAATGTGGTATCACATGCTGCCTTTACATTATTGTAGAGGTGAGCAAATTAATTTTAAACAAATTTATTTTTTTACAAATTTCATAAAAATGTATCTGCCAAATGACTTCAAAGTTTTGGCCATTTATTGGCCACACAAAAATGGTGACCATTGTTATTTTACTGTGAAAATAGGAGGTAGGAGGAAGATAAAGAATCACCTGACATGGGGAGGAATTGGGGGGAGGGCTTTCCCTGATTGGCTCAGAGCCTGATAGACAGCCCGATCAGCCAAATAGGTGGCAGTATTCAGCCAGGTCCTTCTGTTGACAATGAGTCTGACACCATTCTGTTCTCATTTGTGGATGTGATAGAATGTGTTTTAGTTGCAGACACAAGCCAGTTACTAGGAACATATAGGGACACTATCGGGATATAATTGGAGATATAATTGGTTAGATTTTAGAGTTTTATCAGAGAAGGCTTAGTATAGAGAGTGAATGAGGAACTGTTCACTCTCTCACTTGTTTGATATAGCTTGCAAGCAAGTTCTGCTTTACAGAATCTTGCAAGAAACTCATATTATTCTGTATGAAAAAGTAGCCAGCTTTTTTTGTAAAAAAGTTTCTACAGTTCATAGGCTTATTTCCAGCACCCTAATAGCATACATTCTTCTAGTGGAATCCTGTCGGATCCTGTTGGAATATAGAACTGGTAAGCATTCAGAATCAGAACAAGTTTGTCCTTCTTTGTGCCTCCCCAAGCAGTACAGTGTTGTGTCATCATAATGTGCTTCTCAAACTCCTCCTACTCCTTCTTGTCCTCTCTGTCATGAACATCTATAAAAGAATGTGTGCCCATGAGAAAACTTTTAGTGAGCATCAATTAGCTTGTGTGCAAGCTGAACTCACAAATGACCAAGTTTCTGATGGTGTAGCTGCTACCATATCACTTAGTTGTGGTAAATGTGGCACAGTTCTTTGCCTTAAAAATCACAGAAAATAATGCACTAACACAATAAATACAAACATTATATATGGACTAAGCCCTCATTCTGATATGATTAAATCTGAGACTCTCAGCCAATATATTTTGATCCAAACAAATCTGTGCCCTTCCAGCGCCAAGGTCATCTCAGTCAGGTGGTCAGCCAGGCAGGACCTACTCTAAATCTATCTATGCCATTGGGCATTTACATTCAGGGGAGCAGACCCTGCACATATAGTGTGCTGCTTCTTGTTACCTCTGTCCAATCAAGCAACTGATGAGAGGAAGAGCATAGCACAGCGATATGTACCACCTAATCAAGGTCGCCTCTTAGGCGGGGAAAAAGTGCACAAAAAAGCTACTCCCAAGATAAAATAGAAGCGCATTCACACTTGTCAATTCCCATCCGTGTCCATAGTGGTGCAGTCCCACTCCATCAGAAAAATGTTATTCTTTTAAAAAAAAATTATTCCTCTGTATGCCATGAATTGGACTTTTTGCAAAGAGAGGCACCTGTAAAATTGGCTCATCATTATGGAAATGTAGAGCAGTTCCATGCCTTCACCAAAATGTAATTCTGCTGTGTGATAATCGGATTTCTGCCTAGCTGTCCATTTTTTTTTTCAAAATATTTGTTTAAAATTGTCTTTTCTTTATAAATAACTGCGGCATTTCCCCATGGACTGTTCTGTGACCCCATGGACTTCAGTGGAAGCAGCTTTGAGGAGCAGCTACATGTGACCTAGTTAGCTCTCACTGTACTGTCTTGTCCAGCCTCCACTGTCCACTTGAATGTACCTGCATTAGGTTGCAGGCGTTCGGCTAGACTTTCAAAAGTGACATAATTTGACATGTTTTCCTCTTGGTATGGTTGCTGTTTACCACACCCCTTCCCCTCAGCTGTTGCGGGTGTGGTGATTATCTTTCCCCTATTTATCCCTTCCTCTCCTAGGATCACTTGCGGTTTATACTTTCTGCAGACATTGTTGTGTGTGGTGTGGATCTCGGCTGAGATCCGGTTGCTGCAATATCTGCATTAAGATAAGTGTCATTTTCCCTTTTGTGTTTATCCTACTTTTCCCTGTTGTGGTTTTGCCTTCTGGAGTCTCCTGTTCGTTCGTCCTTTTGGAGGAACGGGTAGACTCCTTCCCCTGTCACTAGTGACATGGTTCTCTAGGGTCAGATGTTATTAGGTTCCTGTGTATGAACTCTCCTACCACTAAGGCCTGTTCATACTGGTAGTCAGTCAAGGCCTAGTTTCATGGTTTCCTACAGGAGGTGACCGTTTCCCTTGTTTGGTCCTTTTCCCTTCCCTCTTACACTTGGTGTGGCTATACCCTCCACACCAGAGCGTGACACCACTCCATTTTGTATATAATGATGTATATATGGGAATTCTGTTCATATTTCACCTTCTATACCAGGTGTAACTTAATATATCATTTTGTTACCTCTTCTAGTATCTGAAGAAGGCTTGCTGCCGTAAACATTTATATACAGTACAACCGGAAAAATGTTGAATAAATCATGTATGATTTGCATATCATCCCATGAAGTACAGAGTCTCTATTTTACTGGTTTTACTGGTCTGGGACCTACATGTATCTCTAGCACCCTCAAGACTAGTGTCATTAAACCACTTGCATACATGCATATAGTTTTCTATTGACAAATAGAGGATAGACCATCAATATCTGAGTCTGCCACTCCACAATCCCGCCATCAGCTGTTTCAGAATAGCTCTGTTGCAGACTGAAACGGAAACTCTGAATTACCATCTCTGTCCATTGTATAATAGGCAGCAATAGTAACTGCAGAACTGCTCATATTCATTTCAATAGGAGCAGCGTTGCAGTAACCAGCTCTGTCCACTACATAACAGACGAAGATGTGTAGTTTCGGGGATGAGTTCCAGCACTGGAGCTACTCTGAAATAGCTGATCGGCAGGGATTGGGGTTGGGGTTGGTGTTGACAAACCCTGCCCACCAATCAGGTATTGATGTCCAGTGAGAGGGTTTTTAGCGAGGCAGGTGGCGCTGTCACCCAAATTTTATTCTGCTATATGACATTGGTACTTCTGGGCAGCTGTCTGTAAACTTGTCTCCTTTTAGAAATGTCAAGCAATTCTGCTCCTCTGCCCTAATTTTATTCTATTCTATGACAGTAGTACTTCTGGCTAGCTGACTGTGAAAATTGTCTCCATTTAGAAATGAGGCACAATTCCATGCCTTCACCTAAACTGTATTCTTGTCTATGGCAGTAGTACTTCCGGATAGCTGTCCTTTTTTTTTAACTGTTTAAAATGGTCTTGTTTAAACTGTGTCCTTTCCATGGCACATAGACTTGTGGGTATGCAGAATGGAACAGTGGCTAGAAATTTCCCAGTTTGCTCTCATTATACTGTCTTGTCCAACCTCCATTGTCACCTCAAAGACCGTTTTCAGCACAGTGTCATACTCAAAAGGATAAAGTTGTCCTTTATCAGTGTACAAAACAATACTTTTTTCAAAACGAATCAGGGTTGGACACCGTAAATAGTAAACTTAAAGGGAACCTGTCATCTCCGAAACACCCCCTGAACTAGAGTAAGCGTTGTATAGTTTAAGTGATGCTGAATCCGAACATGTAATTTTTATCTTCGTACTCACTTGCATTCTGACGCTGTGCTCTGACAAACCAGCAGTAAAATGCATTCACTGGACTCCAGTGCTCACTCACATAATGGAGAGGACTCAAAGAAGAGTCCAGTGAGTGCATTTTACTGCAAGTTTGTGGGAGCACAGCGTCGGAATGGAAGCGAGTATTAAGATAAAACTTACATATTCGGATTCAGCATCACTTACACTGTAAAACGCTTAGGCTACTTTCACACTGGCGGCAGGCCTGATCCGGCAGGTGAAGGGTGCTGCCGGATCAGGCCTGCCGCAGTGACATGTGTGGAGCCGGAACCGCGCTCCGGCCCCACACATGTCACACAGTACATACATATACATACACATAAACATACACACACATAAAGACATACAAACACACATACATACTTACATGCTCCCCGGCAGGTCTTCGGAGCGTCAGGACGGCTCACACAGGTCACGATTCCCCACAGCGCCCTCTGCTGGGCGCCTGGTGGAATCGTCATCTGACGATTCCACCAGGCGCCCAGCAGAGGGCGCTGTGGGGAATCGTGACCTGTGTGAGCCGTCCTGACGCTCCGAAGACCTGCCGGGGAGCATGTAAGTATGTATGTGTGTTTGTATGTCTTTATGTGTGTGTATGTTTATGTCTGTATGTGTCTATGTGTACCCGGATCCGTAATGGACTCCATTGAAAGTCAATGGAGGGCGGATCCGGTTACCATTATGGTCACACCAGACGGATCCACCCCCATTGACTTGCATTGGGGGTCATTCCGGATCCGTCTTGGTGCGGATGCCTGGACCGGAGAGCAAACCGCAGCATGCTGCGGTTTGTTCTCCGGTCTGAAGACGGAACGGAATGCTTTCAGGAGCATTCCGTTGTCTTCAGTTCAGTTTTGTCCCCATTGACAATGAATGGGGACAAAACTGAAGCGTTTTATTCCGGTATTGAGCCCCTATGACGGAACTCAATACCGGAATTTTAAAACGCTAGTGTGAAAGTAGCCTAACTCTAGTTCAGGGGGTGTTTCGGTGATGACAGGTTCCCTTTAACTACTTAACAGGATATCTCCAGACAGCTTAAGGGTTTGTTTGTTTGTTTGTTTGTTTTATTTTGTTTTTGTTTTTTTTTTAAGGGGGAGCAATACAAGTATGTAATGCGTGTTTTACAATACAAAGGGTAGAGTTTGAAATATCTGAGAGAAAACACATGAAATACTAGCCCAAAATTTGTGTCAGGGCATCTCCAGACAGTTCAAGTGTTGGTGTATGTGTGTGGGGCGATAATCTCATAGTAGGTTGACAACTTTTATTTTATACTAGAGAAAGCTTTTTTTCTGAATCTGTATATTTGAATGTACATAAGATGTGAGGGCCAAATCTGTTAGCACCACCAATACTGCATTATTTACAAAGTCACTTGTCGGTAGCAATGCCTTCAGTGTGTTTATGGACAGGGAAGGACATTTTATTGCATCCCTCTATCTTTAAGTTCCAGAAAACAGATTTGCAAACTGTTCCATATTTTGTGTGACTGAGTACATTAGGCCAAAAATGTCAGGAATATGGAAGGGTTACAAACAAAAGATCCAGGAACAGGCCTTGTCCTCCCAGAGTCAGAATGTTTGTTAGTGAGTTAATATATATCTCTTAATAATATAAAAATGAGTTTCTGTCTGTCTGTCTGTCTTTCTGTCTGTCTGTTCTCTATGCGCGACCAAACTACTGGACCGATTTTCACCAAATTCGGCACACAGGTACATCAGGTGTCCGGGAAGGTTTTAGACCAGGTCTCATCTCTCTAGGACATACCGTTCCTGAGATATTCCAAAAATATGATCTCCATTAGCCAACATTACAACTGGGAACTTTGGTTTTAAACTCCAACTGCCATTCTCTGCAAAGGCACACACAGGGATGGCAGGTTTCCATAACAACCAGGTAATTATCAGCAGCTGAGGATCTCATCCATTTCTATTCACTGACACTGTTAAAGGTATTCCGGTTACCATAAATATAACTTATGTTTTTTTCTATTACTACAGTTCAGTAGTAATAAAAGATGTTTTCCTCCACTGCTGCCTATTGCGTGGGCTCATAAATAAGCATGGTATTGACCTTTAATTCAGGCCACCCTAAAAGAAGTACTTAAAACCCCCGCCCCAGGTCTCACTAAGCCACACCCCCGACTCCATCAGGCCACACCCCCTTTCACTCCGCAGCCAACAGAGATTGAAAAAATAAAGGTAAAAATCAACTTCTGTCAGCTGCAGGGATGGGTGGGAGGTTGACTTTCTTTCTGCAACAACACACACAAACATTAAATGAAATAGATTAAATACACCCATGCGAAGCGTCTTGCTAATCCATGCCCCCGACTCTGTCAGGTTACGCCCCCTCCCACTCCGCAGCCAATGGGAATTGAAAAAATGAAGGTAAAAATAAACTTCTGTTTGCTGCAGGGTTGGGAGGGTGAATTTCTCTCTGCAACGACACACAAAAATTTTAGATGAAATAGACTAATTATAGACTACAACCATTCGAAGCCTTTTGCTAAGCCACGCCCCGTCTGTCAGGCCACGCCCCCTCTCACTCCGCAGCCAACAGGGATTGAAAAAATAAAGGTAAAAATCAACTTCTGTCAGCTGCAGGGATGGGTGGGAGGTTGACTTTCTTTCTGCAACGACACACAGAAACATTAAATGAAATAGATTAAATACATCCATGTGAAGCGTCTTGCTAATCCACGCCCCCGACTCTGTCAGGTTACGCCCCCCTCCCACTCCGCAGCCAACGGGGATTGAAAAAATAAAGGTAAAAATAAACTTCTGTTTGCTGCAGGGGTGGGAGGGTGAATTTCTCTCTGCAACGACACACAAAAATCGTAGATGAAATTGACTAATTTTAGACCTCGACCATTCAGTACTAATAAAAGCTGTTTTTTTCCACTGCTACCCATTGCGGGTCCCCATAAATTACCATGTCATCGACCTATAATTCATGCCACTCTGCCCCCTGCCCCAGATCTCGCAAAACCACGCTCCGACTCTGTAAGGCCACGTCCCCTCCCACTCCGCAGCCAACGGGGATTGAAAAAATGAAGGTAAAAATCAATTTCTGTCAGCTGCAGGGGTGGGAGGGAGGTTGACTTTCTCTCTGCAACGACACACAGAAACATTAAATGAAATAGATATAATATACCCGAGCAAAGCAATGTTTTCTTCCACTGCTACCCATTGTGTTTCCTCAAATTACCATGGCATTAACCTATAATTCAGGCCACCCTGAAATGAAGGACTTAACCCCCCCCATGTCCCATTAAACCACACCCCCTCCCACTCCGCAGCCAATAGGGATTGAAAAAATGAAGGTAAAAATCAATTTCTGACAGCTGCATTGACTTTCTCTCTGCAACGACACACAGAAACATTAAATAAATAGATGAAATATACCCAGGCGAAGCCGGGTCTTTCTGCTAATATATATATATATATATATATATATATATATATATATTAGAGAATTATAAGAAAAATAATGTTTTGTACACATTACCCTTAAAAAAATTTTTAAAAAAGAAATGTCTATACAAAATAGCAAAACAGCTATATATTTGCATCATTATTTTGGCAGTCAAAGAAATGAAAAAGTTAGGGCTGTCAGGGCATTATCCTATCTAATATTTCTAAAGGGTGCATTATCTTTTGGGACCAATACTACTATTATGTCTTTGGATTGTCAGAGGCAAATAGTGCACCCAGAGGAAACCCACAGAAACATGGAGAGAAAATACAAACTCAATGTAAATGTGGGTGCACACAGTTAAGCCCCTCCAACTGGTCTTAAAATGTAAAACTAGAATTAGAAATGATGCATCATTAAGCCTGAGACCCAGACACATCTGAGGTAAATGTATATCTTCACATTATACAAACCTCATCACTGCAGGTGGAAGGGAACTGTCTATATGTCTTATACTGACTCTGAAGAGGCTCAAGACAGTATTGCTATCTTGTTATGGCAGCACATACTTCAGCTGAAGTCTAGATGGGAACAGCATGGGAAGGTCTCTTTAATGGCATCATTCACGTGAAGAAAACTTTGAGAGAATATATAACTCTATGACTTTGACCAATGATTAATTATTAACTTGTGCTTGGAGTAATATATTAAAGAGGTTCTTCAGTAATTGGAGTGTGTATTATAATGTATGGTACATTATCTGCAGAATCATTATTGGGGGGAGGGGTGGAGGGGTGGAAGGAGAAGACAGCTAATGGACTAGACTCAAGAAAGGGTGCACAGCTAATACTGTTATCATTCACATATACACCGATAGATATTTCTAATTTAAATGGCTTATTCCACAAAAAATATGTATCACCTATCCACAAGATAGGAGATAAATGTATAATTGCTGGAGGCACCACCGCTGGGAATCCCACCAATCACTAGAATATAGTTCCTGAACTCTTGTTCTGGAGGAGTTTGGATGGAACAGTGGTCATGCATGCACCCTGCTGCTTCATTTAAAGGGGTTATCCCATGATTAATATAAAATATCAAAATCAGATATCATATAGTACATGTAAGTCTATTTTTAACAAAGCTAGAACCATCCCTGTACTTCACATGGATCCAGAGATCTCCCTATTCATTGCTCTGCTAGATTTATATCAAGCTGGCAGGATAGGGAGTGTCTTTTCTGCTGCAGCTCAGGGGGCATGTCCTTTATGCTGGAGCTGTCTATCCCTATCCCAGCTCAGAAGGCAGTTGAAAAATGACACTGGGCATGTGTGTCCATCTCAATGAGCAGGAGAAAGAAATAAGAAAAAGAACAAAGAGCAGGTGACGCTATACAGATACATTTTATTGAATAACTCGGTGCCTACGCAAAATTTTTAACTGATGCATGTTTTCAGATCCAGGTACTGGTTTGAAAACTGTAAAATATTTTTTGTGGGACAACCCTTTTAATGTCTATGGGAATGATGGAGACAGCCAAGTGCTGCACTCAACACTCTCTCGAAGTGTAGCCAGCTTGCTCCAATTTTGAGTGGACAATAGTATGTAGGCATGACCGCCCTCCATTTAAAATGTACCACAACAAGGGCTTGGAACCCCCTTTTAGTAATCAGTGGGGCCCCCACTAATCGTACCTTTTTTTCTTATCTATGGAATGATAAATATGAGATAAATAGAGATAGATAGATAGATAGATAGATAGATAGATAGATAAACGCTTTACATAGATAGACTGACACAGACAGATTCCATTTTCTGTGCTAAGATTTTAGTAGTTACAGTATAGTATCCTGCTTCTGTACTGCTTAGATCAATGCTATCCAAGTGCTGCAAATGATGAGCACAATTACAATAAAAAATACTCCAGAATCTTTATCCATGACTACACCAAATAAATCTGCCTAATGGACATCGAATGAGTACAAACATTGATGTTTTTCAATATTCTTAAAGGATGTTTTAGACTACTCTTAAACTGTGCTAATTTGTTACATTTGTCTAAGTAGGTTTTCCAAAGACAACTCCCATTAAAGCTAATCACTTTCATTCAATAAAGTGCTAATCTGGTGTAAAGCAGAGAAATGTGCCATGAGGTACGTAGAGATTCATATTCAGGAAGAGTAGATGAATCTCTCATTAGCTTTGTCAGTCTGCTAAAACCATGTCGGAGATGTATAAAAGTGTTATTTTAACATTCTCTGCTATTAATAATTACTATTAAGAACTGCCAGAGAAGTATGGCATTATATGTCACCCTTTCAGATGAAAGTGTGACCGTATAACACATGGTGGCACTAAGTTCTCCAGTGTAGGAGCTAATCCATGCAGCAGCAATCTGCTCTGGCCAATAGAGTTTCCAAGCAGAGGACAAACATCTATGATGTCTATATGCTGTAAATGAAATAAAAAATATAGGGATTGTCCTGATAGAATACCCTATTTAAGACATAGGATATAATAAAACATTTTACAAAATTAAATGGGTTATCCAATTATTAATGTAAAAAATAGTGTTGATCGAGCACTGTGATGCTCGGGTGCTCTGGTCGAACACTAGGTAGTGCTTGAGTGCTCGACCGAGCACCCGAGTACAATGGAAGTCAACGGGAGAAGCCGAGCACTAAACCAGGCTCTGAAGAGGGGAGGGTGTCTGGTTCATAGGGAAAGTTGAGAAAATGGTGGAAACACCATTGAAATGGTTTGGGAACAGCATGGGGAGGATGTCTGGATGCATCTGGGACTCCAAAGTCGCTGCTGTTAACGATGCTGCCAAAAATTACAAGGAACAGGCACTCCGATACAACTGGTATATCACATAAAGGAGGACCTCATTCACATTGTGGTACAATTGTTCATGTCGTGGGACTCCTACACTCATAAAGCCCTTTATTACACATAAAGGAGGGCATCAGACACACCCTTGAAAAATTAGGATTGTTAGACTGCTGCTGACACTCAAAAACAATAGGGGTGACGTTCTGCTGCTGAGCTGACCGTCTAAAAAATTATGGGTGAGGTCCTGCTGCTTAGCTGACCATCGAAAAAATTATTGGTGACATGCTGCTGCTGCGCTGACCGTCGAAAAAATTATGGTTGAGGTCCTGCTGCTGAGCTGACCATCTAAAAAATTATGGTTGAGGTGCTGCTGCTTAGCTGACCATCTAAAAAATCGTAGTTGAGGTCCTGCTGCTTAGCTGACCGTCTAAAAAATTATGGTTGACATGCTGCTGCTTAGCTGACCGTCTAAAAAATTATGGTTGAGGGCCGGCTGGTGAGCAGACCATCTAAAACATTATGGTTCAGGGCCTGCTGGTGAGCTGACCATGTATAACATTATGGGTGACATGCTGCTTCTAAGCTGACCGTCTAAAAAATTATGGGTGAGGTGCTACTGTTTAGCTGACCGTCTAAAAAAATATGGGTGACATTCTGCTGCTGAGCTGACCATCTAAAAAATTATGGTTCAGAGCCTGCTGGTGAGCTGACCATCTAAAACATTATGGTTGAGGGCCGGCTGGTGAGCAGACCGTCTAAAACATTATGGTTCAGGGCCTGCTGGTGAGCTTACCATCTAAAACATTATGGTTGAGGGCCTGCTGGTTAGCTGACCGTCTAAAAAATTATGGTTCAGGGCCTGCTGGTGAGCTGACTGTCTAAAACATTATGGTTCAGGGCCTGCTGGTGAACGTCAAGGGAAGACTAATAAGCAGTTTCATATGATGGAGGATGAGGAGGAAGAGGACGAGAAAAGGAAGAGGTACATGGGAATACAGTGTATTCAATACACCCTAAAAGCCACATTTAAGGTTCCTTCATGTTAAGCCTCTTTCTTCTGGTGGGGTAGAGAAGTCAGGGGCAATCCAGGCCTTGTTCATTTTGATATGCGTCAAACTGTCAGCATTTTCAGTTGACAGGCGGATGCGCTTATCAGTTATTATACCCCCAGCGGCACTAAATACCCGCTCCGACAAAACGCTGGCAGCAGGGCAGGCCAGCACCTCCAAGGCATAGAGCTGAGGACATTAACACGGTCAGCTAGGTACTCTTTTACCATCTTACAAAACTTTTTCCTCCTTGTGACACTAGGCCGCTCATCAGGGTGAGGGTTCTGGCGGGAGTGTTATGAAACTGTCCCAGGCCTTAGGGAGTGTCACCCTGCCTTTGTTGGAACTGCTGTGTGTTCCCCTCATCTCCCCTCCTTGGGTGGCCAAGGAACTATGTACTCTGCCGCCAGTGTTGTCAGCTGGAAGTTTTTGGAGCAGTTTTTCTACAAGGGCCTTCTGGTATTGCACCATTTGCGTGTCCTCTCCACTAGAGAAATAAGAGATGAGAAGTTCGGTGTTGGCTAAAATGCGTATAATGCAAGGGTCACAGGACAGGCAGCATAGCATGTAGTTAGCCATGTGTGCCAGACTCCCAGGAGGATGACTCTCAATCTCCTCCTCCTCGTCCTCTTCCTCCTCTTTGGCCCATCCATGCCGAAGAGATAGTGTAAACATGCTATGGGTACTACCTCTGTAGAGGTGGCAACCGTCTCCTGCTCCTCCTCCTCCAATTCGCGCTGAGAAGACGAACCGAGGGTGGTCTGACTATCACCCTGTGTAGGGTCTTCCCCCATTTCCACCTCTTCCACACGCAAAGCATCCACCTTTATTGAGAGCAGTGAGCTTTTTAGTAGACACAAAAGTGGGATGGTTACGCTGATAATTGCATTATCGCCGCTCACCATCTGTGTAGATTCATCAAAGTTGCGTAAAACCTCACAGAGGTCAGACATCAATGCCCACTCGTCGCTTGTGAAGAGCGGAAGCTGACTGGAAAGGCGCCGACCGTGTTGCAGCTGGTATTCCACTACTGCCCTCTGCTGCTCACAAAGCCTGCCCAACATGTGGAAGGTGGAGTTCCAGCGCGTGCTCAGGTCGCACAGCAGTCGGTGAGCTGGCAAGTGCAAGCGCTGCTGCAGCATTACCAGGCCGGCTGAAGCTGTAGGTGACTTTCGGAAATGGACACACAGGCGGCGCACCTTCACCAGTAGCTGAGGCAAATTGGGATAGGTTTTGAGAAACCACTGAACCACTAAGTTGAAGACATGGGCCAGGCATGGTATGTGTGTGAGGTTGCCGAACTCCAAAGCCGCCACCAAGTTGCGGCTGTTATCAGACACAACCATGCCTGGCTGTAGGTTGACTGGCGAGAGCCACAGCTCAGCCTGGTCCCTTATGCCCTGCCACAGCTCTGCGGCAGTGTGCTGTTTGTTACCTAAACAAATAAACTTCAGTACGGCAGGGTGCCGCTTCCCGACTGCTGTGGTACACTGCTTCCAGCTACTGACTGAAGTCTGACTGGTGCTGCAAGATGTGAATTCTGCAGTGGAAGTGGAGGAGGAGGTGGTGGAAGAGAAGGAGGAGTTGCAGCCGCTACTGTAGGTGGTGGCGGAAATCCGGATTGAAGTAGGGCCCGCAATCCTTGGCGTCGGTAGCACCTGTGCCATCCCAGGGTACGACTCGCTCCCAGCCTCCACAACGTTCACCCAGTGTGCCGTCAGGGAAATGTAGCGTCCCTGGCCAGAAGCACTTGTCTATGTGTCAGTTGTTAAGTGGACCTTCCCTGTAACTGCGTTACAGGACACATGCTGGTGTAAGGCGGTGGCGGCACACCGGCAAAAATAGTGACGGCTAGGTACTGAGGAACAAGGGACAGCCGCCGCCATCAGACTGCGAAAAGCCTCAGTGTCCACAAGCCTAAACAGCAACATTTCCAGGGCCAGCAATTTTGAAAGTTGCGCGTTTAGTGCTATGGCCTGTGGGTGGGTGGCTGGGTATTTGCGCTTGCGTTCAAATGACTGGGGTAAGGACATTTGAACGCTGCGCTGGAATACTGAAGTGGACTTGCTTGCTGATGGTGCTTGCGAAGGTCCAGGTGCAGGGAAGGGAGGTATCTGGGCCTGTGTCTTGGATAGCACGTAACAGAGGGGAAGAGGAGGCAGTGGTGTGACCTGCAGACACCGATCGTGTACCGCACGTAACACAGGGGAAGAGGAGGCAGTGGTGTGACCCGCAGACACCAATCGTGTACCCAGGCATTCGGCCCACCGATTAGGGTGCTTTTCTGCCATGTGGTGGATCATGCTGGTGGTGGTCAGGTTGCTGGTGTTTCCGTCCCTGCTCATCTTGGTACGGCTTAGGTTGCAAATTACAATTCTTTTATAGTCAGCACTTTCCTCAAAAAAGCGCCCGACTGCGGAACACCTACCCCCTTGCCGCAAGTGGCTGCTTCGGGGAACAGTTGCGGACCTGGTTGGCGTGGCCTGCCCTCTCCCTTTTGCCACCCCACTGCCTCTTCCAGCCTATTGTGGTTCTGCGGATGCCTCCCCCTCTGTACTGCTGTCCTCGCTCGGCTTGCCACCTTCCCAGGATGAGTCAGTGATTTCATCGTCCACCACCACTTCTTCCACTTCCTCACTGTGGTCCTCCACCTGACATGGTGACCTAACAAGAACCTGACTTAACTGCATCTCATTCTCATCATCAACCTCTTGAGGCATTAATTACCCTTGACTTACTGGCAACTGTGTCTCATCATCATCCACGTCCACTTCCCTGTCCCTTACTGCTCGCCTTGCGCATATTAAATTTTATATATGCAAGTTTGTCACAAGTACAGTAGCGCAGTACGGATGTCAGGTATATAGGATACAGTAATGTTATAATGCAGACGCAAAACACAGGTAATGTCGCCTTGATTAAAGGCAGAAAAAATAAAAACGGATGTCAGGTATATCGGATACAGTAACGGTATAATGCACACGCAACACTGGTAATGTTGCCTTGATTAACAGCAGAAAAAATAGCAACGGATGTCAGGTATATTGGATATAGTAACCTTATACTGTAGACGCAACACAGATAATGTTGCCTTGATTAACGGCAGAAAAAATAGCAATGGATGTCAGGTATGTAGGATACAGTAACGTTATAATGCAGACGCAACATGGGTAATGTCGCCTTGATTAACGGCAGTAAAAATAGAAACAGATGTCAGGTATGTAGGATACAGTAACGTTATAATGCAGGCGCAACACGGGTAATGTCGCCTTGATTAACGGCAGAAAAAATAGCAACGGATGTCAGGTATATTGGATATAGTAACGTTATAATGCAGACGCAACACAGGAAATGTCGCCTTGATTAGCGGCAGAAAAATAGCAACAGATGTCAGATATATTGGATACAGTAACGTTATAATGCAGATGCAACACAGGTAATGTCGCCTTGATTAACAGCAGAAAAAAATAGCAATGAATGTCAGGTATATTCGATACAGTAACGTTATAATGCACACGCAACACGGGTAATATCGCCTTGATTAACGGCAGAAAAAATAGCAACGGATGTAAGCTATGTAGGATACAATAACGTTATAATGCACACGCAAAACAGGTAATGTCGCCTTGATTAACGTCAGTAAAAATAACAACGGATGTCAGGTATGTAGGATGCAGTAACGTTATAATGAACACGCAACACTGGTAATGTCGCCTTGATTAACAGAAGAGAAAATAGCAACGGCTGTCAGGTATGTAGGATACAGTAATGTTATAATGCACACGCAACACTGGTAATGTTGCATTGATTAGCGGCAGAAAAAATAGCAACGGATGTCAGGTATGTTGGATATAGTAACGTTATAATGCAGGCGCAACACAGATAATGTCGCCTTGATTAATGGCAGAGAAAATAGCAATGGATGTCAGGTATATAGGATACAGACACGTTATAATGCACACGCTGCGCAGGTGGGGCTTAGGTCAGGCAATCTTGTGCAATTTTCGACCCCCCCAAAAAATATATTTCAGCCAGATATAATAGTCCTTAAAAAGGCTTTTGGGTCTTTGAAACAGAAAAACTAGCCCTGCCTAGCCAATTTCTATCCCTACACTATCTGTTCCTCCTTGCAGCAGCTCTCCCTGACTCGGACTGAGCCAGGTCACATGTCACCGGGTGCTATATAGCACCCGATGACGCGTTCCCAGCCAGCCAATCAGTGTAATGCCAGTAGCCAACATGGCTACGGCATTACAGTGAATGCCAGTACCTTCCCGCACGCTGATTGGCTGCGTAGCAGCCAAGAAATGTGTGGGGAGGGGACTCGAGCAATTGGCACATTGAGTGGAGAGATCTTTGGATCTATGTGAGATGCAATTCCGGTTTTAGCTTTGTTAGAAAGAGATTGTCATGTACCATATGTTTCACTGTACGGCGGCGCACGGCGTCATAGCAACCAATGACGCAGTGCGCTCCCGTCCTCTGGGGCAGCACAGACCGGGCTTTCACGGCCCGATACGGGCCGTGAAATATGGTAGTCTGCATGGGGCCTTAGTGTGTAATTGCAATTACTACAGTATACTACTATATGAGATGTTTCCATAAGTGAAAACAGGGACAAAAATCTTCAGGTTGCTGTTAGAATGAATGTGGGGATTATCAAGTTCAATGTAAAATGTGTTCATATGAAATTCACAGTCTATCCTAGCATTGTACGTTAAACTGATAGCATGAATTCCCATCTGTTGTGAGATTTACTTTTGTATTTTGCCATGGAAGTCAAATGGCAAGGGAGTATTTTACATCACATGTAGTCTTTATATGTAATATTACTAGCATAATAGAAAAAAAATGAACTAGAACTATTAACCCCATGTATGACGCTGGTGGAGCGAACGCAGCGGGCACCATAGCCGCCAGGTTTCTGCTTTTTCACGTCTTATCATGTGCACTCCTTTAATGTGTCTCACAATAAATGGTGGGCTTTAGAGCAAGATGTGCCCCTTATAAATAGCCACCTCTATATAAATCTAAAGTATATTTGATCACAATATTATTAAAGGTAATATAAATGGTAGGGTGTTATGTACACCCTACCATACATATATTTATATACATACATACATTCTATTCAGGATTATATCCATCTAAATATTTCCTGCCATCACATTGGATTAGTGCAAAATAAGTCATTATTACCATCTTATTGACTTTTCTGGATGTTTTGGCAGATAAAAGACATGTTGGATATTGCATGGGCCTCCATGATTTCCAGGATTCTGATTGATTTGATTGCATTTATTACATTCTTTAATTTTTTTGATTCATTATTTTGATCTTAGTCCTACTCCTTATATGTACTTGGCATATTTTGTGTATTTTGTTTATTAATTGGTGGATTGTCCTGACAGTGGTGGTAATACCGCTATGAGAAGTCAATTAAATAAAATTCCATATTTTTCTACACTTCTATTTTTATATTTTAATTTTTAAATCATCGCCAGTATGTGGCAGTGCGGGTCCATTTATACATGTACTTTTGGTGATTTAGATATCTTGGGTCAGGCAACCAGTAGGACCAGAGCATCCGCTATTTGCTTTGTCAGACGAAGAGAGACACCTTTATAATTTTTTCTACAAAACCCATAAAAATGTGGTGGAATTGCATTTTTTTTCCAATTACACTCTTTATGGATTTTTTCCAGCTTCCTACTGTATGCAATATTAAATAGTATCGTTAGAAAGTTCAACTTGTCCCTCAAATGATGGAGAGAAAACAGAAAATGGAAAAATGGAAAATCACCCAGGGATGAAAGGGTTAGCATTATTATAAAATATATTTCTCATACCGTCTTACTATAATTTTGTTTTACATTTACAGCACAATTATTTTGATAGAATAGATCTGACCATAGATGACACCCTGTGTTTGTGGATGAGCATACCAATAAAATGTAATTTACAAAAAAACGTGCTGTGCTCCCATCAGAGACCATATTGTGGTGGTATATTACCCATTAGAGATGAGCAAAGTATTGGAAAATTCGATTCGGCTGCGTCGCCCAATTAAAAAAAAAATTTTTTGCTTTCTGACAAATTACCAAATTACTTCATCACCAAGTGCATTTCTTTGTTAGAAGTGGGTGAAATCACAGTCATTGTACCCCTCAGATGCGGTATTCATACATGATCATGGCATCTGATGTACAGGGTGGGCCATTTATATGGATACACGTAAATAAAATGGGAATGGTTGGTGATATTAACTTCCTGTTTATGGCACATTAGTATATAGAAGGGGGAAAACTTTTTAAGATGGGTGGTGACCATGGCAGCCATTTTGAAGTCAGCCATTTTGGATCCAACTTTAGTTTTTTCAGTGGGAAGAGGGTCATGTGACTCATCAAACCTATTGAGAATGTCACAAGAAAAACAATGGTGTGCTTGGTTTTAACGTTACTTTATTCTTTCATGAGTTATTTACAAGCTTCTCTTTGTTTACAGCCATTGACACGTCGCAGAGGTTAACACGTGAGAAGCAGATAGAAATTGTGTTGATGTCTGGTGAACGCAGTACCCGGATCAGCAGATTTCAATGCAAGACACCCTACGAGACCACCCATCTACCATGCTACAGTTAGCAAACTGCTTGCAGAGTTTCATGGAACTGGTTCAGTGTTGGATTTGCCAAAATGTGGATGCATGAAAACTGTCACTAATGAAGAAACATCAGTGGCTGTCCTAGCTTTATTCAGCAAAGAGCCCACAGCATAGCACTCGCCACATGTCACTGGAGAGTGGCATCAGTCGAACATCCCTTCGGCGGATATTAGCTACTCACAAATGGCACCCTTACAAACTCCGCACTGAATTTGCAGAATGGGCAAAACAAAAATTGGAACAGGACCCTCAGTTTACACAGAACATTTTGTTCAGTGATGAGGCAAACTTTTATGTGAATGCTGAAGTTAACAAACAAAACCACCGCTATTGGTCTAACACGAACCCACATTGGATAGATCCCTTCAAGACTGTTGGAACACAAAAATTGATGGTATGGTGTGGTATATGGGGTACAAAGATAGTGGGGCCATTCTTCATCAATGGAAACCTCAAGGCCACTGGATATGTGAAATTGCTACATGATGATGTGTTTCCCTCTTTATGCACTGAAGCTGGCACGTTCCCTGAGTTTTTCCAGCAAGATGGTGCACCACCACATTATGGGTGTCAGGTCCAAGCATTCCTAGATGAACAGTTTCCTGGAAAGTGGATTGGTCGTCGTGGGCCAGTTGAATGACCCCCAAGGTCTCCCAATCTGACCCCCTTAGACTTTTATCTTTGGGGTCATCTAAAGGCAATTGTCTATGCTGTGAAGATACAAGATGTGCAGCACCTGAAACTACGTATAGCCTGTGCTAGCATTTCTTCTGTGGTGTTGCTATCAGTGTGTGAAGAGTGGGAGAAGACAGTTGCATTGACAATTCAACACAATGGGCAGCACTTTGAACACATTTTAAAAGTGGTCAGAAACTTGTAAATAACTAATGAAAGAATAAAGTTACGTTAAAATCAAGCACACCATTGTTTTTCATTGTCTGGCACAAGATCTTGCCTGGCCAAAGATGACATCATCACACCAGCCGACGTGGTGACGTCAAACATCACAGCGCATGGGATTTCGGCCGAGATCTTCAAGCAAAATAGTGGCAGCCAGCCCATCGCAAGCAAATGGAACAGGTTTTTTTTTGTTTTGTTTTGTTTTTTGCAAGCACAAGGAACTTTGATTCAGTCAACACCACTACCCATGCCTATGTGCCCTTCAGTCCTATACTTCAAGGTGTCTATTTTAGGCTTTTTAGCCTGTTTTCCCTCCAAAATACTATTTTTTATTTTCATGGATTTCTTATGAAGCACACAGAGGTTCATTATGAGTCCACAGTTGACATAAGCAAATCAGATTCTAAACTAATCGAATTTGTTATGTCTGTCCAAAAAACCTAGATTAACAATTCAAATTTTTGGGGATTTGTCCTACCAAAATCACACATTAGAGGACTGCATCTTCCAGCTATAATGGATCATTTCTGTATCGTTTCTAATTAAAAAAAAAAAAAATCCAATAATGCAGTGTATTGTTAAATAGTATGTTTGTTAACACCGGCTATCATTTGTTTACCCATAGTCATACAGTACTGTATGTATCTGTCACATTGACAAGTGGCTGTATACAGTCTTAGGACACCTCAGAGTCTTAGACACAACTTGTGATTTAGACTGAATTTACCCGAACTACATCAAATCTGACAGCTGACTATTTTGGAACCTAAATTATTTTTGGAAAATTGCTCATCTCTAGTCCATAGATGTCTATGGTTATGTGTCTATTATTATTATTATATGTCTATTTCTTGGCTGATTCATCTGAATTGGGCAAGAAATTTGATTGTCTCTATCATTCACTCATCTCTAGTGCCATACTATGAAGCTGTATAACTGAAATCCATAATACAGACTTGTAAGTCTCAATTTCTATTTTGAAGTTGTTATATTAAAATGTTTTATTAACTTAACAAGTATACATTTATCATTGGATATGCATCATTTAATCTATGTAATTGAAATTTGAGAATGTATATATGATAGGTTTAGGGATCATTGGGAAAGTAATGTTGTGATACAGAATTAAGAGAGCCTAGTCTATAAAGCTTACATTATTGTTTAATTTCACTGTTATCATATAATTTCTAATTAACCACAACTGTCATTAAATTTAAAAAAAATCTAATGATAGATAATGTTAGTCTGGGGAAATTTACAATAAATTGTGTGATTTTAGATTTAGTCAGATTACTTGATACAATCTGTCCACAAGCATTGAAACAAGTGAAGCTCCTATTGAATTGTATGTTTAGTTAATATTTTACAGTCAATAAATGTCTAGTAGAAGCTGTCTTCTAAGGAAGTGCTGACAATCTATTCCAGGGATCAGCAATGTCCGGCACTCCAGCTTTTCTAAAACTACAACTCCCGGAATCCTCCTTTCATTTATATCAGAGTTATAAGAACAGTCAAGTAAGGGTGCATGCTGGGAGTTGCAGTTTTACAGCAGATGGAGTACCAAAGGTTTCTGATCCCTGGTCTATTCTGGTCATCTATTCTGATGACTTTCTAGTGCTTCCCATAATTTTAAATGATGATGATAGACATGCAAGATCTAACTGGAGAAGTAGAACTTCACCAATTATATCACTGAAAAAAACAACTTCACAAGAATGTTTGGAATAGACACTTAATCCGATATCTATAGCAGGATCAGTTTATAGTAAAATGGTCAAAGCTTGGGTGAAATGATGGGCAGAAATCAATATTCTTGGTGATGATTTTGTGGAGAAAAATGGATGTATCGGAAAGACATTTTTGGCTAGTTCTCACTGTCTCTAATTTGCCTACAGGCTTGCTAACTATATTTTAGAGAAAAGCAATTATGATCCAAATAAGCATGCATGGCTAAAAGTAGGTGGACATTCTTCCATAGAACCTGAGGTTAAAGGAGTTGTCCAAGTTATACAAAAACCTAGACAACCCCCTGTAAACAGCCTGAAATAACTGTAATGTATACTTAACTGTTTCCTCCTTTGCTTTTTCCTGCTATACCGCTGCTATTTGCTTTTCTGGCTGCAGCGGTGATGTTCAGGTCACTGCTGAAGTCAATCATTGGCCTCAGCAGAGACATTCCATGCGCAGCTGAGGCCAGTGATTGGCTGCAGCAGTGACTTGTGCACAGAACATTGCTCTGCAACCAAGAAGATGATATCAGCAGTGGGAGGAGTATCCATTCATTTATTTTAGGTCATTTATAGGGGTTTGCCCATGTTTTTATATTAAACTCAGTCAACCCTTTCAATGTTTACTTAAATGGTCATGACTCATTAACTTTTCACTTTAGTACAAGCAACCACAGAAAACTTTGTATTATATCTTATCACTGCAAAATGTCTAGTTCTCATTTTATAAGCTGTTTACTTTTCCTCACCCTCCTTTACCTCCACCCCCTTGCTCTTTGCTTTTACCTTTGAAAAATGCCTTCATACTGGCCAAGATGGGAACAGCTCCACAGGAGAAACAACACATGTCCTTTCAAATCTATGTAAAGGGGTGGGGGGAAGAGTGAGCTGGAGCACACACGCAGGCGTTTCCTGGCTCAGATATAAACTTCCTAAGTGCTATATTCACAACCATACAGGTCAGTACCTCTCTGTAATGTTCTCCATGATCCTGGGACTAATTCTGAATAAAAGAAGGTTAGGAAGCATCTTTTTCCCTACTTTCTGCATGCAGCTAGTCTGTTCACACCATATGTGGGAGAACTGCAACTAGACATTCAGTATGCACAAGGGAAAACTACTAAAAATGCCAGATATCAGTGATATAATAGCCAGAAATAGTGTTATTCCTCATATACCCACACTGTACTGCTGATTAATGCAATGTTTATTGAAAATTTTGGTACATTGTAGGATTTTATTATATTATAATAAAATAAATTATTAATTTATATGATAAATTAAACTATATACATTGTTTAAGATGATTTCTTTGGTTTTTCTTCATAATCTGAAGCCACTGATCAGCTTTAATCAATTCAAGACAGAGTCATTTACCCACCTTCATGACCAGACACATTTTAATTTTTTCAAGCATGTGAAACTTTAAAAGTCATCATTTATGATTTCATTTATTTAAATCATTTTGAATCTTTTTGTTTTCCAGTGATAATTGGGGCTTCATTTTTATGCAATATTTGTTATATTCCTATGAAATGGTAGAAAGGTAAAAATAGTCTGTTTCTAACTTTTTTAATAGCACACAATGTAGCTAAAATACATTTTTAAATTGTGTCCCCTTACGGTTACAGTAATTTTGATATAGGAGTAATAGAGGGTTATGAACGAATATTCTGTTTGACTTTTTTAGCATAAAAAAATTACATTTTGTTGCAAGTACCTTCTTGTGGCAAAATTTGCAACATTTTAGCCTTTACTGACACCCTCTATACTTTTTCAAAAAGTGGAAGGGAGGTGGCGGGCCACAGGCAAGGATGTCTGCTGCCTGACTCATTTATCCACATGTGAAAGAGAAAACTGGTGCACAGTACTCTAGTACTCTGCTCCTGGCTGGAGTAAACTTATGTTCTGGCTAATAGACCTCAGAAGATACATGAAATGTCTGCAAAGAGATTGTACACCGTTGGTGGTGGGTTCTTCTCTTCCCTGCCTCAGCTTCTCTGCTTGGCTACTATGATGTAAAATTCAATTTTGACATGCTGCTGCAGTGGTGACCTTCCCTTTTGTCTCAAATGACCATGTCACGAGATGCAAGTGGACCAAGTCAATACTGCATCAATTGACTACAGTGGTGTTGAAATTGAAGTTTACTTCCTGAGAGAGAGTGGAGAAGCTGAGGCCAGGAAAAGAAAGAAGCCGGATCCAGCTCTGGGTAGCAGGTAAGTATACTTCCCTTCACAGGTCTGGCAAAGGTGCACAACATCTTTAATAATTTGGTTGGCTCTTCCGCCAGTGGTGTTTTAACTAAGTCTGGAATGTAAAATGCTGGTCTGTAGAAAATTACCTCCATAGAGTTTATAGTGGGGGGGGGGGCTAGAAGCTGTGATGTGGTCTAATGGTGGTGTTCTCTTTTTTGTCTTTATTTTTATGTTTACTTGGTGCACATTGTGTATTTTTTACACATTCTGATATTAAACCTTTGCATTAATTTTAATATTATATTTTTTATTGCTTATTTCTCAGAGATGGTGAAGGCAGGGACAGTAAAAAAAAAAAACTGCCTTGATCTCAATGGGGTGCCTGGCTGTCAATAACAACTGGTTCCCCACTCCTATAGCAACATTATCTGCGTTCAGCTTTCTTCTGTGCAAGGACATTAAAAGTGGATTTACAGTGCCCGATTGTCGGACAGATTATTGGGAATGAACGTTCCTGTGAATGTTTGTTCCCAACAATCTGCCCATTTAAATGTGCCACTGATCACCCGATGTGTGGGGTGTTCCAGTCGTTATTGCAGACACACCAATAATCATTTCTGGGCACCAGATTACGCTGTCTAAACAGAAATCTGCTGCCCAAAAACAATCTAGCAGAAGGGGACAAGTGATCACAGTAACCATCCCTCATTCTCATACTGTAGACATGATTGCTGCATTTAAATGCAGTGGTCTCCTTCACCTAATGAGCAGCCAACTGTCAGGACAGAACGCTTCCTTCTCATCAGCTTTCTGGTCGGCGTGTGTAAACCCACCTTAAGAAACATACCTGCAGAGATAAATTCAGATCTCTTGGATGTTTAAAGTCTATGGGCAGCCCAGAATTGGTTAAGAGAGTTTGCAACCCAATTAATTCTGAAGAATAATGTTGACATTATCCATATCTGCATAACCTTTTACTTGCCCAGTTTCTTGTTTTTCAGAGAGAGGAGAAAGAAGATTATAAATGATTTGTGGAGCAGTGACATTTTTCGCAGCAAAGATGTTGGTGTTACACAAATCATACAGAAATTGTATAAGAATGGTAGAGAAAATATAATACTAATAAGAAACCAGCATAAAATGAGCCTATAGTCTAGTTATATGCCTGCTTAAAGTAAATGTTTCTGCCTTTGGAATTATTATTTGTAGAGCAAGCAGTCAAGGTCTCACAACACAAAATAAATAGTCTATTATCCTTAATCACTAGAGAAATGACCAGTACAGCACATTCAAATTCTCTTTCTCTCACTTATGTGACATGTTTATGGACACTGTTATGCTGTTTGCAGATGGTGCTGAATGAACAGCTCCCTTGTGACAGCGGTGGTAATGCTGGACTAACAAAACCTGTTATATTCATTGTTTCCCACTTAAAATTTCCATTATATATATCCTGTCACCAAAACAACTCTGACCCATTGAGACATGGTCTCCACAAGACCTATGGATGTGTCCTGTGCTATATGGAAATTGCAGTTCTGTAAATTGCAGGGTGGGAACTCCATGGATCAGCACCTAAGTCAACACCTTGAACTTTATCACATTCCACAAACCATTCCTGAACAACTTCTGCAGTGTGGGCAGGACATGTTATCCTGCAGAAAATAGTCACTGACAATACGGAATTCCAATGCCATGCAGAGAGTATTTAGTCTGTAACAATGTTTATATAAGTGGCACGTCAAAAAGAATCCATATGAATTACAGGACTATCCAGCTTGTCACTTATGCCATATACTGTATGCCATAGTGCATCCTGGTGCCACATCTTCCCCAGGTAAAAGATATACACACATAACTGGTCATCCACATGATGAACCAGAAAATGTGATTTATCAGACCAGTCCAGACTTTCTATAATTGCTTAATGGTCCAGTGCAGACATTCATGTCCCCACTGGAGGCCATTTGGGCAGTGGACATGGGAAGAGAGTTGAAGCAAATAAACAATATAAAACATAACTATCACTTCAATGATTGCATTAAACACAAATTAACAAACTAATAGATAAGTTGCAGTGTCACTGTGTGATAAGTATAATACAGTAGTTCAAATCAAGTGGTAGATCAAATAAAGTGGTCTAAGGGATAATCCAGGAGGCCTGGTATAGAGTATCTGAGATGGCTTTTTCTAAAGATTCCCTGCAGGTTGCAGCCCTGTTCTGGTTCACAAGGTGAGTGTGCTGCAGGCCTCACTGGAATTGTCCCTTTTGCTAGTTTTCCCTACTAGTCATTATGGAGATGGTATATCGAATCCCAGGATAGGGGATAATGCCCCTATGAAATAGTCCCAACACGTTTTAACCATACTATGATGTGTGGACTAATCACTGGACTTTATGTATGGCAAACACAATGTTTTATAGGATTGCCAGACTACATGCAGGAAGGTAAATCCTCACATGTAAACAGTGATTTTGATAAGACTATTCTTTTCTTGAGCATGGACGCTTTGACAGCACTTGTTTTATTAGTCTTAACTAATTTATTATCCTTATCAGATAGTGATGCCGTAACTGATCTATTAGTTTGTTAATTTGTATTTTATGCAATCAAGTCTTGAGGTTACACTGAGGTAAAAATTGTGTTTTATATTGTTCCTTTGCTTCAGCTCTCTTGCTCTGGTTGTTTATTTGTTGACTGATCCAGGGAGTTATTCTGATTGTCTGACTGGAGTCAGGGAGGAATTTGTTTCCCCCTAAAGTGAGGAAAATTGGCTTCTACCTCACAGTTTTTTTGCCTTTCTTCTGGATCAACTCTGCAGCATAACAGGCTGAACTGAATGGACAGATGTCTTTTTTTCAGCCTTATAAACTATGTTACTATGATTGCTCTGGAACATCTATTGGCTATCCTTGTGTCCACTACTGATTAGTGGTGTTGTTCTCAATTGTTGCAGTGGAAAGGGGTCAGCATGTGCACTCTGATCTGTTTCTGGAATACATTGTACGTGCTGACACCTTTCTATAATAGCCAGAATTAACTTTGGTTTGTGCTGCAGTAGCTCTTCCATGCATCACGTAACAGAGCAATATTTCACAATAAAATAACTACTTAATCTAGAAAGAAAATGAACTAATCTGTGTGCTGCTGTTATTCTCCACAACGATGCCTAGTTAATTGCCATACCATTTAATGCATTCGGATCACAGTGTTTTACTGACCTCTAGTGATGCAGTTCATAACTAATATGAATGGATGTCACACTACCTGTGCTGCAATAATAATGTAATATTAATATTCAAACAATAAATAAAAATTCAGGTTTTCCTGCTAGTCCACTTACTTGACCCAGACGTTTTAGCTGCTCCAGACTAAAGTTTTCTCAGCACACAGCACAAGCCCAGGAGTCCCCATATTCATGAGCTCTACACTCCCTGATCTCAGCCAGTGATTGGCATCTTCCTTCCAATAGCAATCAGCGGCAGGGCTTCCGGAAACTCATGAATGTGAGTTGTGAACTAAGGATGAGCGAACTTCACGTTTAGAAGTTTGTGTTCGGCACTAGGGTTATCTGGCAATTTTGTTATGGATACCACGGACTATAATGGAATTCTATAATAGAATGCACCAGAGAAGCCTTTATGAGGCATTCCATTTTGCAGTCCGTCATAAGAGAAGTCTATGAGCAGCATAACAGATCCGTCTGGTTTCCGTTATGCAGGACAGGATCTGTTGTGCTGCCCATAGACTTCTATTATGGTGGAATGTAAAACTGAATGCCTCTTAAAGGCTTCCATGGTACATTCCGTCATAGATTTCCGTTATGTTCTGTTATGTTCTGTTATAATGGAATCCATAATGGAATTGCCAGAAAACCTGAATGCCGAATCCGAATCTCAAAGCATGAAGTTTGCTCATCCCTATTGTGTACTAAGCATACAACATTTTTAGCTGCTCAAAACTGATTTTAGCAAGATGACTAGGTCAATTCAAGTGACATGGCATTTTACTCTCGGTGACTCGGTCACCAGTTCATGCTGCCGTCAGATAGAAGACCATAAAACTAGGGACAGATTCCCTTTAGCAGTTTGTCTACACCTACAGATTATGATGGTTACCAGTCTTTGACTGACCAAATAGCTGGTTATGGAACAATAATAAATCCCCCTTATCTTATACGTACTTTTAACCCTTTCAGTACTGGAGGTTTTTCGGTTATGCATTTTCGTTTTGCGCTCCCTGTCTTCAAACAGCCATAACTGTTTTATTTTTCTGTTCACATAGCTGTATGCAGGCTTGTTTTTTGTGGGACAAGTTGTACTTTCCAACGACACCATTTAATATTGCATATGGTGTAATGAAAACAGGAAAAAAATTCCAAATCGGGTGAAATTGCAAAAAAACGCTATTCCGCAACAGTTCTACGAGTTTCTTATTTACAGCGTTCGATGTTCATTAAAACTGACCTGTTACTTTCATTCTACTGGTCAGTACGTATCCGGTGATACCTAATATGTATAGTTTTTCCTGCGTTTTGATAGTGATAAAATAATTATAAAGTTGGCCTTTTTCTTTTTTGTTGTCATATCTTGACCCCTATAACTTTTTGGTATTTATGTGTACGGAGCTGTATGGGGGCTCATTTTTTGCGGGGCGATCTGAAGTTTTTATGGATACCATTCTGGGGTGTGTATGACTTTTTGATCACTTTTTATTTAATTTTTTTTAGAAAAAAAAAGCGACAAAAAACAGCGAATCGCCATTTGGAAGCTTTTTTCCGCCACAAAATTCGCCACATTGGAATTTTTTTTTTATATTTTAAAAGTACGGGCGTTTTCGGTCACGGTGATACCCATGATGTCTATATTTGTTGTTATTTAGGTATTTATTTTTTAATTATACAGTTAGAAACAGCAGAGACTTGCCGGCCATGACGCCCACCGCCCGTGCAGCGGGCGCCATGTGCCCGCATCGCCCCAGCGCCGTACATGTACGGCGCTGGGAGTCTAAGGGTTAAGTGACCTTTCTTGTACTTTTACACACCGAACCTGACTTACAGTATATACGGTACGCTATATTAATAAGATAACACATTAAGTCATTTTCTAAACAATCCCAATTTCTACAGCCGAAAAGAGACTGTCTATGCCATAAATTAATTTAGTTGCTTGCCTTTGAACTCTCGGAAAATCTGCTACAGTATCTACCTTTTTTTTTTACAAGGAGTACATTCAAGATTAGACCTAATTATTTCTTTATACGCATCCTAAAGTTAGATGGACCTTTGGAGTCAATGTTTGCGTTTATTAAAAATATTGAGCTGTTCAGTCTCAAAGGGTTAACTGTAAGTCTGTGACTGGTACTTTCACTTTAACTTTGTACCATCATCTAATAAACCTTATTCCATAAACACTTATTTAAGCCACATTCTTATCAGTAAGATAAGGATTGAGCTTTAATGAGTGTTTATGAGGTCTTAGAGCACAGATAAGAAGTCGGTCTGCTGCTCAGATGACTGAATTGACAAAAATCCACAGGCAACTAGTAGAGCATGTCAGCCCTGTGAACAAAAAAGGATTCCATATTGTTAATAAAGACTAGAGATGAGAGAGCACTAAAATGCTCGGGTGCTCGTTATTCGAGACAAACTTTTCCCGATGCTCGGGTGCTCGTTTCGGGTAACGAACCCCATTGAAGTCAATGGGAGACTCGAGCATTTTTGCAGGGGACCAAGGCTCTGCCTACGGAATGCTGGGTGAAAACCTGGAAACCTCAGAAAATGATGGAAACACCATGGAAATGGACAGGAAACAGCAGGGGCAGCATGCATGGATACCTCTGAGGCTGCCTAATACCACCATTAACCCAAATTCTCCTGCAACAGCCTGGTGGTTACCCTCATGGCAATTCTGCTCACCCAGACCAAGAAAGGCGAGTTAGTATGCGGTAGCTGGTGAAGCACCCAAAAATTTAGCCTGACACAGCATGGCGGTTACACCACCAATGACTTTGTCCGACTGAGAATGCAGTGAAATGGCTTTTGTTGAGCCTCCAAAAATTTTTTTTCTTTTTGGAGTACATAAAGTCGAACCTCAGCAAAAAAAATTTTTTTTAAATGTCGGTACTTGCGCCTCCTGAAAAATTGTTTTGGACTGTCTGTTTGACGCTCCTGAAACATTGTTTTACACTGTCTGTAGTTCACACTGCGGAAAAATTGTTTGGAGAGAGGGCCTGTAGGTGGACCTCCGGAAAAATTGTTTAGAGAGAGGGCCTGTAGGTGGACCTCCGGAAAAATTGTTTAGAGAGAGGGCCTGTAGGTGGACCTCCGGAAAAATTGTTTAGAGAGAGGGCCTGTTGCTGGACCTCCGGAAAAATTGTTTAGAGAGAGGGACTGTAGGTGGACCTCCGGAAAAATTGTTTGGAGAGAGGGCCTGTAGGTGGACCTCCGGAAAAATTGTTTAGAGAGAGGGCCTGTTGCTGGACCTCCGGAAAAATTGTTTAGAGAGAGGGACTGTAGGTGGACCTCCGGAAAAATTGTTTGGAGAGAGGGCCTGTAGGTGGACCTCCGGAAAAATTGTTTAGAGAGAGGGCCTGTAGGGGGCCCTCCGGAAAAATTGTTTAGAGAGAGGGCCTGTAGGTGGCCCTCCGGAAAAATTGTGGTAAAAGAGTGCCAGTTGGACCTCTAAAAAATGGCGTTTTTTGGGTCAGCGTTAGGTAAAGACGACAAGGAGGAGGAGGAGTAGAAGGAGTAGAGAAGAGGAATCGGATACATAAGTAATGTTAATCTTTAGCTGCTTTCCCCCGGAGGAGATTTGAATTCCGGTGAAATCCAGGCTTTGTTCATTTTAATAAGTGTCAGTCTGTCAGCGCTGTCAGTTGACAGGCATGTACGCTTATCGGTGATGACGCCACCAGCTGCACTGAATACCCGCTCTGACAACACGCTAGCGGTAGGGCAGGCCAGCACCTCCAAGGCGTACAGCGCCAGTTCAGGCCACGTGTCCAGCTTTGAAACCTAGTAGTTGTATGGAGCAGAGTGATCGGTCCGGACGTTGGTATGGTCAGCTAGGTACTCCCTCACCATCTTTCTGTAAAGCTCACCCCTACTCTGCCTAGACTGGGGACAGGTGACAGTGTCTTGCTGGGGTGACATAAAACTGGCAAAGGCCTTGGAGAGCGTTCCCCTGCCAGTGCTGGACAAGCTGCCTGCTCGCCTCCTCTCCCCCGCTACTTGGCCCACAGAACCATGCCCTCTGCCGCTAGCGGCATCAGATGGGAAGGATTGTTTCAGCTTGTGCACCAGGACCTGTTGATATTGATTCACTCTCATACTCCTTTCCTCTACAGTGATGAGAGTGGAAAGGTTCTGCTTGTACCGTGGGTCAAGGAAAGTGAACACCCAGTAATCGGTGTTTGAAAAAATGCTTCTAACGCGAGGGTCACGGGATAGGCAGCCTAACATGAAGTCTACCATGTGTGCCAGAGTCCCAACACGCAAGAATTCCCTCTTCTTACTGGCCTGACTCTCCATTTCCTACTCCTTCAAGTCCTCCTCTTCAGCCCATACACGCTCAAGAGTTAAGAAGGACTGAGCACTGGTACCCTCTTCTGTCTCGCCGACATTCTCCTCCTCTTCCTCCTCATCCTCATCCCCATCCCCCTCCTCCGATACGCGCTGAGAAACAGACCGGATGGTGCTCTGGCTATCAAGCGACGTATCTTCCTCCACCGTCTCTTGTGACAAGCGCAAAGCATCCGACTTCATGCTGAGCAGTGAGTTTTTCAACAGGCAAAGCAGCGGGATGGTGAGGCTGATAATGGCGGCATCGCCGCTGACCATCTGTGTTGACTCCTCAAAGTTGCTCAACACCTGGCAGATATCAGACATCCACGTCCACTCCTCATTGTAGACTTGAGGAATCTGACTGAACTGACTACCAGTTCTGGTGGAAGTTGACATCTGGCAGTCTACAATGGCTCTGCGCTGCTGGTAAACTCTGGATAACATGTTTAATGTCAAATTCCATCTTGTGGGCACGTCGCACAACAGTCGGTGAGCGGGCAGTTGTAGGCGGCGCTGCGCTGCCCTGAGAGTGGCATCTGTGGTCGACTTCCGGAAATGCTCACAGATGCGCGCAACTTGGTGAGCAAATCAGACAGATTGGGGTATGTCTTGAGGAACCGCTGAACTATTAGATTGAACACGTGGACCAGGCATGGCACATGTGTCAGTCTGCCGAGTTGCAGAGCCGCCACCAGGTTACGCCCGTTGTCACACACAACCATGCCTGGCTTGAGGTTCAGTGGTGCCAGCCACAGATCGATCTGCGCCGTGTTGCCCTGTAACAGCTCTTGGGCGGTGTGCCTTTTGTCACCTAAGCTCAGCAGTTTGAGCACCGCCTGCTGGCGCTTACCCACGGCACTGCTGCTGCGCCTAAAGCTACCGACTGAAGGTGCCATGCCCACGGATGGTAATTCGGAGGAGGAGGTGGAGGAGGAGGCATAGTACGTCTGAGAGACCGTGGCCGAGGTAGGCCCCGCAATCCTCGGTGTGGGCAGTACATGAGCAGCCCCAGGGTTAGACTCGGTCCCAGCCTCCACCAAGATAACCCAATGGGCCGTCAGTGATATATAGTGTCCCTGCCCGGCAGCAGTTGTCAACATGTCCGTGGTTAGGTGGACCTTCTCAGAAACAGCGTTGGTCAGGGCACGGATGATGTTCTGTGACACGTGCTGGTGTAGGGATGGGACGGCACATCGGGAAAAATAGTGGCGGCTGGGGACCGAATACCAAGGGGCAGCCACCGCCATGAGATTGCGAAAGGCCTCGGTCTCTACTAGCCTATAGGGCAGCATCTCCAGGCTCAGCAATTTGGAGATGTGGACATTGAGGGCTTGGGCATGTGGGTGGGTGGAACTGTATTTCCTCTTGCGCTCCAGCGTCTGCTGTAAAGACAGCTGAACGCTGCGCAGGGACACATTGGTGGATGCTGTGGAGGATCGTGTAAGCGAAGGTGTGGTTTTCCGGCGGGAGGCGCTCGTGCCGGGGTCCTGGGCAGGGGGTTGACTAGCAGAGGCAGCGAGTGACACAAGGGAAGGAGCAGTGGTGGGACCCGCAGGAGGTGAACGGCCTTGGTTCCATTGAGTGGGGTGTTTAGCACTCATATGCCTGCGCATGCTGGTGGTGGTTAGGCTAGTAGTGGTGGCACCCCTGCTGATCCTGGTGTGGCACAGGTTGCACACCACAGTACGTCGGTCATCCTCACTTTCTTTAAAGAACCTCCAGACTTGCGAACATCTAGGCCTCGCCACGGGAGCTTCACTACGTGAAACAGTTGCTGCTGATGCACTAGCTCTGACCCTGCTTCTCCCTCTGGCCGCACCACTGCCTCTTCCAACCTGTTCTGGTGCAGCACTCGCCTCCACCTCAGAAGCACTGTCTTCACTCGGCTTATCCACCCAGCTTGGGTCAGTCACCTCGTCATCCTCCGATTCCTCAGTCTGCTCCCCCCTCGGACTTCCTGCCCTGACAACAACTTCACCACTGTCTGACAACCGTGTCTCCTCATCGTCCGACACCTCTTTACACACTTCTTCCACTAAGTCAACAATGTCATCATCACCCACAGACTGCGACAGTTGGAAAACTTGGGCATCAGGAAAGAGGACAGCAGCAACCTGAGAAGTGGTTTGTGACTCTGGGAAGGGTCCAGAAAACAGTTCCTCAGAGTATGCCGGATCGCATTCCAAATTTTCCTGGGAGGGGGCAGACTGGGGGAAAGGAGGTTGAGGTGGAGGAGCCAGAGGAGTGCTCCCTTGGGTAACGTGGGTGGACTGTGTGGAAGACTGACTGGTGGACAAATTACTTGAAGCATTGTCCGCAATCCACGACATCAGCTGTTCGCACTGTTGTGGTTTCAACAGTCCTCCACCACGTGTCCCTGTAAGTTGAGACATGAAGCTAGGGAGTGTAGCTCTGCGGCGTTCCCCTGCTCCCTCATCAGCAGGTACTGTCTCACCCTGCCCAGGACCACGGCCTCTGCCCCCTGCAGTAATTGAATGCCCACGCCCACATCCTCATCCTCGACCCTTAGCCCTGGGGTTCAACATTTTCTGTATATAAGTGTATTATATGTACAAAAAAAAAATGGTCCTGCTGTACTGAAACCCACAAACTTGTTCAATCTGAACAAGTTAATATATAGGTGGATATGTTAGAGCAAAATTACGTATGTTATTACGTACCGTGCAGTATGGAGCAATTACACGGAAACTATTAGATTAGGCAGACTTGGTCTGCTTAATTGCAACCCAGACAAATGTCGCACAGAGATTTTTGTAATCTAGCTGTATCAGTGAGAGCAAAAGACCTTTTTTAATTAAGTGGCGTACAGAATGTGTCACCTGGACAGAAAATACGGATTGTGCTTTGTATATAGGTGGATAAGTTAGAGCTAAATTACGTATGTTATTACGTACCGTGCAGTATGGAGCAATTACACTGAAACTATTAGATTAGGCAGACTTGGTCTGCTTAATTGCAACCCAGACAAATGTCGCAAAGAGATTTTTGTAATGTAGCTGTATCAGTGAGAGCAAAAGACCTTTTTTAATTACGTGACGTACAGAATGTGTCACCTGGACAGAAAATACGGATTGTGGTTTGTGGTGAGTGGACACCTGAACTGTGACACACAGAATGGTTTCACACAGCTGTATGAAATAGATTTGTATCACTGAGATAAAACAACAAAAAACAATTTTTTTTTCTTTTTTATATATATATATTTTTTTAATGTGACGTGCAGAAAATATCAGAGAGCAAACTCAGCCCCTGCTGACTGTGGCTATTTTGACTGCAACCCAGAAAAATGTCGCACTAAGATTTTTCTAATGTAGCTGTATCAGTGAGAGCAAAAGACCTTTTTTAATTATGTGACGTACAGTATAGGTCACCTGGACAGAAAATGCGGATTGTGGTTTGTATATAGGTGGATAAGTTAGAGCTAAATTACGTATGTTATTACGTACCGTGCAGTATGGAGCAATTACAATGAAACTATTAGATTAGGCAGACTTGGTCTGCTTAATTGCAACCCAGACAAATGTCGCATAGAGATTTTTGTAATTTAGCTGTATCAGTGAGAGCAAAAGACCTTTTTTAATTACATGACGTACAGAATGTGTCACCTGGACAGAAAATACGGATTGTGGTTTGTGGTGAGTGGACTGCTGAACTGTGACATGAACTGTGTATGAAAATTGTTGGCGATAGCTGCACTACTAGTGCCAGGCAGCCCAGAGACAAAAAAAGGGTCTTGTAGCCCTTAGAAGGGCTGTTGGGTTCTTTTGATATCACTCCTGCCTAACAGAGAACTAAATCCAGGCCCTAACACTCTCCCTGAAACGCAGCAGATCTGTCCCTAACGACATCCACACAGCATCTGAGCCGAGCACCGCGGGCAGTCACTAGCATATTCCAGGGTCACCTGATCAGGCCAGCCAACCCCTGCTATCGACATGTAAGGGACCCACGTGATGCTGGGTGTACCGCAGAGTCTCCTGGCTTGTGATTGGCTGAGTTTATAGGCGCCAAAAATTCAAAATGCGGGCGATGCCATTTCCTCAAGCATGGTGAGATACTCGTCCGAGCAGCGAGCACTTACGAGTAACCTAATACTCGAACGAGCAACAAGCTCGGACGAGCATGCTCGCTCATCACTAATAAAGACCAATTGAAAAAATGATTTTTTTAGCTCAAAATAAGTATAATGCAATAATAAAAAAGGTGTACATAGCCTTTAAGATTTGAGTGTACTACTGTATATATTATTAGCAACTCTTTTTTGTTTTCTCATACTTTTATTTATATACGCACTTTATCTTCTTCTTTACTGCATCTCCAGCATCAATATTTCAATGTGTTGTACAATTTTGCAAAGTTCAACTTTTTCACATCAGCAGCAACCTGCAAGTAAGTAATTATATTCTCATTAAAACTGAGTGACCTGTTTAGATACAGCATATATTATCACCTGGTTCTGGCTTTTTTCCATATAGGCAAAAATCACACAATCCTGTGAAATGCAAGCTGTGAAAAGTGAATGTAAGAAAATATACGTGAACGATTGTCGACTGGATCTGGAGATTTATCCATTTTTTATTTGCTCCGCTCAACTATTCCTATTCTTGTGCCAAGTAATATTGAATTAACAACCTACATCTCAGCATACACTTCAATAGACTGTATGATCAATGAGATCAAGAAGAGTGGGAATATTTACATTCAACATGCTCAAACACTCTTTATCGAAAAATTCCCATACACATTAGATCGGCATCCAGTCCAACTGAATTTGCCAAGTTCAGCCAATAATTATCTACTGTGTATGGTGACCTTTAAATTGTTCTTCCAGAACACCGATAAAAAGCATGACATCAGCTTTTAATTTGCCGCATACAATTTCATTTACTTTGCCCAACAATGTCAACATTGTATGGCGGAAGGAGGGGTTTTAAATAATCAAATGCAGTGGGCTAATGTCTGCAACCGACAATAACTTTGATTGCACACATTTAACCCTTTAAATGCCATGGTGAAATGTGACCATGGCATCTATATGCCGAAAAACCGGAAGGGCACCCTTCTAGGTCAGGATCTATTAGTTTGTTGCTCACCTATGTGGCGATCGGGGCATGCTATTGCTTCATCCTGATGCACTAGGTCTCTCTTCAGAGACGCAGCATATTGTAGCTGTAGCTCCTATGGAGGCCTGCAGGTGGCAGGGATAACCGTAAATGGAGCCTAGATTGTAGTTCTATTCATCTACAATGTAAGCTAAATTTGATCTAAAGATCACGTATTCTAGACTGCTAATCAACGCTAAAAAAAATTTATTATAAGATATCTATTATTAATATAGTTTTTCTATAATATAGTTTGGAATCGCACATCGTGGGTCTAACCAGGTGAATTTCAACACTGAGAAGCGCTGACAATTTGGAAAAGAGTTTGCTGCTCACTGAGCAAGCACTCTATGGGGTAGATGCGGGGGAGGGTGGTAGTGAGGAGGTTCAGGAAAGTGAGGTAGGTAGCTGGGTAATAGAGATGAGCGAGTAGTGTTCGATCGAGCTGGTATTCGATCGAATACTACGCTATTTGGCATACTCGATTTCGTTCGAGTATAACGGCGATGGCGCACTTAGAATTCGTTTCCCCTCCCACCTTCCCTGGCGCTCTTTTTCCACCAATCAACATGCAGGGGGGGTATGACAGGCACGCTGAGCACGCTGGCAGCGCGAAAACGGCGTCTACATGCATTGGCTGGAAAAACCATGTGACCTCGAATATTAAAAACTCAGCTCTTCCTGCTCGTACGCATATGCTGCGTGAACTTAGTCAGGGACAGAGGCTGGAGAAGGGACAGACAGATTTTAGCTGTTGGATAGGCAGGAGCGTGATTAAAAGCCCTTATCAGGGCTACTACAGTGGACTTCAGTGATAGCTTACTACAATATAGACTTTACAGAGAACGGCTGCTGTATTCAGGGATAGCTGCTGGAGTAGGGACAGAGAGAGGCATTAGTGGTGTATTAGGTGCTCTGCTACATACCAAACTATATTTGAAACTACTGCTGTGTACCTTGAAAAATACAATATATAGGCCTTAACTGGCAACTGCACTGTGCGTTCTCTTGCAAAGTAATTTCTCATAACTGTTGTTCATACACACCGTCTGATCACTCAGTACACGGCTGTGTACCTTGAAAAATACAATATATAGGCCTTAACTGGCAACTGTACTGTGCGTTCTCTTGCAAAGTAATTTCTCATAACTGTTGTTCATACACCACCGTCTGATCACTGAGTACACGGCTGTGTACCTTGAAAAATACAATATATAGGCCTTAACTGGCAACTGTACTGTGCGTTCTCTTGCAAAGTAATTTCTCATAACTGTTGTTCATACACACCGTCTGATCACTCAGTACACGGCTGTGTACCTTGAAAAATACAATATATAGGCCTTAACTGGCAACTGCACTGTGCGTTCTCTTGCAAAGTAATTTCTCATAACTGTTGTTCATACACACCGTCTGATCACTGAGTACACGGCTGTGTACCTTGAAAAATACAATATATAGGCCTTAACTGGCAACTGCACTGTGCGTTCTCTTGCAAAGTAATTTCTCATAACTGTTGTTCATACACACCGTCTGATCACTGAGTACACGGCTGTGTACCTTGAAAATACAATATATAGGCCTTAACTGGCAACTGCACTGTGCGTTCTCTTGCAAAGTAATTTCTCATAACTGTTGTTCATACACACCGTCTGATCACTGAGTACACGGCTGTGTACCTTGAAAAATACAATATATAGGCCTTAACTGGCAACTGTACTGTGCGTTCTCTTGCAAAGTAATTTCTCATAACTGTTGTTCATACACACCGTCTGATCACTGAGTACACGGCTGTGTACCTTGAAAAATACAATATATAGGCCTTAACTGGCAACTGCACTGTGCGTTCTCTTGCAAAGTAATTTCTCATAACTGTTGTTCATACACACCGTCTGATCACTCAGTACACGGCTGTGTACCTTGAAAAATACAATATATAGGCCTTAACTGGCAACTGCACTATGCGTTTTCTTGCAAAGTAATTTCTCATAACTGTTGTTCATACACACCGTCTGATCACTCAGTACACGGCTGTGTACCTTGAAAATACAATATATAGGCCTTAACTGGCAACTGTACTGTGCGTTCTCTTGCAAAGTAATTTCTCATAACTGTTGTTCATACACACCGTCTGATCACTCAGTACACGGCTGTGTACCTTGAAAAATACAATATATAGGCCTTAACTGGCAACTGTACTGTGCGTTCTCTTGCAAACTAATTTCACGGCTGTGAAGGCAAAATATTGTAAAAAAAAAAAAAAATGCGGCGGGGGGCTAGCGGAATAGGACGTGGACGAGGACGGGGGCGCAGAAATGCTGTTGGGGGCCTTGTTGAAGCCAGTGGGGATACAATGCGTGCTGGTGAGGGTCAGCCAGGATCCCGCTCATCCAGTATCCCTGCCTTTATGGGACAGTTAAGCAGGGGGCGGGTTACACCGCTGTTGAGGCCTGAGCAGGTTGAACAGGTGGTGCAATGGATAGCCGATAGCGCTTCCACACAGTTGTCCACCAGCCAGTCATCCACACAGTCTCACTCTGACCCTCCTTCCTCCACACCTGGCCAACAGAGTCATCCCACCCTTGACCCCTCCCAGGAGCTCTTTTCGGGTCCTTTTTCAGATGTGCCGGAAGAATCCCAGGAGCTAGGAGAGGAATTTGTTTGTAGTGATGCCCAAACCCTTGAGTTTTCGCCATCTCCTGCTGATGTGGACCCTGAGCCAGCATCTGTTATCATGAGCGATGATGATGATGAGACGCAGTTGCCATCAAGGGAGGCTGTTGGAATGTCCAGTGGGCAGGAGGAGGAGCAGAGTGAGGAAGAGGAGGTGGTGGATGACGAAATGACCGACCCCACTTGGCCAGGGGTGATGTCCAGCGGGGAAAGCAGTGGAGAGGTGGTGGTCTGCGCAGCACCGAAAAAGGCAGGCAAGAGGCAGAGGGATGTCCAGAGGCAGAGGGATGTCCACAGGCAGAGGGATGTCCACAGGCAGAGGGATGTCGACAGGCAGAGGGATGTCCAGAGGCAGAGGACAGTCCAGACAAAGTAGTGAGGCCACAGCCAGCACGGCCGAAGCTGTTCCCGGCAGCGGGCAGTCGCGCGAAGCTCCCCCATCGAGGCCTCGTACTTCTGTGGTGTGGAGATTTTTTAATGTTTGTGCGGATGACAAACTGAGCGCGGTTTGCACACTCTGCCACTCAAAACTGAGTAGGGGCTCTGAGAAGAGCAATCTGACCACCTCAGGCATGCGGCGTCACTTGGAAGTCAAGCACTGGGCTGAGTGGGAGAGAGCAAACGCAATACAAACTGCGCCCGGTCCTGCTGCCACTGCCTCTTCCCTTTGTTGTGTGCTGCCACTGCGGTCCAGACCTCCAGCCAGGACACCTCCACATCTGCCTCTGCCTCGGCTACTTTGGGGCCTTCTCCTTCAGCCTCCCCTTCCCCCGCCTCTTCGCCTGCACCCTCACACTCCTCGTCCCAACAACTGTCCATCTCGCAGGCGTTCGACCGCAGGCGGAAGTACGCCTCGAAGTCACCCCCAAGCCCAAGCCTTAAACTGCCACATCTCCAAACTGCTGGCCCTGGAGATGTTGCCGTTTAGGCTTGTGGAGACGCAGGCCTTCCGCGACCTGATGGCGGCTGCCGCACCTCGCTATTCCGTCCCCAGCCGCCACTACTTTTCCCGGAGTGCCGTCCCCGCCCTGCACCAGCACGTGTCGCGTAACATCAGGCGGGCCCTGAGGTACGCAGTCAGCGCAAAGGTCCACTTGACCACCGACTCGTGGACAAGCGCTTGCGGCCAGGGACGCTACATCTCTTTGACGGCACACTGGGTGAATGTAGTGGAAGCTGGG
>ONZH01013863.1:0-61570 GCA_900303285.1 Rhinella marina
TCCTGTATATAATTATATATGTACAGCTGGTATAAGTTATACATCTTCTTGTATATAGTGATATGGAGCATGCTGGTATAACCTGGGTATCTCCTGTATATAATTATATATGTACAGCTGGTATAAGTTATACATCTTCTTGTATATAGTGATATGGAGGCATGCTGGTATAACCTGGGTATCTCCTGTATATAATTATATATGTACAGCTGGTATAAGTTATACATCTTCTTGTATATAGTGATATGGAGCATGCTGGTATAACCTGGGTATCCCCTGTATATAATTATATATGTACAGCTGGTATAAGTTATACATCTTCTTGTATATAGTGATATGGAGCATGCTGGTATAACCTGGGTATCTCCTGTATATAATTATATATATGTACAGCTGGTATAAGTTATACATCTTCTGTATATAGTGATATGGAGCATGCTGGTATAACCTGGGTATCTCCTGTATATAATTATATATGTACAGCTGGTATAAGTTATACATCTTCTTGTATATAGTGATATGGAGCATGCTGGTATAACCTGGGTATCTCCTGTATATAATTATATATGTACAGCTGGTATAACCTGGGTATCTCCTGTATATAATTATATATGTACAGCTGGTATAAGTTATACATCTTCTGTATATAGTGATATGGAGCATGCTGGTATAACCTGGGTATCTCCTGTATATAATTATATATGTACAGCTGGTATAAGTTATACATCTTCTTGTATATAGTGATATGGAGCATGCTGGTATAACCTGGGTATCTCCTGTATATAATTATATATGTACAGCTGGTATAAGTTATACATCTTCTTGTATATAGTGATATGGAGCATGCTGGTATAACCTGGGTATCTCCTGTATATAATTATATATGTACAGCTGGTATAAGTTATACATCTTCTTGTATATAGTGATATGGAGCATGCTGGTATAACCTGGGTATCTCCTGTATATAATTATATATGTACAGCTGGTATAAGTTATACATCTTCTTGTATATAGTGATATGGAGCATGCTGGTATAACCTGGGTATCTCCTGTATATAATTATATATGTACAGCTGGTATAAGTTATACATCTTCTTGTATATAGTGATATGGACCATGCTGGTATAACCTGGGTATCTCCCTGTATATAATTATATATGTACAGCTGGTATAAGTTATACATCTTCTTGTATATAGTGATATGGAGCCATGCTGGTATAACCTGGGTATCTCCTGTATATAATTATATATGTACAGCTGGTATAAGTTATACATCTTCTTGTATATAGTGATATGGAGCATGCTGGTATAACCTGGGTATCTCCTGTATATAATTATATATGTACAGCTGGTATAAGTTATACATCTTCTATATAGTGATATGGAGCATGCTGGTATAACCTGGGTATCATCTCCTGTATATAATTATATATGTACAGCTGGTATAAGTTATACATCTTCTTGTATATAGTGATATGGATCCATGCTGGTATAACCTGGGTATCTCCTGTATATAATTATATATGTACAGCTGGTATAAGTTATACATCTTCTTGTATATAGTGATATGGAGCCATGCTGGTATAAACCTGGGTATCTCCTGTATATAATTATATATGTACAGCTGGTATAAGTTATACATCTTCTTGTATATAGTGATATGGAGCATGCTGGTATAACCTGGGTATCTCCTGTATATATATTATATATGTACAGCTGGTATAAAGTTATACATCTTCTTGTATATAGTGATATGGAGCATGCTGGTATAACCTGGGTATCTCCTGTATATAATTATATATGTACAGCTGGTATAAGTTATACATCTTCTTGTATATAGTGATATGGAGCATGCTGGTATAACCTGGGTATCTCCTGTATATAATTATATATGTACAGCTGGTATAAGTTATACATCTTCTATATATAGTGATATGGAGCATGCTGGTATAACCTGGGTATCTCCTGTATATAATTATATATGTACAGCTGGTATAAGTTATACATCTTCTGTATATAGTGATATGGAGCATGCTGGTATAACTTGGGTATCCCCTGTATATAATTATATATGTACAGCTGGTATAAGTTATGCATCTTCTATATAGTGATATGGACCATGCTGGTATAACCTGGGTATCTCCTGTATATAATTATATATGTACAGCTGGTATAAAGTTATACATCTTCTTGTATATAGTGATATGAGGAGCATGCTGGTATAACCTGGGTATCTCCTGTATATAATTATATATGTACAGCTGGTATAAGTTATACATCTTCTTGTATATAGTGATATGGAGCATGCTGGTATAACCTGGGTATCTCCTGTATATAATTATATATGTACAGCTGGTATAAGTTATACATCTTCTTGTATATAGTGATATGGAGCATGCTGGTATAACCTGGGTATCTCCTGTATATAATTATATATGTACAGCTGGTATAAGTTATACATCTTCTTGTATATAGTGATATGGACCATGCTGGTATAACCTGGGTATTTCCTGTATATAATTATATATGTACAGCTGGTATAAGTTATACATATTCTGTATATAGTGATATGGACCATGCTGGTATAACCTGGGTATCTCCTGTATATAATTATATATGTACAGCTGGTATAAGTTATACATCTTCTTGTATATAGTGATATGGAGCATGCTGGTATAACCTGGGTATCTCCTGTATATAATTATATATGTACAGCTGGTATAAGTTATACATCTTCTGTATATAGTGATATGGAGCATGCTGGTATAACCTGGGTATCTCCTGTATATAATTATATATGTTACAGCTGGTATAAGTTATACATCTTCTGTATATAGTGATATGGACCATGCTGGTATAACTTGGGTATTCCCCTGTATATAATTATATATGTACAGCTGGTATAAGTTATACATCTTTCTGTATATAGTGATATGGAGCATGCTGGTATAACCTAAGTATCTCCTGTATATAATTATATATGTACAGCTGGTATAAGTTATGCATCTTCTATATAGTGATATGGAGCATGCTGGTATAACCTGGGTATCTCCTGTATATAATTATATATGTACAGCTGGTATAAGTTATACATCTTCTGTATATAGTGATATGGAGCATGCTGGTATAACTTGGGTATCCCCTGTATATAATTATATATGTACAGCTGGTATAAGTTATGCATCTTCTATATAGTGATATGGACCATGCTGGTATAACCTGGGTATCTCCTGTATATATTTATATACGTACAGCTGGTATAAGTTATACATCTTCTGTATATAGTGATATGGAGCATGCTGGTATAACCTGGGTATCTCCTGTATATAATTATATACGTACAGCTGGTATAAGTTATACATCTTCTGTATATAGTGATATAGAGCATGCTGGTATAACCTGGGTATCTCCTGTATATAATTATATATGTACAGCTGGTATAAGTTATACATCTTCTTGTATATAGTGATATGGACCATGCTGGTATAACCTGGGTATCTCCTGTATATAATTATATATGTACAGCTGGTATAAGTTATACATCTTCTTGTATATAGTGATATGGACCATGCTGGTATAACCTGGGTATCTCCTGTATATATTTATATACGTACAGCTGGTATAAGTTATACATCTTCTGTATATAGTGATATGGAGCATGCTGGTATAACCTGGGTATCTCCTGTATATAATATATATGTACAGCTGGTATAAGTTATACATCTTCTTCTATATAGTGATATGGAGCATGCTGGTATAACCTGGGTATCTCCTGTATATAATTATATACGTACAGCTGGTATAAGTTATACATCTTCTGTATATAGTGATATGGAGCATGCTGGTATAACCTGGGTATCTCCTGTATATAATAATATATGTACAGCTGGTATAAGTTATACATATTCTTGTATATAGTGATATGGAACATGCTGGTATAACCTGGGTATCTCCTGTATATAATTATATATGTACAGCTGGTATAAGTTATACATCTTCTTGTATATAGTGATATGGACCATGCTGGTATAACCTGGGTATCTCCTGTATATAATTATATATGTACAGCTGGTATAAGTTATACATCTTCTGTATATAGTGATATGGAGCATGCTGGTATAACCTGGGTATCTCCTGTATATAATTATATATGTACAGCTGGTATAAGTTATACATCTTCTGTATATAGTGATATGGACCATGCTGGTATAACTTGGGTATCTCCTGTATATAATTATATATGTACAGCTGGTATAAGTTATACATCTTCTTGTATATAGTGATATGGAGAATGCTGGTATAACCTGGGTATCTCCTGTATATAATTATATATGTACAGCTGGTATAAGTTATACATCTTCTTGTATATAGTGATATGGAGAATGCTGGTATAACCTGGGTATCTCCTGTATATAATTATATATGTACAGCTGGTATAAGTACCACATCTTCTTGTATATAGTGATATGGACCATGCTGTTATAACCTGGGTATCTCCTGTATATAATTATATATGTACAGCTGGTATGTTATACATCTTCTATATAGTGATATGGAGCATGCTGGTATAACCTGGGCATCTCCTGTATATAATTATATATGTACAGCTGGTATAAGTTATACATCTTCTTGTATATAGTGATATGGAGCATGCTGGTATAACCTGGGTATCTCCTGTATATAATTATATATGTACAGCTGGTATAAGTTATACATCTTCTTGTATATAGTGATATGGAGCATGCTGGTATAACCTGGGTATCTCCTGTATATAATTATATATGTACAGCTGGTATAAGTTATACATCTTCTGTATATAGTGATATGGAGCATGCTGGTATAACCTGGGTATCTCCTGTATATAATTATATATGTACAGCTGGTATAAGTTATACATCTTCTTGTATATAGTGATATGGAGCATGCTGGTATAACCTGGGTATCTTCTAGTACATTTTCTTATGTTCTTTTATATTTAGTGTGATTATAATCCTTTCTTAGGAAATGTTCTATGTTTGTCTTAGTCTTTCCCATTTCACTAGTACAAGTTTTCTTGGAACCACAGACTTTTCCTGCTGACATTTCATCAGTGATAATTATACATTGGTTATTTGCTCTGCACTGCGGTATAATCTGAGCATTTGCAGCACTGATGAGACGAGAGTTTAAGTAACGAGAGAAGGCAAAATACAAAAATTAATAGAAATACTTCATCATCGTTCTCAGCACTCTTACTATTACCCAGCGTATCCCAGTGTTACTTATTGTATCCAACTGTTACTTCTTTCAGTTACATGACCTACTGTATTGTACATCTTGTAGATTTCAAAAAACGCCCGCTTTTATTTAGTTTTTTTTGTTTTTTCAAAAACAGTTTCATATGAACATGGCTAATAGGGGCAATGTTTTTTGTAGAAAAATCCGACCTTTTATTTCCTAATGTTTTCAACTCCTTTAAGCATTCCTTCCCCTCCAAAGAAGGTCACTGCTGCTATGGCTCCTACGCCAGTAATTAGTCTGAGTACTCAGGGGCCCCTGTCTGTCACCTCTGTGATTTCCTGTTGCACCTTGGGAAAAGTTTATTTATTCATTCCTTTTTTCTGTTTGATTTCCAGACACGACGATTATTTTACGAGACTTTTATTATCCAAATAAAGAACATTTTTGCCTCTCTCCTAGAAAACGGAAAGTTCCCTGTAATTTACAATGTAGCATTCATGCATTTTTAAGAAGCGACACCCCAATTAAAATCTTTATTAAGACTCCGCACAGATGAAATGACCTTATTCTGCCGCTAATAAATTTTACGCTGCAATAAAAATTAGTAAAAGTCCCTTCAGCTGCTGAAATGAATCACTTTCTAACCTAATAAATTGAGTCTTGGATTAAAACAAATGCCTGAATGGCGTACAACGTGTCCCGCGCTGCACGGCCTCATAAATAGTTTTCTGCATAAGCAAAAAATTATGTAAAAACATTTTTTTAAAAGGCCAAATATTTAAACTGAAAGGTTTTTTTGATGCAGTTTCTGTCTTTTACAAAGAGCAGCTGAGCAGTCGTAATGATGTTTTATTCCATCAGACCCCCACAGATTACATCAGGCCCCCCACTTCCCCAGCATTCAAATCAGCCCCCTCATCTAGTGACCACTGCCCCAACTCCTCCCATAGTCACCGCAGCCTCCATATCTAGTGACCACTGCCCCAACTCCTCCCATAGTCACCGCAGCCTCCATATCTAGTGACCACTGCCCCAACTCCTCCCATAGTCACCGCAGCCTCCATATCTAGTGACCACTGCCCCAACTCCTCCCATAGTCACCGCAGCCTCCATATCTAGTGATCACTGCTTTAAATTTCCCAGTAGTCACAGCAGCTCCTCATCTAGTGACCGCTGCCTCAACTCCCCCAAAAGTCACAGCAGCCCCCATATCTAGTGACCACTGCCCTAACTCCTCCCATAGTCACAGCAGCCCCCATATCTAGTGACCACTGTTTTAACTTCCCCAACAGTCATAGCAGCCCTCATATCTAGTGACCACTGTTTTAACTTCCCCAACAGTCATAGCAGCCCTCATATCTAGTGACCACTGTTTTAACTTCCCCAACAGTCATAGCAGCCCTCATATCTAGTGACCACTGTTTTAACTTCCCCAATAGTCACAGCAGCCCTCATATCTAGTGACCACTGCCCCAACTCCTCCCATAGTCACAGCAGCCCCCATATCTAGTGCCCACTGTTTTAACTTCCCCAATAGTCACAGCAGCCCCCATATCTAGTGACCACTGTGTTAACTTCCCCAGTAGTGACAGCTGTCCCCTCATCTAGTGCCCACTGGGCCAACTCCCTTAATAGTCACAGCAGCCTCCATATCTAGTGACCACTGACCCAACTCTCCCAACAGTCACAGCAGCCCCCATATCTAATGACCACTGCCGCAACTCCCCTAATAGTTACAGCAGACCATATATCTAGTGCCCACTGTTTTAACTTCCCCAGTAGTCACAGCAACACCATATCTAGTGACCACTGCTTTAAGTTTCCCAGTAGTCACCGCAGTCCCCTCATCTAGTGACCGCTGCCCCAACTCCCCCAATAGTCACCGCAGCCCCCTCATCTAGTGACCACTGCCCCAACTCCCCCAATAGACACAGCAGCACCCATATCTAGTGACCACTGCTTTAATTTTCCCAGTAGTCACAGCCGCTCCCTCATCTAGTGGCCACTGCCCCAACTCCCCCAATAGTCATCGCAGCCCCCTCATCTAGTGACTGCTGCCCCAACTCCCCCAATAGTCACAGCAGCCCCCTCATCTAATGACCACTGCCCCAACTCCCCCAATAGTCACCGCAGCCCCCTCATCTAGTGACCACTGCCCCAACTCCCCCAATAGTCACAGCAGCCCCCTCATCTAGTGACCACTGCCCCAACTCCCCCAATAATTACAGCAGCCCCCATATCTGGTGTCCACTGCTTTAACTTTCCCAGTAGTCACAGCCGCTCCCTCATCTAGTGACCACTGTCCTAACTTAAACAATGGTTACAGCAGGCCCCATATCTAGTAAGCACTGCCCTAATAACCCAAATAGTAAGAGCAGCCCCTTATGTAGTGACTACTAACCTAGCTTCCCCAGTAGTAACAGCTGCCTCTGCAATGTGCCGCCGCCCAAGGCACAATGGCAGGGCCCCAGTGAGTAGGAAATTCCAAGTAGTGATGTTGCCTGAATGGTTTGTCTGTCATGGTGCTCCTATCTCAATACCGTCGCTCCCCAGGGTTAGGCTCCATAGCATTAAAAGAAGAGAGTTGTAGTTGGTGGGGAATAAGTCGAGTCTAAACTTGGTAAATTTCAACAGTTTTACTTGAATAAACTTGCATCCAGACAATATTTGATCTTTGCTTGGCTTCAGTAGGTTTTAGTGTAAACTGGCAGGTAAACTTGGATACCTTGCTTTCTCCCTCTGCTGCTGTGCTAATCTTTGCCTTCACTCTGGATACTGGACGTTTTAGCAGTTCAGGTACCTTGAGTGGGGTGCCTTTGGCCATTGACCCACTCAAAATAATCATTCTAGGAACTGCAAGGAGTTGAGGTGCTCTATGAGCTTCTTCCCCTGGAAGATACCTGCTCCAGGAAGGGGGGGGATGCTCCCCTCACTGTGCCATGTCTTGTCCCTTTCCAATTCTATTATACTATAGCTTCCTGCAACCTTTCACTTGGAAGGAAGCAGGGCTAGCCCACTTTTGCCCAAAAGGGGCTAGAATGGAATGGTAAGTTTCAATTATATCTAAAGATCTCTCTGCCAGATACACTGCCACCTGCTGGACAACCAGGCACAGTGCATGTAATGCAATACATATGTTACATAGCAGTATTATTAAGGCACAGAATAAGAGGACCTGGAATCAGATATACAGAAGATATTATTTGCTAACCATTACAGACAGTAACTGGGTGTCGGAATTGTAGTGCCCGCTCTGGGGTACCACACCTCCTTATGTAGTGACCACTTTGCAACTTCTCCAGTAGTCACAGCAGCCTCCTTATCTATCTAGTGACCACTGCCCCAACTTCCCCAATAACCAAAGCATTACTGGGGACTCCCATCTGGTCACCACTGCTCCAAATTCCCTAGTAGTCACAGCAGTCCTCCAAACATCTCCAGTATTCACAGCAGCCTCCACACTTGCCCAAGAATTACAGCAGATACCCAAATTACCAGTAGTCACAGCAGTGGTCCCGTAGCCACTACCACTCTAGTAGTAATTACAGCCACCCACACACTTTACAGTAGTCACAGCACCCTGCCTTCATGAGTTGTCACAGCACTAACCTATTCTTTACAGAGGTATGTTCTCACGCCATGTCCTTGTGTTGCCTCGATCTGTAACTATGTACTTAGTGAAGTCCACCTGCTCAGATTTCCTCCTTGCCCCACTGCAGTTAGGACCTAAGGAATCTCTATAGGATAATCCCTTAAACTCAACACCCTCTAAGCTAAATTCAATAATGACTTTCAGTTGCTACTCACCATTCCCCATTCCAGCAGAGAGTGCCTGATATTCAACTGGACTCACCTCTCTCTCCGCTCTAGAGACAAGTCCTGTCCTCACTCATTACCCTATTGGTTCTGGCTGTGGCTCTCCTGCTCTCTGCCGCCATCAGCATCGGGAAACCGATGCTCCTCGATGTCATTGGACTTTTTGATGTATTTAAATGAGATTCAGACCCCACCACCCTGCTGACAGGTGCTCCTCGAGGTTCATGTGTGGTGTTGTGTTGGTAGTTGTTCCTAATTGCTCTTTTACTCAATGACAATGACCTTCACTTTGACTTCAATTCCAGATTATGTTTCTGTCTGCTTCTTGTGTTTGTCATCTGGTACCTGTTGTTCTACTCCTGGTTTTGACTTCTGGCCCTGTCTGTGTCTCATCTTCTGAGTTTCAGAATCTTTACTGCGTTCCTGGTGAAGACTTGTGTTACGGATCAGCGAGTGTGAAACCACCGTGTCAACTAAATGGTTTAGCTTTGGGCTAAACCCTAAGGGTGTTTTTCTGGTGCTTCCCTGTAGTCACCTTTTAACCCCTATCCAGGGATCTGGACTTGGCTGTAGGGAAGCAACTGGACCGCTTCCTCCTGGGATAGTTCCAGTGTAGTTGGCAGCTAACCCACTGGGGTCAGGGACTCTGATGCAAGCACCAGAAGCTCAGTATATAAAAAACATGGGAAAACTGCAGCTATTGTCTGAATGGTCACCAAGGCTAGAATGCTGTTTTTTTAGGGATCCAAGCAGCACACAATTAATGCAGATACAGGAAAGACTTGTGATGAGACAAAAACAAGGCAGGAAGGCTAGGGACTAAACCCAAATAGACTGGGTTAACTTAAAAATGAACTGAACTTGGACTTGAAAGTGCAGGGGCGCACAGGCAGGAAGGCCCACACTAGAAACACATCAGGAAGAAAGGCAGGAGATAACGCAGGATAAATGCAGATAAATCACAATAGCACTAGACTATCAAACACCTTTTCTGGTCACCTGGGAACCTAAAGCTCAGGCACCCTCATACTGAAGAGGCTGCCTTAAAAACCAAGGGACCCTCAGTCATTGGCTGAGGAAGGATTTGGGTGGGCACTGGGCCTTTAGGAGGCCAGAAGTGAGCCTGTTTGCACCCTAAGGGAGCATCAAGCAGGAGCATGGAGAGGACCCTGACATCCAGAACGTAGGATGACATGGTAAGTAGAGCGGTGTCTGTGCACACAGGGAACACCTGGAGGGTAGAAGGCATGGACTGCACACCTAACAACCTGTGCCTACGTTCTTCACTTTGCTAAATGTCTTCCGCTAATCAGTGACGGTTCTGGGAATTTGACCAGTAAAGTCCATAACTCCTCGTGATTGTTAAGGGAGAAGAATAGGGAGATTGCCTAGACTACACAGTCCAGTCTAGTCAATGGCAGCTTAGTGGGTCCACATCTCAGGGACGAGGCACAACCTCATTATTGGTTAAGACATTCTGGAGATTCTCTATACTGCAGTAGAAAAAAGACAACTGAGGGGAGATGTAATAACTATGTATAAATATATCAGAGGTCAGTACAGAGATCTCTCCCATCATCTATTTATCCCCAGGACTGTGACTGTGACGAGGTGACATCCTCTGCGTCTGGAGGAAAGAAGGTTTGTACACAAACATAGAAGAGGATTCTTTACGGTAAGAGCAGTGAGACTATGGAACTCTCTGCCTGAGGAGGTGGTGATGGTAAGTTCACTATAAGAGATCAGGAGGGGCCTGGATGTATTTCTGGAGGTAATAATATTACAGGTTATAGTTACTAGAGAGGGGTCGTTGATCCAGGGAGTTATTCTGATTGCCTGACTGGAGACGGGAAGGAATTTTTTCCCCTAAAGTGAGGAAAATTGGCTTCTACCTCAGGGGTTTTTTGCCTTCCTCTGAATCAACTTACAGGATAACTGGCCGAACTGGATGGACGGAGGGCTTTTTTCGGCCTTATAAACTATGTTACTATGTTACTAACCGTCAGCTATGTTGTTGGGAACATTAGGTCAAATAGGGGACCAACCAAACTCCTGTGTCTATGGGCAGCTTTACAGTTCTTCACCAAGTCATGATCATGAGTTACCCATTTTTTTTTTTTTTTACAAAGGCTGTTACTACAGGTTTGGTCTCATTTTAGGCCTTTGACCTCTAAAGACCATGTGATCAATGTAGACAAGAGGCAATGTGTAAACTGGCCGGAGAAATTGGTCAATTTCCATCAAAGCAAAGACAATGATAAAAATATGGACTTCATAGCCTGCAATCTCTCGTCCTATGAATATTTTGCTGGAAAAAATTTTTTTTCAGATTCTCTTAAAAAAAACACTGCATGTAAAAAATACAAAAATATAGACAAATCCATAATTAGATATTAACATTAGTGACTAATTTTTGGCATAGTCCATTGATCTTTGGTGTGCCTCTGGGAGATCTGCTGATCTCTGCACACCGCGGTACTCTTCATTGATCACACAGGCACAGTGATTTGTCTTCATGGGAGCTGGAGCTCGTCCTGTACAGGACAAGGAGTCTTCTTCTGATGTGCCTATCCAAACAACGAAGAGGATGAACTGTCTACAGCAGGGGTGCACAACCTGCGGCCCGGGGGCCACATGCGGCCCTTGATGCCATTCTGTGCGGCCCCCAACCTTCTGGTAAAGGACATGTATGTCTATGTCTTGTGGCTGCTCCCATGTATTTTTCATGTATTTCTCCCATTACATAGGAGTCCTGTAACTGGAACTAGACATTAGTGGTATATACAGTGTGTTTAATATGCCATAAATGCAGTATTTCAGTTGTTAATATCCCTTTAAATTTTATTTTCGGCCCTCATCATTGGTTCAGTCTGGCAATGTGGCCCCCAACCAGAAAATGTTGTGCACCCCTGGTCTACAGGGTGGTTCCTGAGCCGCCTGGGGTCCTGGGGGCTGATGACCTTTAATATTGTGCTCTCCTCTTTCATACTATATTGCAATTTAAGCTGTGAGAAGTATATACAAAGGTTTTTTAGGGTATGACCACACGGTACGTTCCGGTTGCGGCCGTGCTGTAGTCAAGAACTGCGCAGCCAATTAGCCGATAGCTGTCACAACCACGACCGGATCACGACCACTCTGTGTGGTCATACCCTTAGCATCTGTTTTACAGTATGGCTAGCCTTACTGTGTGAGTGCGCATGTTGGGGTACCTATTGGCCTGGCATTATTGGAGTAGGTGGTGGCAGTGTGTATCTGGGGTACGTGGACTCTACTGGGGTGAGATCTATGCAGTTTGCAGTCTTAGAGAGAGGTGAAAGCAAGATTGAGTGAGTGGAGTTAATTAACCCCTTGCGGTGCGTACGTGGCAATGTACATCAGCTGGAGAACCACAGTTTTCAGATCACTGTGGCGTAATCAGATAGCGCCACCTGGTGGTAGACAGAAAGTGGACAAGGTGATAGAAATCAGGGATAATTAGCAAAAAAACCTCTCCGGTCACTTGCTCATCATCTATATCATGGATGCTCAACCTGCAGCTCTCCAGCTGTTGTAAAACTACAACTCCCACCATGCCTTGCTGTAGGCTGATAGCTGTAGGCTGTCTGGGCATGCTAGGAGTTGTAGTTTTGTAACAGCTAGAGGGCCACAGGTTGGGCATCCCTGATCTATATCAATCAGAGCTACAGATTTTATGACTTAAGCTCCTTTTACAAGGACCAATGATCTGGCAGATTATCGGGGATGAGTGTTTGCATATGTAGCGCCCTCCACCCTGCGTGGTGGTCGGTTGCTACAGCATGTATGTGTTTCTGTATATATTGTTAATAAAAACCAGGAGGCCGGTCACCTAGGCAACCCCAGAGCCTAGGGAGAGGAAGTGGGAGGAGCCTAGGAACTAAGAAAAAGGGAAGGAGTCAGTCTTCAGGAGGGAGTCTGCTGAAGGAGAGTGAGATGGTAGTCTCCAGCAGAAGCAGTCCACACAGGGAGTCTGTGTGAGGAGACTGAAGAAGAAATTCTTCAGACGGCAGTTAAAGAGAGCATCTGAGGGAGTTAGTGACCAAGCAGCTCGACAGTGCAGGAGGAAAATAGGCCAAAGCGACTGGTGAATGTTCCAGTTTTCCCTGCTGTCTCTGAGTCTTCCTTTCTGCCGCCAATGCGCCTCCCCTCTATCACACAAGTCTCCAAGACGAAGACAAGTTATCGACCCACGATCTCTAACCCTGGGAGTCAGCCCTAGTCAAGGGGGTTTAAAATCAATGCTGACCCACAACATCCGTCTCCCAGGGGCCTGTGTCAGCGCTTGGCCCTATCTAGGCCGAACACCTTGACTGGCGTCACGAACCAGTCCCAAATACCCTTTCCCCTTTTAAGAGTGTCTGTGAGACGGCCCCAACCCCTTACCAGAAGTACCCTCGGCCTGTGTGGGCGTCACACATAAATGCTCATTCCCGATAATTGAGCTATGGAAAAAAACAATCCTTGTTCCCAGGGCAGCAGATGGTGAACAATTGATACAATGTATGACTGTATCAATCAGTGAAGGTGATTGCTGCATGTATATGTAGCTCTCATCTCCAAAGATCAGGAAATTATCGGGCACGTCTGCTTCATTCCCCATAATCTCCCAGATCATCAGTTATCACTCTGTGTTAAAGGACCTTTACTTTTTGAATAATTTAGTTCAAAAAGTTTCTGCCCCCAGTGTAAATAGATGTCTCTCCTAGACAGGGATTTGCAAGTTTTTTTTTTTACATATTTTTATCCAAGTGTCCAGTGATCTCCTGCATATATTACATAATAGAATATAGCATGAGCCTCGGTGCCACCTGGAGCACAGGAGCCATTACCTCTCTACCTATGTACAAAGACATGTAGACACCTCGTTGTCTTTTGCTACCACTAGAGGGCAATCTGTAGCCAGTCTGCCATTGACCTAAATAGAAGCTAGATACAGTCCGCCCCCTAGTGGTAGCAATAGGAACTCGAAAGTTTTACAAGTCCAGTATCTGTGTAGAGGAACGGCGCTCTGTACTGAATACTGTATAAGTATAACACCAGGGGCGTACCATCCATGGTGGCAGAGAAAGTGACTGCTATGAAGCTGATGGGTTAGTGAGGCCCAGTGCTAAGCTCTTTCATGTATCATATAGAACAGGACAATCTCTCTCTAACAAAGCTAGAACCAGCCCTGGACCTCACATGGATCCAGAGATCTCCACATTCATTGCTCCAATTGTTCTGCTAGATTCTCTTCCGGCTGCAGCTCAGGGGTGTGTCCTTTCTAAGAGTGCATGTCCTTTCTTATGCAGCTCTCTCTATCACTGGTCAGGGGAGTGTCCTTTCTACTGAAACTATCACAGCAAGGGGCATGTCCTTTCTGCTGCTCTCTTCCTATCACAGCTCAGGGCGCATGTCTTTCTGCTGTAGCTCTCTCCCTATCATAGGTCAGGGGACATATCCTTTCTGATGCAGCTTTCTCCCTATCACAGCTCAGGTGGCATGTCCTTTCTGCTGCAGCTCCATCCCTATGACAGCTAAGGGGACATATCCTCTGTGCTTCAGCCCTCTCCCTGTCACAGCTTAGGAGGCATGTCCTTTCTGCTGCAGCTTTCTCCCTATCATGGGTCAGGGGACATATCCTTTCTGCTTCAGCTCTCTCGCTATCACAGCTAAGGTGGCATGTCCTTTCTACTGCAGCTCAATCCCTATCACAGCTAAGGGGACATATCCTCTGTGCTTCAGCCCTCTCCCTGTCACAGCTCAGGTGGCATGTCTTTCTGCTGCAGCTTTCTCCCTACCATAGGTCAGGGGACATATCCTCTGTGCTTCAGCCCTCTCCCTGTCACAGCTCAGGTGGCATGTCTTTCTGCTGCAGCTTTCTCCCTGTAAGTGTCACAGCTTCTAACAATAGGTAAAGCCTGTTGGGGCAGTTGAAGGATGGAACTGAGCATGTGCGACCACCTTAGCAAAGTTACTGAGGAGGACAGAAAAATAAGGAAAACAACACGCAGTAGGTGGCGCTGTATATATACATTTTATATAATAGTTCAATGACTGTACTGTGCCCTAGGAACCGCTACAGGAAAATACTAAATACTAAAAAATAAATGAAACGTCTCATAATTTTATGCCAGCTTTATTTTAACAGTGCCACATAGAATATCAAAAGAAAAACGGAGAAAATTACATGAAATGAGAAATAAAAAATAATTAGCATTTCATTGAGGGAAATAAGTATTTGATCCCCTAGTAAAACCATGACTAATGTTGGCTCCCACAGACCACTGACACACCCTAATCACAGTGAAGTCATTACCTGGATGAGAGACACCTATCCCAAATTGTCACCTATATAAATGGCCACCTGCCAACAGTCTCAGTGACACTCCAACATCTCCACCATGGGCAAGACTAAAGAGCTGTCTAAAGATGTCAGGGACAAAATTGTTGACTTACACAAGGCTGGAATGGGCTACAAAGCCATAAGTAAGAAGCTGGATGAGAAGGTGACAACTGTTGGTTCAATTATTCGGAAGTGGAAGAAGTACAACATTACTGTCAATCGACCCAGGCCTGGAGCTCCATGCAAGATATCACCTTGTGGAGTCTCATTGATCATGAGAATCAGCCAAGAACTACACGGGAGGAGCTGAGTAATGATCTCAAGGCAACTGGGACCACAGTCTCCAAAAAAAACATTGGTAATACACTGAGACGTAATGGTTTAACATCCTGCAGTGCACACAAGGTTCCTCTGCTCAAGAAGGCTCACGTCCAGGCCCGCCTCAAGTTTGCCAATGAACATATTAATGACTCCGAGAGAGACTGGGAGAAGGTGCTGTGGTCAGATGAGACCAACATTGAGCTCTTTGGCCTCAACTCGACGCGTTTGGAGGAAGAAAAATACAGAATATGACCCTAGGAATACCATCCCCACCGTCAAGCATGGTGGTGGAAGTATTATGTTTTGCGGGTGTTTTTCTTCTAAGGGCACAGGCCAACTTCATCGCATTGACAGGAAGATGAACGGGGCCATGTATCGCACAATCCTGGGTGACAACCTCCTTGCCTCCGCCAGGGCACTGAAAATGGGTCGTGGATGGGTCTTTCAGCACGACAACGACCCAAAACATACAGCCAAGGAAGCAAAGGAGTGGCTCCATAAGAAGCATATCAAGGTCATGGAATGGTCTAGCCAGTCTCCTAACCTCAATCCCATCGAAAATCTATGGAGAGAGCTGAAGCTTCGCGTTTCCAAATGCATGCCTAAAAACCTTAAGGATATGGAGATGATTTGCAGAGAGGAGTGGGCCAAAATGACTCCTGAAGTGTGTGCAAACCGTATAAAAAAAACTATAAGAAACCTCTGACTGCTGGGCTTCCAACAAGGGTTTTGCCACCAAGTATTAAATGATGTTTTACTGGGGGATCAAATACTTATTTCCCTCAAAGAAATGAAAATTATTTTTTATTTCTCATTTCATGTAATTTTCTCCGTTTTTCTTTTGATATTCTATGTGGCACTGTTAAAATAAAGCTGGCATAAAATTATGAGACGTTTCTTTTATTTTTTTGTATTAAAACTTTTAAAGTCAGTGGGGGATCAAATACTTATTTTCTCCACTGTGTATATATATATATATATATATATATATATATATATATATACACCGCTCAATATCAAAAATTACAAAGATATGCCAATAAATGATGTATAGAGCTGGAGTACACTACGGCACGGTCCCCAAATATTCACCTCCCCCACATCAAAAAAACAGCAATAATGTAACAGTTCAAGACCATTCAAAATAATTCTATCATGTAAGGATTGTATACATTATCACCCCCCCCGACCCCCCCCCCCCCCCCGCCCTTCCATCTGGAAAAAAATTAATGGGTTACAAAAGACCTTTTAAGGGCTATTATATCTGGATGAATTTTTTTTTTTTTTTTTTTGGGGGGGGGGGCGAAAATTGTGGCAAGGTGGCCTGACCTAATAAGCACCACCTGCGCAGCGTGTCTATCGTGTATGCAGTGTCTGTATGTTATATACCTAACATAACGTTACTGTTTCCTATATACCTGACATCCATTCCGAATTTTTCTGCTGCTAATCAAGGCAACATTACCTGTATTGCGTCTGCATTATAACGTTACTGTGTCCTATATACCTGACATCCATTGCTATTTTTTCTGCCGTTAATCAAGGCGACATTACCTGTGTTGCGTCTTTATTATAACGTTACTGTATCCTATATACCTGACATCCGTTGCAATTTTTTTCTGCCGCTAATCAAGACGACATTACCTGTGTTGCGTGTGCATTATAACGTTTTTCTATCCTATATACCTGACATTCGGTGTGATTTTTTCTGTCGTTAATCAAGGTGACATTACCTGTGTTGCGTCTGCATTATAACGTTACTGTATCCAATATACCTGACATCCGTTTCTATTTTATCTGACGATAATCAAGGCGACATTACCTGTGTTGCGTGTGCATTATAAAGTTTTTCTATCCTATATACCTGACATTCTGTGTGATTTTTTTCTGTCGTTAATCAAGGCGACATTACCTGTGTTGCATCTTTATTATAACGTTACTGTGTCCTATATACCTGACATCCGTTGCTATTTTTTCTGCCGCTAATCAAGGCGACATTACCTGTGTTGCGTATGCATTATAATGTTTGTGTATCCTATATACCTGACATCCGGTGTAATTTTTTCTGACGCTAATCAAGGCAACATTCTTTGGGTTTTGGGGGGTATTACTGTCATTCCGTAAAAGTGGCGTAATACTCAGACAACATAGTTCCCAGCAGAGACTTTGGAGTCCAAGATGCATCCAGACATCCTCCCCATGCTGTTCCCAAACCATTTCAGTGGTGTTTCCACTATTTTCTCACCTTTTCCTATGAACCAGACACCCTCCCCTCTTCAGAGCATGGGGTGCCTGGTTTAGTGCTCTGGTTCTCCCATTGACTTCCATTATGCTCAGGTTCTCAGCCGAGCACTCGAGCACCACCTAGTGTTCGACCTGAGCATCACGGTGCTCGATCAACACTAATGTACAGAGGGTGCAGAGGAAGAAACAAGTCAGTGTGAACTAGTGGAGTTTTCCTAATGTGTGGGGGTGTATTATGGCGGTGTCCTCGCTGGGTTTGTCTTCTGCCGGTGCCAGATGTTTTGGTGCTTTGACGCCTGGTTTGCAGCCAGATGTGCGATGTGCATGGACTCCCATCTGCTACACCTTTTCTTTATTCATGGTCATGGGTATTTTATGAGGATGGTACAATTCTGCAGGGATACCGAGGAGCCTTTGTTTTCTGCTAACGCAGCTGTTCTCTTCCAGCGAAGAATCTCTGAACAAGTCCCGGCATTTCCTTCATAAAGAAATCCTCTATTCTGCTTTTGACAGAGCCGGGTGACAACCAAATGGCTCACCGTTCACGGGAAGAAGCCGGGTCTCCAAGTGTGCTGGTGCAAGAACTAAGAGGACTTTGTCAACCTTCTCCTTTACACCCCTGGTGGTCTAGTGGTTAATTCTTAATATCTCTGGTGGTCTTAGGTGAAGAAGGGGTTAATATTGATATATGTTGTACCATAAGGAACCATGACTCGGACGACCAAGAGGGACCATGACCTGAACAGCTCGTCAGATCCGATGGAAACAAGGAAGAAAAGCATTTCAATGGCGACTGTCAGACGCCACCTTGTAACCTGCGGCTTAAAAGCATTGCTTAGGCCTCTTAATATAGAGGCTAGGCTAATTGCCGGAGCCGGACCACCAGTCAGCGGAAGAAGGTTCTAGTAACTGAGAAATGAACGTTTGAGGCATTTGGGCCCAAGAGGCGAAAGCTTGTTCATTGTGTGACATACAAGAGCTGGTTTCCTTCTTGTATTGCGCCTACGGTCAGGCGCGGAGGAGGCTCCATTATGCATACGTGCGGGACAAATAGGACCCACCCCAGGAACGCCCCCAAATAGGGTGGGCAGAAAATGCATAGGTCCACTCGGAACAGCTTCAATTTTCAGGGACTGTCTCTGAAAATTAGGGACACTGGCTGAAAATTGGAGACTGTTGGCAACTATCAGGGGCAGACGTACCGCCTGTGCAGCATGTTCAGCTGCACAGGGGCCCAGAGAGGAAGAGGGGCCCTTCCCAGTGCCAGCAGAGGTGTGGGGGATGGGGCCCTGATTAGGATTTACTGTGAATCTGCTGCGGTTCTGCCTTTACTCCATAGATGAAGGACCTGCGATGACATCATAGTCATGTGATCTTTTCAACACTGGAAGTGGTGGTAGGACCTGTGATGAGGTCACCATCATGTGACCAGTGCAGAGAAAGGCAGCTCAGCAGTGGAGACCTCTGATGCCAGGTAAGTGCCAGAGACATGCTGGGAGATGTGGTTCTCCCCATTATACCTCCTCCCTGCTTAGTGATAGGGAAATATGTTATTTAACTGGGACTGTATGTTAGAGGGGCAGAAGGGAGGAGAGGGGTGTTATTTACATGGGACTGTATGTTACAGAACATTGGTGGGAGATGATTGGTGTTTTTACATGGGACTGGATATTATAAAAGACTGGAGGGTAAGGAGTGATGTTATTTACATGGGACTATGTGTTGGAGGGAGTTGAAGAAGTTATTTACATGGGACTGTATCATATAGAAGACTGGTGGGAGAGGACTGGTGTTATTTACATGGGACTGCATGGTATAGAAGACTGGAGGGAGAGGACAAGCATTATAATTTATAGGGGCACTACAGAGAAGATTATAACTCCAGCGGTTACGGCAGGAGGCATTATAATTACAGGGAGCACTGCAGGGAACATTATACATACTGTGGGCAGTGGTGGCGGGCATTACTACTGAGGACTGACTTATAGATTGACCTTATTTCTATTTGGGTGCCCTATAGGGGGCCTTATTAGTACTGAGGGCACTTTAGGGAGCCTTATTACCATTGGGGATACTATGGGGAGGGGGGACTTCCACCTAGCAGTGAGCCCGGTGACGTCACCGGCTCTAATGGACAGGCTTTAGCGCCGCCCTAGCCTGTAAAGCCGCCCATCAGTGCCAGTGACGTCTCCGCTTAGCAGTGTAAAAATGTAAATAAATCAGCCCAGGACAAGGGAGAGTGTCGGAGTATGAGATGTCAGAGGGGCTGAGTGGGGGGAGGAGGGGTTATGTCCAGGGGAGGTCGGGGGGCCCAGGTACATTCCTTGCACAGGGGCCCTCTGCTGTCTGTGTCCATTTGAAAGGATGTACCTGATTTCTAGAGTCTGTCCAGGCTGTCCCTTGTTGAAAATGGGTGGGGACAATGTAAACTCTGCCCATAAGTCGTAGATGCTGATAAGTATGCTACAGTAAAAAACATACTGCACCCCCTGCAAAAGGTTTGTTCAGTCAAAAAAAAACAAGTGCTGAACAACATGGCTTGGCCATTTCCCAGACTAACTGCAATCCCCAGAGTCCTGCCTGCAATCCCCAGAGTCCTGCCTGGAATTCTCAAAGTTCTGACTGCAATTCCCAGAGTCCTGACTGCAATCCAAAGACTCCTGACTCCAATCCCCAGAAACTTGACTGCAATCCCCAGAGTTCTGACTCCAATCCTCACAATCCTAACTGCAATCCCCAGATTCCTGACACCAATCCTTAGAATCCTGACTCCAATCCCCAGACTCTTGACTGCAATCATCAGAGTACTTACTGCAATCCTCAGAGTACTGACTGCAATCCTCAGAGTCCTGACTGCAATCCCCAGAGTCCTGACTGCAATCCCCAGAGTCCTGACTGCAATCCTCAGAGTCCTGACTGCAATCCTCAGAGTCCTGAATGCAATACCCAGAGTTCAGACTGCAATCCTCAGAGTCCTGACTGCAATCTTCAGAGTCCTGACTGCAATCCCCAGTTTCCTGACTGCAATCCACAGAGTCCAAACTGCAATCCCCAGAGTCCTGACTGCAATGCTCAGAGTCCTGACTGCAATCCCCAGAGTCCTGACTGCAATACCCAGAGTCCTGCCTGCAATCCCCAGAGTCCTGACTACAATCCTCAGAGTCCTGACTGCAATCCTCAAAGTTCTGACTGCAATTCCCATAGTCCTGACTGCAATCCACAGACTCAAGACTCCAATCACCAGAATCTTGACTGTAATTCCCGGATTCCTGACACCAATCCTTAGAATCCTGACTCCAATCTGCAGAATCTTGACTGCAATCCTCAGAGTACTGACTGCAATCCTCAGAGTCCTGACTGCAATCCCCAGAGTGCCCACTGCAATTCCCAAAATCCAGACTGCAATCCTCAGAGTCCTGACTGCAATCCTCAGAGTCCTGCCTATAATCCCCAGAGTCCTGACTGCAATCCCTAGAGTCCTGACTGCAATCCGCAGAGTCCTGACTACAATCCCCAGAGTCCTCACTCCAATCCCCAAAGTCCTGCCTGCAAAACCCAAAGAGTCCTGCCTGCAATCCCCAGAGTCCTGACTACAATCCCCAGAGTCCTGACTGCAATCCTCAAAGTCCTGACTGCAATTCCCAGAGTCCTGACTGCAATCCACAGACTCCTAAATCCAATCCCCAGAGTCTTGACTGCAATCCCCAGAGTTCTGACTCCAATCCTCACAATCCTAACTGCAATCCCCGGATTCCTGACACCAATCCTTAGAATCCTGACTCCAATCCACAGAATCTTGACTGCAGTCCCCAGACTCCTGACTGCAATCCTCAGAGTACTGCCTGCAATCCTCAGAGCCCTGACTGCAATCTCCAGAGTCCTGACTGCATTCCTCAAAATCCTGACTGCAATACCCAGAGTCCTGACTGCAATCCTCAAAGTTCTGACTGCAATTCCAAGAGTCCTGACTGCAATCCACAGACTCCTGACTCCAATCACCAGAATCTTGACTGCAATCCCCAGAGTCCTGCCTGCAATCCCCAGAGTCCTGACTGCAATCCCCAGAGTCCTGACTGAAATCCCTAGAATCCTGACTTCAATCCCAGAGTCCTGCCCGCAAAACCCAGAGTCCTGACTGCAATTCCCAAAGTCCTGCCTAGAATCCATAAAGACCTAACTGCAATCCCCAGAGTCCTGACTGCAATCCCCAGAGTCCTGCCTGCAATTCCCAGAGTCCTGACTGCAATCCACAGACTCCTGACTCCAATCCCCAGAATCTTGATTGCAATCCCCAGAGTTCTGACTCCAATCCTCACAACCCTAACTGCAATCCCCGGATTCCTGACATCAATCCTTAGAATCGTGACTCCAATCCACAGAATCTTGACTGCAGTCCCCAGACTCCTGACTGCAATCCTCAGAGTACTGACTGCAATCCTCAGAGCCCTGACTGCAATCCCAAGATTCCTGACACCAATCTTTAGAATCCTGACTGCAATCCCCAGAGTCCTGACTGCATTCCTCAAAATCCTGACTGCAATCCCCAGAGTCCTGACTGCAATCCCCAGAGTCCTGACTACAATTCCCAAAGTCCTGCCTGGAATCCTCAAAGACCTGACTGCAATCCCCAGAGTCCTGCCTGCAATCCCCAGAGTCCTGACTGCAATCCTCAGAGCCCTGACTGCAATCCCCAGAGTCCTGCCTGCAGTTCCCAAAGTCCTGACTGCAATCCTCAGAGTCCTGACTGCAATCCCCAGAGTCCTGACTACAATTCCCAAAGTCCTGCCTGGAATCCTCAAAGACCTGACTGCAATCCCCAGAGTCCTGCCTGCAATCCCCAGAGTCCTGACTGCAATCCTCAGAGCCCTGACTGCAATCCCCAGAGTCCTGCCTGCAGTTCCCAAAGTCCTGACTGCAATCCTCAGAGCCCTGACTGCAATCCCCAGAGTCCTGCCTGCAATTCCCAAAGTCCTGACTGCAATCCCCAGAGTCCTGACTGCAATCTCCAGAGTCCTGCCTGAAAACAGCCCCCCCTTTTGTACTGCTGTGATCGCTATAAAAAATAAACAAACACAATGATACAGTAAATATTTACAAATAAATACAGTTATCCAAATGGTATCATCCCCTCCCCCACCAAAGAAATACATAGGCAAAAAACATTTCTATCGATTACAGTACGTCAAAGTCTACACCCGTCTATTAACCAGAAATATGTCGCACATTTCTTCAAATCTTACCAGAAAGGGGACATTTTCATGAGAGAAATTTTTCAGAAAATCAAGGCTCAGTTCATCAAGACATGGTTATCTATACCCCCCCCCCCCCAACCTCCCGTATCCTTCAATAATCTGAGGATGCACATATAATGTACATTGCAGGTAACACTCACAGGTATAATGCACAGACACCTACCTATCACATACCGCACACTATGCAGTAGAAAATGTGGAAGGAAATAGGTGGGTCATTCTATACAAAATCCTCAGAGTCCTGACTGTAATCCCCAGAGTCATGACTGCAATCCCTAGAGTCCTGACTGCAATACCCAGAGTCCTACCTGCAATCCCCAGAGTCCTGACTACAATCCCCAGAGTCCTGCCTGCAATCCCCAGAGTCCTGCCTGCAATCCCCAGAGTCCTGCCTACAATCCCCAGAGACCTGACTACAATCCCCAGAGTCCTGACTGCAATCCTCAAAGTTCTGACTGCAATTCCCAGAGTCCTGACTGCAATCCACAGACTCCTAAATCCAATCCCCAGAGTCTTGACTGCAATCCCCGGATTCCTGACACCAATCCTTAGAATCCTGACTCCAATCCGCAGAATCTTGACTGCAGTCCTCAGACTTCTGACTACAATCCTCAGAGTACTGACTGCAATCCTCAGAGCCCTGACTGCAATCTCCAGAGTCCTGACTGCAATCCCCAGAGTCCAAACTATAATCCCCAGAGTCCTGACTGCATTCCTCAAAATCCTGACTGCAATACCCAGAGTCCTGACTGCAATACTCAAAGTTCTGACTGCAATTCCAAGAGTCCTGACTGCAATCCACAGACTCCTGACTCCAATCACCAGAATCTTGACTGCAATCCCCAGAGTCCTGACTGCAATCCCCAGAGTCCTGCCCGCAAACCCCAGAGTCCTGCCTGCAATTCCCAAAGTCCTGCCTGGAATGCACAAAGACCTGACTGCAATCCCCAGAGTCCTGACTGCAATCCCCAGAGTCCTGACTGCAATCCCCAGAGTCCTTACTGCAATCCCCAGAGTCCAAATTGCAATCCCCAGAGTCCTGACTGCATTCCTCAGAGTTCTGACTGCAATCCCCAGAGTCCTGACTGCAATCCCCAGAGTCCTGACTCCAATCCGCCGAATCTTGACTGCACTCCCCAGACTCCTGACTGCAATCCTCAGAGTACTGACTGCAATCCTCAGCGTACTGACTGCAGTCCTCAGAGCCCTGACTGCAATCCCCAGAGTCCTGACTGCAATCTTCAGAGTCCTGCCTGGAATCCCCAGAGTCCTGACTACAATCCCCAGAGTCCTAACTGCAATCCTCAAAGTTCTGACTGCAATTCCCAGAGTCCTGACTGCAATCCACAGACTCCTGACTCCAATCCCCTGAATCTTGACTGCAATCCCCGGATTCCGGACACCAATCCTTAGAATCCTGACTCCAATCCGCAGAATCTTGACTGCAGTCCCCAGACTCCTTACTGCAATCCTCAGAGTACTGACTGCAATCTTCAGAGTCATGACTGCAATCCCCAGAGTCCTGACCTCAATCCCCAGAGTCCTGACCTCAATCCCCAGAGTCCTGACTGCAATCCCCAGAGTCCTGACTGCAATCCCCAGAGTCCTGACTGCAATCCTCAGAGTCCTGACCGCAATCCCCAGAGTCCTGACTGCAATCCTCAGAGTCCTGACTGTAATCCCCAGAATCTTGACTGCAATCCCCAGAGTTCTGACTCCAATCCTCACAATCCTAACTGCAATCCCCAGTTTCCTGACACCAATCCTTAGAATCCTGACTCCAATCCGCAGAATCTTGACTGCAGTCCCCAGAGTCCTAACTGCAATCCTCAGAGTACTGAGTGCAATCCTCAGAGTACTGAGTGCAATCCTCAGAGTCCTGACTGCAATCCTCAGAGTCCTGACTGCAATACCCAGAGTCCTGACCTCAATCCTCAGAGTCCTGACTGCAATCCCCAGAGTCCTGACTGCAATCCCCAGAGTTCTGACTCGAATCCCCACAGTCCTAACTGCAATCCATAGAGTCCTGACTGCAATCCACAGAGTCCTGACTGCAATCCTCAGAGTCCTGCTTTCAATCCCTAGAGGCCTGACTGCAATCGTCAGAGTCCTGACTGCAATCCCCAGAGTCCTGACTGCAATCCCCAGAGTCCTGACTGCAATCCCCAGAGTCCTGACTGCAATCCTCAGAGTCCTGACTGCAATCCCCAGAGTCCTGACTGCAATCCCCAAAGTCCTGACTGCAATCCCCAGAGTCCTGACTGCAATCCTCAGAGTCCTGACTGCAATCCCCAGAGTCCTGACTGAAAACAGCCCCCCCTTTTGTACTGATGTGATCGCTATAAAAAATAAACAAACACAATGATACAGTAAATATTTACAAATAAATACAGTTATCCAAATGGTATCATCCCCTCCCCCAGCAAAGAAGTACATAGGCAAAAAACATTTCTATCGATTACAGTACGTCAAAGTCAAAACCCGTCCATTAACCAGAAATATGTCTCACATTTCTTCAAATCTTACCAGAAAGGGGACATTTTCATGAGAGAAATTTTTCAGAAAATCAAGGCTCAGTTCATCAAGACATGGTTATCTGTACCCCCCCCCCCCCCCAACCTCCCGTATCCTTCAATAATCTGAGGATGCACATATAATGTACATTGCAGGTAACACTCACAGGTATAATGCACAGACACCTACCAGTGCAGTAGAAAATCTGCAAGGAAATAAGTGGGTCATTCTATACAAATGGCTCTGCTGCCCCCTAGTGGTGGAGACAGGTTATTACAATGTAAACCACATCTGGGAAGAGATGTATACTTTCTTCTGATCCCGTCCCTTGATCCTGTATTGGATCTGCTCTCAATTTATTCATGTTATAGTGTTCTGACAGAAACACACTATATGGAGAAAAGTATCGGATTCTCCACATTCCACCGCCAGGATCCTTTCTGACCTCCCATTCTACATCCATAGGCATTAATATGGAGTTGGCCCCCCATTGCTCCTCTGGGAAGGCCTTCTACAAGATTTTGGAGGCTCCCTATGAGAATTGTTTTCCCCATCATCTAGAAGAACATCAGACCTGATGGTGGAGGAGAGGACCTGGCGCGCAGCCTCCATTCTGGTGTTGACTGTTCACTGTGGACGTGCTGGATGCTCCATGTTGTACTTGGTCCTGGGTGTAAGTGAACCTCTGTTTAGGTCACTGCTGCAGTTTTTTCATCCCATATATTACCTTGGTCGCCCTCTTTTACACCCGCTCCACCTCTGCCCGCCCTGGTTATAAACTGGTGCCCACAATGATAGACAATACAGCGTGGTCTGACTAGAGATTTACAAGTGGTACAACCTCGTCCCAGTCGTCTGCCTCTTTTAAATACATCCCAATATTTCATTAGCCTTGGCAGCAGCCTCCTGACATTGGTTTCCAAACTCCATTGTATTCGGTAAAATTTAGCATCTTCTGCAGATGTTCACATGACGCTCTGTGATCAGTGTTAAAAAGAAGAGGACCCAATACTGCCCCCTGTAGTAACCCCAAAGTAATGGCAACCAAGTCAGTATATAGCAGTAATAACCGCCATCCCTGAGCCTCTGACTTTCATGAAGGTTTGCATCTCTTTGCCATTCAGGCGTCTGGGAAAGCTGGGTGACAACTCCTATGAGCAATAAAACATCCTTCCTGTACAGATTATCCTCTATCCTACTCATCTGTTGGTGTGTCAGTCTCCACTGAAGTTCTTGTATTGTATTCATGAATCATGAGGCACAGGATGAATAAAACTATATGGCTACGAATGCAGTGCAGGAAAAGAGCTTCTAAGAAAGATGTCGTTTCCCCCCCCCCGGCCTGGAATATACTGACCCCCCAGCTCAGCATTATATTAGACCTCTTTCTGGACATACATTATTCATGAAATATATGCATTGCTCTGACGCGTTTCATTGTCCCAGGCTATGAAGTCAGTGAATAAATTCAGTTATATTGGGCAAATTTAGAAATGGGGAGAAGGCAGGGAATTTACAGGACCCGTGTAAATTAATGTAAATGACCCCCACGGGGCGCCGCGCTCCGTATATTAGAATTTAATAATTCAGCTACTTATAAAGTGAAATCTGCCAGGAGACTGTTATAGCGAAAGCCGGGTCAGGAATACTCACCTTAAAGGGATCTGGGGGGGTGAGCAGGTCACATGATGTTAATGAATCGCTGTAAATCACTGAGCCTTAAAGGGATTGTCCACTCCGACTTTGTTTTATCCAAATAAAGTCAAAACTTACCGAGGATTCATTTCATAGATTTTTTTTTATATACAGACCTCCAAAATCTCTTGTAAAATGATGTGTGCCTGCAGCCACCACTAGGGGGAGCTTCCTGCATACTACTTATGCATAGATCTCAGTAATAACACAGTATGCAGTAAGATGCTGAGCGCCCCCTAGCTGTGGCTGCAGAAACCCATATGCTTGTAGAATGGTAACGCACCACCTTTTCTGACTCAAAGGTGCTCGCAGAAGGAGGTCCAACACTGGGGACCCCGCTGAGCAGCTGTTTGAGAAGGCACCTGCACTCCTGTGAGCGCCACGGCCTTTCCTAGGCCAGTGACGACACATTCATAAGTCACGTGGCCTAGGAGCAGCTCAGCCCCAGAGAAGTGAATAAAGGCTGAGCTGCAATACCAAGCGCAACCACTATACAATGGACAGCGCTGTGCTTAGTGAGCAGGGAGAAGGCCACGGCGCTCTCAAGAGTCGACAACTGAGGGAACCCAGGAGGGACAATCTGCGAATAGACTGATTTTTAACCACATGTATCACAAAAACTGCAGAAAATTTTTAATGAAGACCAACTGAAAAAAAAAAGTTTTCGTCCAAAATGAATAAATTGCAATCCATAGCCTTTAATGAGGTTGTGCACCAAAGGGGGGCGTTTTGGCAAACCTAACCCCCACTCCCCTGGGCTTCTTAGAGCTGCCTCCTTGCTCCTCCGCTCCACGGCTTTGTGCTACAATCCCTATCATCAACTTCAGTAAAAATACTTTTGGGGTGATTTATCAAACTAGTGTAAAGTAGAACTGGCTTAGTTGCCCATAGCAACCAATCAGATTCCACCTTTCATTTTGTAAAGGAGCTGTCAAAAATGAAAGGTAGAATCTGATTGGTTGCTATGGGCAACTAAGCCAGTTCTACTCTACACCAGTTTGATAAATGACCCTATTTATTTGATGCAACCAATGGATCCTGTTCATTGTCTCTATCGTTCACTCGTCCTGCCTTGCATCCAGCAAATCATCCAACCTCAAGGGCACCCTAATCAACCCCAGGTATGAGCCCCAACAGGGTGTGCCCCAAGGGAAGAAAGGGTGTTCGCCCTCCAGCCACTGCACGGCCCTTGAGAGCACAAGAGTGGAGATTGTCACCATGATCTGTGAGTACTACCACCACCCTCACAAGCACAACTACCACTCCCATCCTCCACAAATTCCCCAGTGGTCTGCTGCAGACGTATTGTCAATGGATTACCTTTAACTTAACGAGGTTTTCCACTTTTTTTTATATTGATGACCTATCCCAGCGTGAGATGGGGAAACAGCTCTCACTGTGTGAACACTGTGTTTGTGTAAATAAAGTTAAATGATCTGGACTAACATTCTGCTGTTTGGCCACAAGATGCCTGAGCACAGCAACAGACTGCATTTCATGTGATGGTGGAAACTCTCAGGTGTGGAGTTAAACAAAAGCCTGGAGGAGGAAGTGATTCAGCGGCCATTTTAGAGTGAGGCCGAGAGAGACTCTGAGGACCTATGTGAGGAGAGGATCCATCGACATCCAGGTGTGAAAGCACCCTTCAGTGACCAGAGCTGCAGCCATGTGAAGCTGATCGTGTCCATATCCTGATCTTGTCTAGAGGAATGAGGATTGCTTCCAGGAACGCTGATGAGAGCTGAGGAACAAAGCAACGTACACTGTGGGACTGCACGCTCTTTGGAGAAGCTTTTGTTCGGTTCACAGTCACCAGCGGAGGCAGAGCAGACCTGGGTCGGTAAGACTGATCGTGCACGCACCTCATCACAGTTTTGGTCTCTAGGATCCTAGAGACTGAGACCAGGTCTGTAGTTAGTTAGTTCAGGTCTTTGTGACAGGCCACAAGTGTTGCTATTATTCATTGCAAGGACTCCACAATTTAAAGTGATATTTCACACTGGAGAGCTGATAAACTTCCCCACAAACTCAAGCCAGGCTGATGTTTTGCTCAGCAGGAATACTCAGGCACGTGCTACAAGACTATTTCTGGGAGGAGGAATCCTGTAGAGCTTTGTAAGTTTGTAAGCTGTTGTGCTGCACCGCAGGCTAGCCCGCACCATGCACCCAAACAGTTGTTCCTGATTTTTATGGTAATAACAAGTAAGGCATGGCTGTTTAATTGTGCCCGCCAGTAGGTAAATTACTGCACTTTTCTCCGGCATCCATCGGAGGGCGCCGTGCTGTGCAGCACAAGGGTCTCAGCCTTCTGGTTAGGTGTGTGTAAACTTATTGTGCGTTCCCGGCATTTGTGGTTGTGCTCGTTGCCACGTTTAAGTAATATACTGTTTTGGCAAAAGCTGGTGTTGGGGTTGCTTTCCTTGTTCATGACTTCGCTGTATTCTGGGGAACCCACCTCGGTACACGGCTTGCACCAGCATCCCTGCCGAACAGCTGTTTAAAGAGACCGCAGCACTTGTATGAGCGCTGCCTTCTCTTCAATGTTTACCTGCTCGCCATTGCAACCGATCAGAGCTCAGCTTAAATTTTTTCTGAGCCCTGTAGGAACTGAAAGCTGAGCTCTGATTGGTTGCTATGGGCAACTAAGACTGATGAGAAGTACCCTTGCTGACAAGTACCCGGGAACAAAACCACCATCTGAATGTGGTATTCAAAGTCTGGTTCGGAAATGGCAGCAAACTGGCTGCTGCAAACATGAAGAAACCGAGGCCTCCATCGATCAAGACGGCGAAGTTGTGCATGAAATTCAGCAGTGGATTCAGTAGCCACCAAAAATCAACTCGAAGGCTGTCTCAGCAAGTTAGTGTATCAGGAACGGGGTGCCAGCGAGCGCTGAAATCTCCGAACCTGAAGCCGGACCGAATAACGTGTGCAGGAATTGAAAGAGTCCGACAAAGCTAAACACGGAAATTACTGGACTTGGTGCTGACTATGATTGCTGACAGACATTTGGCCCCATTGCTGGACTTCATGATGGACGAAGCTTGGTTTCATGGTTACGTAAATTCCTAGTATATGAGGTACTTGTCCGATTTCACTCACGAAACACCACTTCACGACCAGAAATTTGGCGTTTGGTGCGCAGTGTCAAGAAGACGAATAGTGAGCCCAATGTTCTTCATATCAGCTGTGAATGCCGCCATTTACCTGGAAATTTCTGATCAGTTTTACAACCAATGAACACCGGAAGATAAGATGTCCGGCTTTTTCCAACCAGATGGGGCGACATGCCGCACATTACGGAGCTCAGTGGACGGGTTCATGAACTGTTTACGGAGGAGCGAACTGTGAGCGAGGGGTTATGGCCGCCACCTTCCCCAGACTTGTCCACATGAGATTTTTTATCTGTGGGGAAATTTAAACCAGAAAGTGTCAACGAACAATCCACATCCCCTGGACAAACACCATCCACAGCATCAGCATCAGCCGACAGAGTCCGACCTGCCTAAAGACGAAGGCGCCTGAACGGGGACCACTTGCAGCATCTTTGAGGCGGCCACGCTCAAGAGCTTTTTCCCAAAGCTCTTATTAATTTAATTTTTTAGTATGAAAATACAAGAAAAGCTATCTAAATGTGATATCACTATAATCGTACTGACCCAGAGAATGAAGGTAAAGGCTCCGGAAACGGGTCGCATAGGAAACAATGTAAAAACAAAACATACACTTTTTTTTGTCCAATTCCACCCCATTTGGAACTGTCTTCCGGCTTCCCACTACAGGGCTATACGGCTATGTGAACTGAAAAATAAAAATGTTATGGCTCCGGAAAGGAAAATCGAAAAAATAAATTAGGTGCCATAGATTTCTGTCGTCATTTACGCCTGAAGTGCAAATAAAGATAAATTTGGCGGATCCACTGGCCCCGCCCTCGCCATGCTTCCCTGTTCAGAAACCGGAGAGGGCAGCGCAGAAACAAGGTTTTTCTTTTTGACCACAGTTATCCATTCATTGCCGCCACCATCTGGTACAGTCATTATATCGATGATCTCCTCATCATGTGGGGAGGGACCCTGAGAGCGTCGCAGAGGTGAAGTCATATTTTAATTTGAATTCCCACAATTTACTGTTCACTGTTTCTCATCATGATTCCTATACCAATGTCCTGGATCAGACGTTGATAGTTAGCGCCTTTTTTCCATTATTGCCTCTCCATGTTTAACCAGCCATAATGTTTTAATTTAATAAAGAAAGTATTACTGATCAGAAACCAATAGTGACGGAATTTATAAGCGCTAAATGTAATTGCTATAGGGTGGAGGTCTCAAACACGCAGCCTGTGGGCCTCGTGCGGCTCTGAGACAGTGTTCTGCATCCCTCGAGACCTGAAAGGGGGAGTCGCGCTATTAACTACTGAGCGCTTCATTACTACAGGACAGGAGACACAGGGAGCGGTGAGTATGTCACCGCTTGCGCCATGCTGACAGTTTCAGGATGTAGCACCGTAACCCGACGCTCTGTGACGTCAGGACACTGAAGCGCTGGCACCAGAGTGGAGTGGTGGTGGCGCCCGGAGAGGAGAGGGTTTTTTTTTTTTTTTGCCTTGAGGTCTGCATTTAGGAGGATGGAGAGGATTAGTAGAGGTTATCGGGGGTCAGAAGCTGTCTGATCTGGGGTCTGTATGTTGGGGTATGTATAAATTTGGGGGTCTGATCTGAAGTCCGTATGAATCTAGGTTATGTATGAATTTGGGAGTCTGTATTAATTTTAGGGTGTAGTCTCAGGCTCTGTATTCATTTTGATGTCTCACCCGGGGTCTTAAGACGGGGTTGTCCATCCTAGTGAAATGTCTTTTTAAAAACTGTTTTGAATATCACAATTAGCAGTGATCCCTCTCACACACCACTGTTCTCACCACTAGGGGTGCTCTTGGTTTCATTCCTTGGTGTGGCCGGCTAAGGTGAAGCTCAAGGGTGGGGAGCGTGACACACATATATTGTATCATGTTTGAAATGCCCCATTCTTTCTATGTACGGTCCATATATCTTGCATAGAGTTAGACCCCTGCTCTAGGGAGTCTGGTTTTGAAAAGGAAATGGAAATTTATACTAAATTGAGGACGAGACACTCTTCTCACTGGAGCGTATGTGAGATGAGGAAACAGCTCTCATTTTGTGAACATTCTTTCTATTTGTGTAAATTAAGTTATATGATGTGAACTGACATTCTGTTGTTTGGCCACAAGAGGGCGCTGTTTCCTAAGTACAGCTAACAGACTGCATATTTCTATGTTCTTGAGATGTAAAACTCTCAGGGGTGGAATTACAAGCCTGGAGAGGAAGTGATACAGCAGCCATCTTAGAGTGAAGCCTTAGAGAAGCATACAGGAGCTGTGTGAGGAGAATCTCATGATATCCAAGCATGGGACCATCCTTCAGGGGCCAGAGCTGCAGCCAAGTGGAGCTAATTGTCTCCATGATCCCGATCTTGTCCAGACAAAGGGAAATTGCTGCCAGGAACTAAGATGGAAGCTGAGGAGTAAAGCCAAAGACACTGTGGTACCGCACTCTTGTTGGAGAAACCCTTGTTCCATCCATAGTCACAAGCTTTGTGAATGTACTTCATCACAGTGTTGTTGCCTAGGATCCTAGAGACTGAGACCAGGCCTATAGTCAGTTAGTTAGGTTTGCTGTTAACTGCTCTTAACAAGGACTTCACGTTTACACTGTCAGTTCACACCTGGGAGCCAAGAAGCTTCACAACGAATTCAAGCCAGGCTGGGGTATTCAGGAGACACACTATAGGCACGTGCTGTGTAACCGGCTGTTGGGGGAGGGAATTGTTATAGCATGGAATCAGATTGTAAGCTGTTGTGCTGTACCACAGGCTAGCCCGCACCACACACCCAACAATTGTTTCTGACTCTAGAGTAATAACAGGTAAGGCGTGGCGGGTCTATTTGAGCCTGCCAGTAGGTAAATTTACCGCTTGTACCTGCAGCATCCACTGGAGGGCGCTGCGCTGTGCAGCACAAGTCTCAGTCGTCTGGCTGGGTGTATGTAAATTTATTTGTGTGTTACCAGCATCTGCAGTTGCGTTCATGACCACGTTTACCATATTTTTCGCCCCATAAGACATTTTTTTCGCCAAAAGTGAGGGGAAAATGCCCCTGTGTCTTATGGGGCGAATACTAATGCATACTTCCCATCCGTCCCAGATCCAGCGGGACTGTCCCGGATTACAGTGGCTATCCCGGTACAGGAGAGGTATGTCCCGGTTTCTGGCAGCTGTCCCTACGTCCATAGGATGCAGAGACAGTTGCCTGAATGGTGATGAAGCAGAGAGCTGACATCGGCTGACTGCTTCATCCATTCTTCCTCCCGTCCCCCCTGCAGGCTCTCTGTACCTCCAGACGGCTCTCCACACCTTCGGTCGGGGCGGGGCCGGCTGTCAGTCAGCCTTGGCTCCGCCCCCTCCAGACTAGAGAAGAAGATGTCCTGCTGGTGATGCTGCTAGGAAGAAGGTAAGTATTATGGTGTTTATTTTTTTCAATTTTCTGTGAATGGCACAAGGTGGGCATATTACTGGGGGACAATATATTACTGAGGAGCACAAATGTGGGCATGTTACTGGGGGCACACCATAAACTGCAGATCACAATGTGGGCATATTACTGGGGGACAATATATTACTGAGGAGCACAAATGTGGGCATATTACTGGGGGCACAACATCAGCTGCAGAGCACAATGTGGGCATATTAGTGAGAGCACAACATTACTGGGGAGCTCAATGTGAGCGTATTACAGGGGGGCACAATGTGGGCATATTACTGGGGGCATATAACTGGGGAATAATTGCTATGTGGGGCAGTAAGGGGACTGAGTGGGATTAGGTGTATAGTTATGTTTTGGGCGGAGTTAGAGGCGTGGCCTAGTGGCGAAAAAATTTTGCGCGCCGCACAATTTGTCCCTCTTTGTGCATTTCGAAAGTTAGGAGGCATGCTAATGAGCGCTTCCATTATGGAAGCGCTCATTGGTACCAAGGGACCAGGAAGTAGTAAAGGCTCTGTACTCACTGCTTCCTGGTCCTTGGCTGCCGGCTGCGCACAGCCTGAAGGCATTCTGTGACCTCACGCTGGTTCACATCACAGCTGACAGAAGGACGAAGAGGATCACGCTGGAGGAGAGGAGCGGCAGCGTCCAGAGCAGGAAAGGTAAGTGGTTTTTTTATTTTATTTCATATGAAGCTGATGGGGGCTGATATAACACTGCTGGGGGCTGGTAAGAGGCGCTGGTGGTTGAAGAGAGGCTGCTGGGGGCTGGTGAGAGGCATGGGGCTCTTATCTGAGGTCTGATTGGGGGTCATTCACATTGTGGTCTGCTCTGAGGTCTTATTGGGGCTGTCAGCTGAGGTCTGATTAACACTGGGGGTCTGATTGGTGGTCTGACCAGAGGTCTAATGAAAAATATTTTTTTCTTATTGTTCTCTAAAACTTAGGTGCGTCTTAGGGCGAAAATATGGTAAGTAAAATGCTATTTTGGTAAAACTGGTGCTGGAGTTGCTTTCCTCGTTCATGACTTCGCTGTATCCTGGGGAGCCCACCCCGGTACACGGCCTACATGTAAAGCAGATTCCAAAGTGGGAGGGGAGCTCCTAAATATGTGCAAAAAAAAAAGGAGAAGCAATAAACAGACAGTAGTTTTTGCGACAGTCATAGTGCTGAATATAAACACGTATCTGATATTATTAGAATAGAGTATTAGAACATGGTACCCAGGGTGCTGCCCGTAGAGCCCGTCATTGGGACGGATTCTTCCACTGCGGAGTCTCCCCGTGAGTCTCCTGGCTGCACCACCGCTGATCTGAAGACCAGGATGAGGAGATATTTATCTGATTGTGATAAAGCTACTTCAGTGAGAAGCAATTCTGCAGTTTTGTATGTACTCGCCTGCCCCACCCCAAACCTCAGTGCTGATGACATATTTGTATGGATATTATATTCTGCCCTACAACATCCAGTATAATACAGCGCCCCATACCTCTTACATCCAGTGACATCTCCTCTGATGTTCTCTTTCCTCATCTTCTCCATTCAGGCCAGACCGCCATGATGACTTCTTACAGCCACATGATAAATAAATACCTTCCAATCTTGCAGGAGGATGGCACCCGATGATAAGACACACCCCAGATTTTAGAGTAGAAAAATAAGAAAAAAATATTTTTCATCAGACCTCATATCATATCCTCATATCAGACCCCCATAAGTTTCAGGACATCACATCAGACCCCCATATCAGCCCTCCATGTAAGACCCCCATCAGACCTCAGATCAGCCCACTCTGCCCCATCAGACCTAAGATCAGCCCATCAGACCCCATATCAGCCCACTGTGCCCCCATATCAGACCCCATATCAGCACACTGTGCACCCATATCAGCCCACTCTGCCCCCATCAGACCTCAGATCTGCCCCCATATCAGCCCACTGTGCCCCCATATCAGCCCACTCTGCCCCATCAGACCTCAGATCAGCCCATCAGACCCCATATCAGCCCACTCTGCCCCCATCAGACCTCGGATCAGCCCATTAGCCCCCATATCAGCCCACTGTGCCCCCATATCAGCCCACTCTACCCAATCAGACCTCAGATCAGCCCATCAGCCCCCATATCAGCCCACTCTGCCCCCATATCAGCCCACTCTGCCCCATCAGACCTCAGATCAGACCCCATATCAGCCCACTCTGCCCCCCATCAGACCTCGGATCAGCCCATCAGACCCCATATCAGCTCACTCTGCTCCATCAGACCTCAAATCAGCCCACTGTGCCCCCATCAGACCTCAGATCAGCCCCCATATCAGCCCACTCTGCCCCATCAGACCTCAGATCAGCCCATCAGACCCCATATCAGCCCACTCTTCCCCCATCAGACCTCGGATCAGCCCATTAGCCCCCATATCAGCCCACTCTGCCCCCCATCATACCTCGGGATCAGCCCATTAGCCCCCATATCAGCCCACTGTGCCCCCATATCAGCCCACTCTGCCCCCATCAGACCTCAGATCAGCCCATCAGCCCCCATATCAGCCAACTGTGCCCCCATATCAGCCCACTCTGCCCCATCAGACCTCAGATCAGCCTATCAGCCCCCATATCAGCCCACTGTGCCCCCATATCAGCCCCCTCTGCCCCATCAGACCCCATATCAGCCCACTCTGCTCCCCATCAGACCTCAGATCAGCCCATTAGCCCCCATATCAGCCTACTCTGCCCCATCAGACCTCAGATCAGCCCACTGTGCCCCCATCAGACCAGCCCCCATATCAGCCCACTCTGCCCCATCAGACCTCAGATCAGCCCATCAGACCCCATATCAGCCCACTCTTCCCCCCATCAGACCTCGGATCAGCCCATTAGCCCCCATATCAGCACACTCTGCCCCCCCCCCATCAGACCTTGGATCAGCCCATTAGCCCCCATATCAGCCCACTCTGCCCCCATCATACCTTGGATCAGCCCATTAGCCCCCATATCAGCCCACTGTGCCCCCATATCAGCCCACTCTGCTCCCATCAGACCTCAGATCAGCCCATTAGCCCCCATATCAGCCAACTGTGCCCCCATATCAGCCCACTCTGCCCCCATCAGACCTCAGATCAGCCCATCAGACCCCATATCAGCCCACTCTGGCACCCATCAGACCTCAGATCAGCCCATCAGACCCCATATCAGCCCACTGTGCCCCCATATCAGCCCACTCTGCTCCCATCAGACCTCAGATCAGCCCATTAGCCCCCATATCAGCCAACTGTGCCCCCATATCAGCCCACTCTGCCCCCATCAGACCTCGGATCAGCCCATTAGCCCCCATATCAGCCCACTCTGCCCCCATCAGACCTCAGATCAACCCAATCAGCCCCATAAGAATAAAATAAAAAACATCTCTCACCTCCTGCGCCGTGGCTCCACTCCGGGTCCAGCGCTTCCTTGTCTTCTCCTCCTGCTACACCGCAGTATTTAACTGTATTGCCATTCTGATGACTGCTATACAGTTGTGTTTGCAGTTGTATTCTTGTACATAGGAGCAGTATTATAGTAGTTATATTCTTGTACATAGGAGCAGTATTATAGTAGTTATATTCTTGTCCATAGGAGCAGTATTATAGTAGTTATATTCTTGTCCATAGGAGCAGTATTATAGTAGTTATATTCTTGTACATAGGAGCAGTATTATAGTAGTTATATTCTTGTACATAGGAGCAGTATTATAGTAGTTATATTCTTGTACATAGGAGCAGTATTATAGTAGTTATATTCTTGTAAATAGGAGGCAGTATTATAGTAGTTATATTCTTGTACATAGGATGCAATATTATAGTAGTTCTATTCTTGTACATAGGAGCAGTATTATAGTAGTTATATTCTTGTACATAGGAGCAGTATTATAGTAGTTATATTCTTGTAAATAGGAGGCAGTATTATAGTAGTTATATTCTTGTACATAGGAGGCAGTATTATAGTAGTTATATTCTTGTACATAGGATGCAGTATTATAGTAGTTCTATTCTTGTACATAGGAGCAGTATTATAGTAGTTATATTCTTGTACATAGGAGCAGTATTATAGTAGTTATATTCTTGTACATAGGAGCAGTATTATAGTAGTTATATTCTTGTACATAGGAGGCAGTATTATAGTAGTTATATTCTTGTACATAGGAGCAGTATTATAGTAGTTCTATTCTTGTACATAGGAGGCAGTATTATAGTAGTTATATTCTGTACATAGGAAGCAGTATTATAGTAGTTATATTCTTGTATATAGGAAGCAGTATTATAGTAGTTATATTCTTGTATATAGGAAGCAGTATTATAGTAGTTATATTCTTGTACATAGGAGCAGTATTATAGTAGTTATATTCTTGTCCATAGGAGCAGTATTATAGTAGTTATATTCTTGTCCATAGGAGGCAGTATTTAGTAGTATATTCTTGTCCATAGGAGCAGTATTATAGTAGTATATCTTGTACATAGGAGCAGTATTATAGTAGTTATATTCTTGTACATAGGAGCAGTATTATAGTAGTTATATTCATGTACATAGGAGCAGTATTATAGCAGTTATATTCTTGTACATAGGAGCAGTATTATAGTAGTTATATTCTTGTACATAGGATGCAGTATTATAGTAGTTCTATTCTTGTACATAGGAGCAGTATTATAGTAGTTATATTCTTGTACATAGGAGCAGTATTATAGTAGTTATATTCTTGTACATAGGAGCAGTATTATAGTAGTTATATTCTTGTACATAGGAGGCAGTATTATAGTAGTTATATTCTTGTACATAGGAGCAGTATTATAGTAGTTATATTCTTGTACATAGGAGCAGTATTATATTAGTTATATTCTTGTACATAGGAGCAGTAATATAGTAGATATATTCTTGCACATAGAAGGCAGTATTATAGTAGTTATATTCTTGTACATAGGAGACAGTATTATAGTAGTAATATTCCTGTACATAGGAGCAGTATTATAGTAGATATATTCTTGTACTTAGGAGCAGTATTATAGTAGTTATATTCCTGTACATAGGAGCAGTATTATAGTAGATATATTCTTGTACATAGGAGCAGTATTATAGTAGTTATATTCTTGTACATAGGAACAGTATTATAGTAGTTATATTATTGTACATAGGAGCAGTATTATATTAGTTATATTCTTGTACATAGGAGCAGTAATATAGTAGATATATTCTTGCACATAGAAGGCAGTATTATAGTAGTTATATTCTTGTACATAGGAGACAGTATTATAGTAGTTATATTCTTGTACATAGGAGCAGTATTATAGTAGTTATATTCTTGTACATAGGAGCAGTATTATAGTAGTTATATTCTTGTACATAGGAGCAGTATTATAGTAGATATATTCTTGTACATAGTAGCAGTATTATAGTAGTTATATTCTTGTACATAGGGGGCAGTAATATAGTAGATATATTCTTGTACATAGGAGCAGTATTATAGTAGTTATATTCTTGTACATAGGAGCAGTATTATAGTAGATATATTCTTGTACATAGGAGCAGTATTATAGTAGTTATATTCTTGTACATAGTAGCAGTATTATAGTAGTTATATTCTTGTACATAGGAGCAGTAATATAGTAGATATATTCTTGCACATAGAAGGCAGTATTATAGTAGTTATATTCTTGTACATAGGAGACAGTATTATAGTAGTTATATTCTTGTACATAGGAGCAGTATTATAGTAGTTATATTCTTGTACATAGGAGCAGTATTATAGTAGTTATATTCTTGTACATAGGAGCAGTATTATAGTAGTTATATTCTTGTACATAGGAGCAGTATTATAGTAGTTATATTCTTGTACATAGGAGCAGTATTATAGTAGTTATATTCTTGTATGAAGGAGCAGTATATTGACAGTCATAGTCTTGTACATAGGAGCAGTATTATTTTAGTTATAGTCTTGCATATAGTGGGCAGTATTGTATTTAATAATACTCTGTTCAGCATGATACAACGATATGGTCACTATGTGGTGGTATTCATAATACTGGTATAGTGATATTTACTCTATTTGTGATGGTGATATGCTGTATTGGTGTGGTAGTGTCATTTACAGTTATACTATATAGTACAGTACTGGTTATAAAATTACACCGAGGAACAAGGTACTGGGGGAAGTGTATCTAAGTCTGTGGTGTGTAATAGTTATTAAATCATGTATTTATGATCATCTTTTTTCATTTTTTTCAAGTGTAAGGGCCAAACTGATGGAAGTAGCAGTAACTGGGTAATATTGGTGGGGGAAACTTTTATGTATATAGAACATTAAGATGGTGGTAACCAAGGATCTCACAGACTTCTACCAAGAGAGTATTTTAAAATGGCCTGACTCAAGAAACTCCAGGAAGTGCTGATTTAAGGATTTTCTTTTGTTGCACACGGGGATTTAACGTTTGACTTTCTTCTTTTTTAAGTGATATTTAGAAAGTACTGTATAGTGTAAGTCTATAGTGTACCCTGAAGAAGATAGACGATGACACTTTAATCAGCAATGAAGCCCAAATAACTCCCTAAAATCATTGACCCCACCCAATGGTACATTGGTTCCTGGTTCTGTATAACTATGTCGTCACCCCTAAATCTAATAAATTTATATAATAATCTAATACATTTTTTAAAAATGTTTTGCAATTTTCTAATCATCCAGCAGGTGGCAGCACAGCCCAGCAGATCGAGAAAATAAACACGGATTCGGCATTTGATTACGAATATTTATCAACTGTTATAATACAGAACTAAAAACACGAGAGTCCAAGAAATTCTTTTCCGTTAGTATATTTCTTTAAATTTTTTTATTTTCATTTATTTTTATTTAATTTTTTTACAAAATATACAAAATGTTTCCGCTTCTTCCAAGGTGTTTACATGCTCATAACACATGATGAAGCTCCCTGATTTGTAGGTCTCATGCGTCTACAGTATTTTATAAGCCATTACCATCCCATAACCAGATGGGAACAATCCCGAATAAATCTGCTACATTCTGAGAGAAGGACCTTTAAGTAGTGGACAGCAGATGGTTAGTGGTGCTAGATTCCATTGAGCCCTATGAGTTCCTCTATAACGGTTAGGACAAGGGGGGATTTGTTCTCTTAGTCTTTTTCGGCATAGATGGTTCTGGACCCGTCAGGGTCCTTTTAGATCAGATCCTAGTTTTGGCAAACCTTCCCCCAACAGGCTTCCAAATAGGTCAGTCTATGTCACAACCGCTATATGGACACCGTGCCTTACAATGTAAAAATGCATTTCACATCTTCATGACTGAGATCCAGACTTTGATCCCCCCCCCCCATTTGGCTCATCTAAAATATTCTGAAAACAGTTAATTTAAAATTGAATTTTTTAACATTTTTTGAAAAAAAAAAAAGATACTTTGTAACACGAAGGAAACCATCACCTTCTCTAGGCCTCAGACCTCCTTGAGGATCACTAGTTGGTTGGAAGGAATAGAAAAGGGGGTGGGGGTTCTACTTGGGACATAGACATTCACTCAGGAAATAACGTCTGCAACAAAAAAGAGGGGCTACAGACGGCCATAAGTGTGTAGGATTACCTCCAATCTGACAAACGTTCCAATCCTTGAATATCACATACACACAGATATTTTGCTACAATGCGAATGGAAAATTAGGAACTGAAATTTTTGACCAAAAATGGTTGGTGGTGGAGGTAACATTTCATAAATTTGGAACTGTATCTAGTTAAATACGGAGAAACTACCCAAATGTTGAGTTGCCGCATGGTATATTTGGCACATTCTTTTGGCTGGATGTATACATCTTGAGTAACACTGGAAGAGGCCAAATAATACCCCATGAACAAAAAAGAGGTCCGAGACGAAGAGCTGGCGGATTAGATGGCTGGCTGGGGCAACATTAAGGTAGGAGGCACAGATATAGAAGGAAACTGAAGGACCTTACTAAAGATATTTGGCAGGGTGACCAACATAGAGATCCATGGTCCAATTTTTTGAGTGGTAAGAATTTGGCCAAAATATTGCATAAGGGGCCATGGATTTTTGGGGATTTTTAGGCAAGTTATTTTTTTCTCTTTCTCATGTAAGATTAACAATATCGTGGCGTCTTACAGCTCTTCTAAAATTCAGGTTCTTACCAGGGGGTACACAGCAAGTCTCTTAGATACACTGGCTCTGTCCTCTTGCTGTGCTTTTAATAGGTACAGCCCACTGTGAAGGGGGGGGTGCACTTAGATGTTAAGGTGCCCTAATGCCATATAAGCAAAATGGAAAAACTTTGCAAATATAAGATCTTGTATTTAGATCTTTGCGTCTCCATGGTTAGGTTTTTTAAAATCAAAACTACTTGGAAGGTTGCATCAATTTAGACGTTTTTCAAAAATATTCATGTCCTTTAATGATATTACCCAACATGACATACACGTACATCATGAGAATTTAGGAGAAGAATGGAGTGAGCTCACTCCATATGTGGCTGGTGCCAGCTGTATAATAGAGCAGACAACCACCAACAGTGACCGTCCGGGATCGGAGATAACTCCGATCCCCGCCATTTTAACCCCACAGATGCCACTGTCAACTGCGACCATGGCAGCTGTGGAGTCAGTAGGAAGGGGCCCTTCTGCCTCTCGATTGGAGCCCCCTAGGCAAAATCATGGAGCTCTGATCAGTTTCTATGACAGCCTAGTGCACTGTGAAGACTCCTAGAGCTGTCACAGCAAGCTGCCTGCAAAACTGGTCCTCAGCTACAGCCTGTGAAAAATCTATTGCGGTCAATGGGACAAGCAATCAGAAAACTGCATGTTCAGGTTCTCTAAGGGGAATAAACATTACAGAGGGAAAAAAAATATAAAAAAAAAATATATAAAAAATTCTAATCACCCCCTTCCTTCCCAATTTTACATACAGTTTAATAATAAATAAACTTAAAGGCTATTTTTGTTTATGATTGCATGTTACTCATTTTTGGCTAAAATCATTTTTTCAATTGGCCTTTATTAAAAATATTGAGCCTTTCTGTCACAAAGGGTTAACAGTTTTTCTAGCTGTGCGACTGGTACTATTTGCTTTCACTTTGTGCTGGTCATCTAAACCTTATCTCTAAACTTCTAAGAGGTCAGAAACACTTATTTAAGCCACATTCTTATTAATAAGATAAGAACTGTAAAGCGCTGTGGAATATAACAGCGCTATATAAGTGCATAAAATAAATAAATAAACTGCGCTATAACGAGTGTCTATAATGTCAAAGAGCAGAGATAAGGAGTCCGTCTGCTCCCCACATGACACAAAAGACAAAAAATCCACAGGTAGCTACTAGAGCCTCTCAGCGCTGTACAGAAAAAAACGGATTCCGTATTTTTAATAAAGACCAATTGAAAAAAAAATATTTTTAGCTCAACATAAGTACAATGCAATAATAAAAAAAATTGCCCTTAAAGGTGTCCATAGCCTTTAAATATAAAATAAAATATAACAATATTTATCATGTGTTTAGTGGATAACGGAAAATAATTAAAATATAATTGCTATTTTGGGACACCCACAAAAACTGAATTAGAAGTGATCAAAAAGTGGTATGTACCCCGAAATTGTGCCAATAAAAACTACAGCTTGCCCCGCAAACAATGAGCCTTCATACAGCTCTGTAGATGGAAAAATAAAAAAAATACGTTTGTCATAAATTGTTTTTCAAGTAGTAAAACAATATAAACTAGATAAGCTTGGCATCCGCCTTAATTGTACCGACCCACAGAGTAAGGTCAAGTTATTTTTATTTTTTTTTGCACATAGTGAACACTAAAACCCTACAAACTACTTCGGAATTGTTTTTGTTTTTTTTTTTTTTTCAATTTCATTGCACAAATAATTTTTTTCCCCATTTTCCAGCGCAAGCTATTGTAAATAAAATGGTGCTATTAAAAATGACAACTTGTCCCACAAAAAAAATAAGCCATCCTACGTCTACGGGAAATTTCAAAAAGTTATGGCTCTTGTAAGTTGGGGAGAAAAAAAAAAAAAACGGAAACGGAAAGAGAAAAATTGGCCCTGTTCTTAAGGGGTTAATGTTAGATTTCAGTCGAAAGTCAATGCGATTTCCATAAAGTGAGTGCACGTCGTTCGGAATGAAATGTGATATTAGACGCAAGGTCACGGTGGATCCCAGTAACTGCTCAGTGTAAGACTCCTCTGCTCGGTGACGACAGCTGGTGCTAATGTTTCTGCAGTGTCTTAGTGTCTACCGTTCCCTCGACTGCATTGTACTGCAGCCAGGGACACTGATGTTTGAGAGTCGCAATGCTTCACAGATCCTGCTGCCTCGCCAATATGGAAAGGAAATGCAGAGAGTGAGCGACTCTATAGGACGGTCTGTTCTGGGGGGGAGAACTTTAAGGAACTTTGTGTGAAGTCCAAAAAAAGGACGCGGTAATATAATAAAAAAAAAAAAGCACAATATGTTATACAACACTGAGGATCTAGAGGGGGCTAACTCCTGGGAAATGCGGTAAGCACAAATTCCTACTTCCCTTCACTCCAGAACACACTTGGTAGAAGCTAAGATAGCTGAGCCAAGAAATTATATTTGGGGATATGGGATAAGTAAATTAATTTACCAGTTAGAGCCACTGCAACCTCGAAACTGGGTCAGGAGAAAATCGAATTACTTTGATCTTCATGGAGGGTGTTAATCATCTCCATGGGACGGTTCTCACGATGGGGCAGCTAAGGTAACCCAGGGTCATTCTCACACTGTTCCCGAAGATTGAGAATGACCTTAGTCATTGAACACCAAGGGATTGTCTCATGAAGACATCACAAAAGGGGGGGTCCCTCTACAGAAGTGGCTCCTGCTCGGATGGATTTGGGCTGCCCATGCATATACAGTATGGACATCTGGTCAAATGCAGCATCCCTTGGTGATCACCAGCTTCAAGATGAAATGGGTTAGGACCACTTATCCACGGAGTTTTTTTTATGATTTAACTTAGAAAAGTTCGAACGACTAAGATTATCCGGGTTCATTCTCACCACGTTCCCAAAGTTTGAGAATGACCTTGGGATATCGTTAGTCATAGCCAGGAAGGCACAGTGCCTTGGGGCACAGAGATGGCATAAAGTGGCCACCTCCCCATTGTGGACTATATTCTATTAGTTAGAACAGAAAGCCACTCTATGAGAGTGGGGAGGAAAAATACAAAAACGCAAACACAAAAATTCTCAGAGTTGGGCTTCACTCTCAGACTAGAACAAAACTAACCTGTGCAACAATGGAGAACTTCTAGGATTCTTTGGGAAAGTTGGCAAAAATCACTAATACATGGTGACGGGTAGATGTGCCCCATTATCTGAGGGACCTGAGGAAAACATAGTCATGAAAGCAAGGTGTCAAACTGTGGGCCATGCTACTTCTTATGGAATCCTATAACATGGGTTGATCTGCAAGTCTACAGAAAACCACAGATAACCTATCATGATATCACCCTGAGTAGGTATCTTGGTTGAGTTGAGCTCTGCCACATCTGTATTTCACTGAACCTTTTGGGAAATCATGTTCAATCAAAAAGTTACAGTGGTGATCAAGACCTTAATGTAATACATGGGTCAAGAAAGGGTTCCAAGTGTCCACATTCCAGCTTGGCCCACCATCGTATGTCTATAGAGGTAAGGAATCCACATGATATCTCAGTTCTATCACACTCTTAAAACATTTTCCAAAGTACGGAAAATCAATTTACTCTATGTACCCAACGGGGTGGGCAACCTGCTAAAAAAATTCAAGAATGAATGGGACTCAAAAAGGATCCAGATGATTTTGGCCATCCCTACTTTTTTAATTCGTCAATTCACAAAGGGTTCTAAGTCATGGGTAATCCCAATACCGTTCCTAGTCCTCTATTGTAAATTCCAAAAATTTCTGGTACCACCAACCCCCAACGATGAAGTTGCCTTCAGTGATACAAAGTATCAATATTTCTGGTCATATCATCTTTATGCATTAGAAAAAAAATGGACATTCTTTTTTATTTCCCCTTTTTTTGTCTTTTTTTTGTTTTTTTTTACCAACATCACTCAAGAAACAGGATTTCATGCGGCAGGCCGGGCATCTCAAACTATTATGCAGGATGCAGGAAACTGAGTTTAACGATTTTTAGTTTTTTCTCTTTTTATCTGCCACAGCAAATGTAAACATAGCAGGAGGACGAGATTCATTACTGCTTAGGTGTCCTCAGACCCAAGGAACAATTAGAGAGTCATTCGGGAGTGTGTACAGAAGACGCACTCAAGCATACCAAAACCCCACCCATGTTAAACAGGTGCCCAGCACCCATAGGGGAACCTATCGAGTCCATGAATGCCAATTCTGAGTGGTTAAAGACCTATGAGCAAGTGCAACCTCTGACCCAATTATCGTATTAATCAAATCAAATGATCTACCCTACCCCAATAAAATAGTGGTATCCATACATTTTATAGATTACTACCATGCAAGCCATACATACCCACATTAGTGTGCTGCCAAGCATTCCGCCCTACGGGTGGTTGGCACATCGAATGCCGCAAAGCTTTTGCAGTAAATATTAGAGTTTTTGTATTCAAGTCATTATGAAGGTATATGCACCCCTGGTAATATTAGAACTAGTATTAGACACATTCCTCTAGGGCCAAAATGCATATTTTTTTTAAGAGGACATATCAAAAAGTCATGGATGCGTGGATTATTTTGAAGATATTTTTTTCCCAAAATATTAGAAGAACCCTCCCTCACCCACTCATCTGAAACATCCAGACTATATTAGTCAAGGGACATGTCAGGGAATAGGCAGAACCTGTCTGAAACCCATTACCGTGCCGGTGAGTTAATGCTCTACTATAGCAATGCAGCAGTTGGTTAATTGACATCATATTCGGAAAGGAGGGGAGAAACGGTGAAGAACACATGAATCCAACATTCAGATGAGACTATACCAGGGATTAAAAAAAACAACTTAATATCCAACGAAGACGAAGATCAGATTTCCTTTTATCCTATGTAAGTTTTTGAAAAAATACACTCGTTGAAATCGTAGACCCAGTCTGCTCAGCTTGGATAGTGTATGAGATCGGTGGAGAAGACCAGTTACCAGGATGGTTTTCTTTATTTTGAATTAGTGGGCAAACCAGCACCCACAAAATGCCCCCCAAAGAGTCAAGAGTCCCACCTTCATGATTATTAGAAACAGATATAGGGGGTGCAAAGCTAGCTGTTGCAACGAAAGAACTAGTGCACATAAGAAAACACCATGACACATGGTAGGTGAGGTTCTTGTTTCAGATCTTGCATTCGGGCCAAGAGTTTCAACTCTGAAACCATCATGGAAATAGGCTTTCTTCAACAGGGAGGGAGAGGGTACATGGGGGTAGATGTTTTTTTTTTTCCAGACCCATCAGTGGCAATGAGGAGACCATTTGGTGGACTCATTCACAACCACCAAGGTTCCTGTCCTGGTGACGGGTTGCCTACACACAACTTGAAAACTAGCCATAGACATTAATTTTTTAACATGGATCTCAATGTATGTGGGCAGTTCCCAAAAACATCTCTGACTGGGGAGCAGAATAAGGATCCATTAGGTTTTAACTTATCGAACCAAGAAGCATAGGGTATCCTATTGAAATTATGTGCACACTTGGTATGGACAAGACATGTTTATGGCCAGTTTCGGATAACTAATGATCATGGGATACTATGGAAAAAAAAATCAAAAATATTCATGATTTTGGTTGAGACTGGAAAGAAAAAATATGAAATCATATAGAACACTTGTAACCTGTGAATAAAGTTATTTGAACATTACAAAGTTTGGCTCTTGTGTACATAATACTGTAACTCTGCAGACATCAATTTTCAGGCACATAAACACTGGAGATCCAGTATTTCGATCAAGAGTCCACTTGGGGTATACTTCAAATGGTGTTTCCCCCCTTTTCGTTGCCACTTAGTTGGATTTGCAGCATAAGGAGATTCAACTGTTTTTGTGTTCATCCACTGAATAACAGAGATATATGAAAGCTTCAGCCCTTCACTGGGTGAGAAGACAGGATTTGAAGGCTAACACTCAACGAGGAGGCTGGTTGACCCATTGGTGCTCATGGAGGACAATCACTAGACCGTGTTGCATTCTTGGAACCAAACACTTATCAATTCCTTGCCATTCGCTTTTCATTAAACCACCCGAAACTCTGTACGGCTCCCTCATCAACCTTCTGTAGACTACAGCAATTTCAAAAATTCTTCCATACATCCTACTGCATGTTCGGCTTCCTCATCAACCTTCTGTAGACTACAGCAATTTCAAAAATTCTTCCATACATCCTACTACATGTTCGGCTCCCTCATCAACCTTCTGAAGACTATAGCAATTTCAAAAAATCTTCCATACATCCTACTGCATGTTCGGCTCCCTCATCAACCTTCTGTAGACTACAGCATTTTCAAAAATTCTTTCATACATCCTACTGCATGTTCGGCTCCCTCATCAACCTTCTGTAGACTACAGCAATTTCAAAAATCTTTCCATACATCCTACTGCATGTTCGGCTCCCTCATCAACCTTCTGTAGACTACAGCATTTTCAAAAATTCTTTCATACATCCCACTGCATGTTCAGCTCCCTCATTAACCTTCTGTAGACTACAGCAATTTCAAAAATTCTTCCATACATCCTACTACATGTTCGGCTCCCTCATCAACCTTCTGAAGACTATAGCAATTTCAAAAAATCTTCCATACATCCTACTGCATGTTCGGCTCCCTCATCAACCTTCTGTAGACTACAGCAATTTCAAAAAATCTTCCATACATCCTACTGCATGTTCGGCTCCCTCATCAACCTTCTGTAGACTACAGCAATTTCAAAAATTCTTCCATACATCCTACTGCATGTTCGGCTCCCTCATCAACCTTCTGTAGACTACAGCATTTTCAAAAATTCTTTCATACATCCCACTGCATGTTCAGCTCCCTCATTAACCTTCTGTAGACTACAGCAATTTCAAAAATTCTTCCATACTTCCTACTGCATGTTCGGCTCCCTCATCAACCTTCTGTAGACTAAACAAATTTCAAAAATTCTTCCATACATCGTACTGCATGTTCATCTAAAGTGGACAACCCACACTTCCTGAGAACTGGTGGAACTAAAAGTTCACCCATGGTCTGAACCAGAGCTGAAAGACCATGATAGGACATCTAGTTCTGCAACTTAAGAAATATCTGCAAACCAAGTCCATTCAAAAATAAACATGTAAAAAAACAAAAAAATAATAATGATGGGGTTTTTTTCTGGGGGAAGAACAGAAGTTGATACATTTGCCAAACACAATACAATGACTTAGTATTCGAACATTGATACAATGATGACTACAGAGCCCCTAAAAAAACTCAAATACTACGAAAAAATATTTTTTTATATATATTAAATTCAGTAAAAGAATGTAAAACAGGTTCAGTGTCTATAATCTCAAAATAGGAACAAATATTTGAGGGGAAAAAATCTAGATCTTAGGAATCTTTCAGTGGGATCTTGAGGGATCTTCTTGGTATGATGAAGTCCGTGTCGTATTCAGTGGCGATGTTGGGTTCTTGCCATGTATCTACCTGTTGGATGTTCTTCCATGGAGGTGGGTATGACTAAAGTGCTGGAGGTATGTGGGATGGGATGATTACTTCTTTAGCTGGTGATTTTTAGGGTGGTACAGTAGGGTCAGTTGGGTGGGGGGGCTCCTTAGCACCGTCTTCAAAGAACAAGAGAACTAGTTGGATTCCAAGCAAGGTGAATGCTACAAAAATAAAGCCTTTAATGGGGCTTTGTGTGAGTGAGAGGAGCTGAACCAGAGTACGGGAGGCACATATGTTATCCTGTGTTGGAAGCCCCGGGGCTGTGCTTGGCACTACAAGGATGAGTTCTAATCTCGAGAAAACCCGTCCACACTTCCCCTCTTTAATCCTTGTCTCAGGGTATGTCTGCTCTCACAAGAGCAAAGGACCGGCCTGTTCCAGTTGTAGATTGCCTGGATGAACGGAAGGAACAGAGAAGCACACGTGATGTTCTTTCATCCCACATGCTAACACGACTCTTCTTTGCCCCAAGCTGACTTTATGCTCTGTCTATACCAGCGACCCAGCTCTACTCTGAGCTGGTATCATGACCGGTACGGCGCCTATCCTCTCCAACGTGGCCTGGCTAACAGCGTAAGACCTGGTTTGAGACGGCTTAGCTTTTCTGCCAACCGTGCCGTTGCTTCTACCTCCAGTCTTTGGAGAAGGGGCTGTGTTAGCCGTCACCACCAATGTCTTTGGAGGACCTGTAGAAGGTTGTCCGCCATTAGCATACGTTGGTCTTGGATGACCCGTGACTGAACGGGCGGAGGGTTGGCGGCAACCATTGCAGTTGTAATGGACGTAAGAACCGGTGTTGAAATTGGACTTGGAGTTACTCCAGTAGTGACCATTGTAGGTGTTCGTGTTGGTGGACGTTAGCGTATCATGCTCAGAGGAGGAGGCATCGGGGTGAAAGACTTTGGTAGACAATGAGCACTTGGGAGGAAGATCGTCCTCTCTAGAAAGATAAGTAAGAAAATTTTATGAACAGCAGATATATGTTTGTTTACACCTCATCATAGATCATCTTCCTTTTCAATCTTATATCAATCAATTAAAATTGTGATTCTTAACTAGGATATGGTTTCAGACGCAACGTAAGTGTCCCATGGACTTGACGTCATTATGCACACAATAGTGTAGACCCAACCTTACGATTGAGCTCACCATGCATGATCACAAATACTCTTATGGTAACGAAGACGATGCTCCCCATCCATCATACCTTATCTCATTAGGGATTTCCTCTTCCTCTTCCTTGTGCTTGTTCCTCCAGTAGAACAACCCAACAACGACCACGATTATGCAGATGGCCAGCACCAACACTCCGCCAGCGATGGCTCCAGCTATAAGCCCCATGCTCTGGTGCTGAGCTGAGAACACAAGAGTGAGCATCGTTACCACAGTATTGGTGAATGAGTGAAATCAATGTAAAATAGGTACTTAAAGGACCTGTCCAATCCGGACAACCCGCTCCTAACATGAAAGCCACAGTTTGGATAAGACCTGATGATCAGTGGAAGCAAGCTGCAAGCCAACGACTGGATGACTGCCAGGTACCGTACTCTTCTCATTCTCATCCCAATCTAATAGGCCACATGACACGGGTTGTCTTTCAGTGCTTTACGCATTTCACCGTAGAAAAAGCACCAGACCACAGGCCCACCAGGATTATATTAACCCACAAGCCAGAAGGACTATTATCATGATGCCATTAGATACTAAGGATACTTTGATTAATGACTCAGCTATTATGACCAACCTACTACAACACCAAAATAATGATTTGTGACCCTCTAGATCACCAGGAATGATACAAACCACTAGACTAAGGGCCCGTTAGACATAAGATAGTAATTATTAAGCTACTAGACCACCAGGGCCCAGTAGGTATCAGGTCATATTTCTTAAATTGTTAACACAGTAAGGATATTATTAACAAGGTAGATCATAGGTACTATAATTACACCACTAGACCAACAGGGATACTGTGATCAAACCATTAGACCACCAGGGCCCGTTAGATGTAAAGTCATGTTTAATAAATTGTTCACATAGTAAGTGTATTATCAACCAGCTTGATCAAGGATACTATAATCAAGCCACAAGACCAAATGGGATCAAATCACTAGACCACCAGGACCCAGAAGGTGTCAGGTCATATTTATTACATGGATACTGTAATCAAATCACTAGACCACCAGGACCCAGAAGGTGTAAGGTCATATTTATTACATGGATACTGTAATCAAATCACTAGACCACCAGGACCCAGAAGGTGTCAGGTCATATTTATTACATGGATACTGTAATCAAATCACTAGACCACCAGGACCCAGACGGTGTCAGGTCATATTTATTACATGGATACTGTAATCAAATCACTAGACCACCAGGACCCAGACGGTGTCAGGTCATATTTATTACATGGATACTGTAATCAAATCACTAGACCACCAGGACCCAGAAGGTGTCAGGTCATATTTATTACATGGATATTGTAATCAAATCACTAGACCACCAGGACCCAGAAGGTGTAAGGCCATATTTATTACATGGACATTGTAATCAAATCACTAGATCACCAGGACCCAGAAGGCGTCAGGTCATATTTATTACATGGATACTGTAATGAAATCACTAGATCACCAGGACCCAGACGGTGTCAGGTCGTATTTATTACATGGATACTGTAATCAAATCACCAGACCACCAGGACCCAGAAGGTGTCAGGTCATATTTATTACATGGATATTGTAATCAAATCACTAGACCACCAGGACCCAGAAGGCGTCAGGTCATATTTATTACATGGATATTGTAATCAAATCACTAGACCACCAGGACCCAGAAGGTGTCAGGTCATATTTATTACATGGATACTGTAATCAAATCACTAGACCACCAGGACCCAGAAGGTGTCAGGTCATATTTATTACATGGATACTGTAATCAAATCACTAGACCACCAGGACCCAGAAGGTGTCAGGTCATATTTATTACATGGATACTGTAATCAAATCACTAGATCACCAGGACCCAGAAGGTGTAAGGTCGTATTTCTTACATGGATATTGTAATCAAATCACTAGACCACCAGGACCCAGAAGGTGTAAGGTCACATTTATTACATGGATATTGTAATCAAATCACTAGACCACCAGGACCCAGAAGGTGTAAGGTCATATTTATTACATGGATATTGTAATCAAATCACTAGACCACCGGGACCCAGACGGTGTAAGGTCATATTTATTACATGGATATTGTAATCAAATCACTAGACCACCAGGACCCAGAAGGTGTAAGGTCACATTTATTACATGGATATTGTAATCAAATCACTAGACCACCAGGACCCAGAAGGTGTAAGGTCACATTTATTACATGGATATTGTAATCAAATCACTAGACCACCGGGACCCAGACGGTGTAAGGTCGTATTTATTACATGGATATTGTAATCAAATCACTAGACCACCAGGACCCAGAAGGTGTCAGGTCGTATTTATTACATGGATACTGTAATCAAATCACTAGACCACCAGGACCCAGAAGGTATAAGGTCATATTTATTAAATTCTTAACACAGTAAGGATATTATTATCAACCAGCTACTGTAGATCAGGAATACTATAATCAAACCACTAGACCAACAGGGATAATATAATATACTACTAGACCACCTGGACCTAGCAAGCGTAAGATCATATTTATTAAATGGATAACACAATAAGGAAGTTATCAACGAGTTTGATCAAGGATACTACAATCTATAACACTATGATAGGACCACTAAACCACCAACTGTATAATTTATATGTCTACAAGGCCAGAAGAGATTTATTCACTAGACCACAAGAGATATAGTTATCATATATAAGACCAATGAGTACCACCTAGTACTACCCACTAAACCACCAACAATATTTTAATATTAGGCAGGGGTATCAAAATCACACCACTAGACCAACTGGGATACTATGATCAGATCACCAGACCACTAACTGTATATTTGATTAACCCACAAGAAGTTGTATTTATCCAAACAGTTCTACCATTGACTATACCATTACAAGCCCTCTAGACCACCAAGGATATTAGTTACTAACCACTAGACTACCAGGACTATGGTTTATCCGTGCTCGGATTTTAGCAGGGTTCAATGATAAAAAAAACAAAAAAGAAAACTTACGAGCAACTACTTGCAGGTCTAGAAGGCAGGTTCGAGCACCCATGAGATTGGATGACACACACTGGTATCGCCCTGAGGATGCAGTACTAATGTTCTTCAGTAAGATAGTACCTTTGAAAACTGGTCTGAAAGTGAAAGAAGGTATCAGAAACGCACTGCAACAAACGTCAAGAACTTTCTGTGAGTATAGAAAAAAAAGATTACATAGAGGTTGACGTGACTATGTGCTATCTGAAAGCCCAGGAGGAGGGGGGGAGCAGGGTCACTAGTGCGGGACAGGAGGGAGGCTGGGGCAGCAGGGGGGTCACTAGTGGGGGTGACAGGAGGAGGGGGGAGCAGTGTCACTAGTGGGGTGACAGGAGGAGGGTGGGAGCAGAGTCACTAGTGGGGGTGACAGGAGGAGGTGGGAGCAGGGTCACTAGTGGGGGACAGGAGGGTGGGACAGGAGTGACAGGAGGAGGGGGGAGGCAGGGTCAGGAGGAGGGGGAGCTAGTGGGGTGGACAGGAGGAGGGGGAGCAGGTGACAGGAGGAGGGGGGAGCAAGGGTCACTAGTGGGGTGACAGGAGGAGGGGGAGCAGGGGGAGCAGGGTCACTACTAGTGGGGTGACAGGAGGAGGGGGGAGCAGTGTCACTAGTGGGGTGACAGGAGGAGAGGGGAGCAGGGTGGCAGGTCCACACTAGTGGGGTGACAGGAGGAGGGGGAGCAGGGTCACTAGTGGGGTGACAGGAGAGAGAGGGGAGCAGTGGTCACTAGTGGGGTGACAGGAGGAGGGGAGCAGGCAGGGTCACTAGTGGGGTGACAGGAGGAGGGGGAGCAGGGTCACTAGTGGGGTGACAGGAGGAGAGCAGGGGAGGCAGGGTCACTAGTGGAGTGACAGGAGGAGGGGGAGCAGGGTCACTAGTGGAGTGACAGGGAGGAGGGGGGAGCAGGGTCACTAGTGGAGTGACAGGAGGAGGGGGAGCAGGGTCACTGTGGTGACAGGAGGAGGGGGAGAGGGTCACTGGTGGGGTGACAGGAGGATGGGGAGCAGGGTCACTGGTGGGGTGACAGGAGGAGGAGGAGCAGGGTCACTAGTGGGGTGACAGGAGGAGGGGGGAAGCAGGGTCACTGGTGGGGTGACAGGAGGAGGGGGAGCAGGGTCACTGATGGGGTGACAGGAGGAGGAGGAGCAGGGTCACTGGTGGGGTGACAGGAGGGAGGGGGAGCAGGGTCACTAGTGGGGTGACAGGAGGAGGGGGAGCAGGGTCACTAGTGGGTGACAGGAGGAGGGGGAGCAGGGTCACTAGTGGGGTGGACAGGAGGAGGGGGGAGCAGGGTCACTAGTGGGGTGACAGGAGGAGGGGGAGCAGGGTCAATAATGGGGTGACAGGAGTGGGGTGACCCCCTTCTAACAGTTGATCGACAGAGGTGCCAGGAGTCAGACCCCCACTAATGTGATATTGATGACATACCCTGAGACTAGGTCGTCAATATTGCTCCACTGCAGAACCCCTTTAACACTATGACTATATGAAGGGTAGCCAGGTCACAGGCAGCCGACACGAGGGGGGCTGAGTCTAATATGGCGGTGAGATCAGGCTAGTAATTTATCACTACGCAGACCCACATATCTGCACAGGGCCTGTATACACAAAACGGTTGGAGACTTTTAATAAAAAGTAATCAGCAAATGTGCTTCTTTTCTTATTAGAGTTTGCACTGGACCAATAGAAAACAAGTTTGCAAAAGTATCCACGCCCTTCATAGATTACAAATATCAACGCAACATATGAATTGAACATTACAAATAGCGACAAAAAATTTTTTTCACGTGAGGCGGATAGTTTTTGTTTTTTTTCTCAGATAATAAGCCTCGTCCGCACTCGGCCTCTGACTTCAATCAATTAGAAAATAAAGACGCCCTGAATTAATAAGCAATATTCTTTCGGCTCGCGCCGTATCTATCGGTGTATTGGAGACACTTAAATCATGAGGTCCAGTAGGAAATGAGTAACGACAACACGAGTCATTACGCGCTGGATCCCGCCGATGATTTATGACACGGGAAAACTCATTAATTTTATGCCTTGCAAGCTAACGTCTCTGTCAGCAAATTCGAGACGAGTGGAGAAATCGACGCGTGGACTGAGAGGGTGATGCTGGAAAGACAAACACTGGGGGTGTGCATACTTTTGCAATTTTTTTTTATTTTTATTAATTTTATTTTTTTGCTGCAATGAAGCAAACAGTAAAAACGAAGCAACTTTTTGCCAAGTCCTACTAGAAAATCTCCCACCGCTTTGTGTATACAGCTCTGATGCAGACCTATGTGTCTCTATGGTTACTGCTGCTGCAGGTTTTGTTACTCCGCTCCATTTTCCTACTCATCTAGAGAGGGTGGGAAGGTGCTTCAGGTTTGGTGCTAGGGGGATGGGTCCAACAGGTAAATTTAGATACAGGGCAGAAAACTCTGGCACACAAAATTTTTTTAGATTTTTTAATGAATGGATGGCTCCCAGCTCCTAGACACCCTGTTTTTTGGTATAGAGTTCCCCTTTAAGTCTAAACACTCACCTTGTGTTACAGATGCAGGGAGGATCTGATTGTTGTCGACTTTCTCCCATAAGTACGTGGGTCTGGGAATTCCTTCCTCCGAGCTGCAAGTCAGAGTGACATCACTCCCAATATCCAGGGATCCCTGAATGTTGCAGAGGGGTTCAGAGGGAGGCACTGGAGAACGGCAAAATAACAAGTGTTTGCATCAGAAGAAAACAATGGCTAGGCTGCATTCTCAGTGATGTCACTGCTCTCTAGTGAATGGATAGGCTGCATACTCAGTGATGTCACTGCTCTCTAGTGAATGGATAGGCTGCATTCTCAGTGATGTCATTGCTCTCTAGTGATGATAGGCATATGTCAGCTGTGATGGATAGGCTGCATTCTCAGTGATGTCTCTGCTCTCTAGTGAATGGATAGGCTGGCATTCTCAGTGATGTCACTGCTGATCTCTAGTGAATGGATAGGCTGCATTCTCAGTGATGTCACTGCTCTCTAGTGAATGGATAGGCTGCATTCTCAGTGATGTCACTGCTCTCTAGTGAATGGATAGGCTGCATTCTCAGTGATGTCACTGCTGATCTCTAGTGAATGGATAGGCTGCATTCTCAGTGATGTCACTGCTCTCTAGTGAATGGATAGGCTGCATTCTCAGTGATGTCACCGCTCTCTAGTGAATGGATAGGCTGCATTCTCAGTGATGTCACCGCTGATCTCTAGTGAATGGATAGGCCTGCATTCTCAGTGATGTCACCGCTGATCTCTAGTGAATGGATAGGCTGCATTCTCAGTGATGTCACCGCTGATCTCTAGTGAATGGATAGGCTGCATTCTCAGTGATGTCACTGCTCTCTAGTGAATGGATAGGCTGCATTCTCAGTGATGTCACCTGCTGATCTCTAGTGATGGATAGGCTGCATTCTCAGTGATGTCACCGCTGATCTCTAGTGAATGGATAGGCTGCATTCTCAGTGATGTCACTGCTCTCTAGTGAATGGATAGGCTGCATTCTCAGTGATGTCACTGCTGATCTCTAGTGAATGGATAGGCTGCATTCTCAGTGATGTCACCGCTGATCTCTAGTGAATGGATAGGCTGCATTCTCAGTGATGTCACCGCTGATCTCTAGTGAATGGATAGGCTGCATTCTCAGTGATGTCACTGCTGATCTCTAGTGAATGGATAGGCTGCATTCTCAGTGATGTCACTGCTCTCTAGTGAATGGATAGGCTGCATTCTCAGTGATGTCACTGCTCTCTAGTGAATGGATAGGCTGCATTCTCAGTGATGTCACCGCTGATCTCTAGTGAATGGATAGGCTGCATTCTCAGTGATGTCACCTGCTCTCTAGTGAATGGATAGGCTGCATTCTCAGTGATGTCACCGCTGATCTCTAGTGATGGATAGGCTGCATTCTCAGTGATGTCACCGCTGATCTCTAGTGAATGGATAGGCTGCATTCTCAGTGATGTCACCGCTGATCTCTAGTGAATGGATAGGCTGCATTCTCAGTGATGTCACACTGCTCTCTAGTGAATGGATAGGCTGCATTCTCAGTGATGTCAACTGCTCTCTAGTGAATGGATAGGCTGCATTCTCAGTGATGTCACCGCTGATCTCTAGTGAATGGATAGGCTGCATTCTCAGTGATGTCACCGCTGATCTCTAGTGAATGGATAGGCTGCATTCTCAGTGATGTCACCGCTGATCTCTAGTGAAATGGATAGGCTGCATTCTCAGTGATGTCACCGCTGATCTCTAGTGAATGGATAGGCTGCATTCTCAGTGATGTCACCGCTGATCTCTAGTGAATGGATAGGCTGCATTCTCAGTGATGTCACCTGATCTCTAGTGAATGGATAGGCTGCATTCTCAGTGATGTCACTGCTCTCTAGTGAATGGATAGGCTGCATTCTCAGTGATGTCACTGCTCTCTAGTGATGGATAGGCTGCATTCTCAGTGATGTCACCGCTGATCTCTAGTGAATGGATAGGCTGCATTCTCAGTGATGTCACCGCTGATCTCTAGTGAATGGATAGGCTGCATTCTCAGTGATGTCACTGATCTCTAGTGAAATGGATAGGCTGCATTCTCAGTGATGTCACCGCTGATCTCTAGTGAATGGATAGGCTGCATTCTCAGTGATGTCACCGCTGATCTCTAGTGAATGGATAGGCTGCATTCTCAGTGATGTCACCGTGCTCTCTAGTGAATGGATAGGCTGCATTCTCAGTGATGTCACCGCTGATCTCTAGTGAATGGATAGGCTGCATTCTCAGTGATGTCACTGCTCTCTAGTGAATGGATAGGCTCCTCAGTGATGTCACTGCTCTCTAGTGAATGGATAGGCCTGCATTCTCAGTGATGTCACTGCTCTCTAGTGAATGGATAGGCTGCATTCTCAGTGATGTCACTGATCTCTAGTGAATGGATAGGCTGCATTCTCAGTGATGTCACGCTGATCTCTAGTGAATGGATAGGCTGCATTCTCAGTGATGTCACCGCTGATCTCTAGTGAATGGATAGGCTGCATTCTCAGTGATGTCACCGCTGATCTCTAGTGAATGGATAGGCTGCATTCTCAGTGATGTCACCGCTGATCTCTAGTGAATGGATAGGCTGCATTCTCAGTGATGTCACTGCTGATCTCTAGTGAATGGATAGGCTGCATTCTCAGTGATGTCACTGCTCTCTGATGATGGATAGGCTGCATTCTCAGTGATGTCACTGCTCTCTAGTGATGGATAGGCTGCATCTCAGTGATGTCACTGCTCTCTAGTGAATGGATAGGCTGCATTCTCAGTGATGTCACCGCTGATCTCTAGTGAATGGATAGGCTGCAGTGATGTCACTGCTTCTCTAGTGATGTCAGTGCTGCATCTCAGTGATGTCACCTGATCTCTAGTGAATGGATAGGCTGCATTCTCAGTGATGTCACCGCTGATCTCTAGTGAATGGATAGGCTGCATTCTCAGTGATGTCACCGCTCTCTAGTGATGGATAGGCTGCATTCTCAGTGATGTCACTGCTCTCTAGTGATGGATAGGCTGCATTCTCAGTGATGTCACTGATCTCTAGTGAATGGATAGGCTGCATTCTCAGTGATGTCACTGCTCTCTAGTGAATGGATAGGCTGCATTCTCAGTGATGTCACTGCTCTCTAGTGAATGGATAGGCTGCATTCTCAGTGATGTCACCGCTCTCTAGTGAATGGATAGGCTGCATTCTCAGTGATGTCACCGCTGATCTCTAGTGAATGGATAGGCTGCATTCTCAGTGATGTCACCGCTGATCTCTAGTGAATGGATAGGCCTGCATTCTCAGTGATGTCACCGCTGATCTCTAGTGAATGGATAGGCTTGCATTCTCAGTGATGTCACCGCTGATCTCTAGTGAATGGATAGGCTGCATTCTCAGTGATGTCACTGCTCTCTAGTGAATGGATAGGCTGCATTCTCAGTGATGTCACTGCTGATTCTCTCTAGTGAATGGATAGGCTGCATTCTCAGTGATGTCACCGCTGATCTCTAGTGAATGGATAGGCTGCATTCTCAGTGATGTCACCGCTGCTCTCTAGTGAATGGATAGGCTGCATTCTCAGTGATGTCACCGCTGATCTCTAGTGAATGGAATAGGCTGCATTCTCAGTGATGTCACCGCTGATCTCTAGTGAATGGATAGGCTGCATTCTCAGTGATGTCACCCTGATCTCTAGTGATGGATAGGCTGCATTCTCAGTGATGTCACCGCTGACTCTAGTGAATGGATAGGCTGCATTCTCAGTGATGTCACCGCTGATTCTCTATGTCAGTGAATGGATAGGCTGCATTCTCAGTGATGTCACCGCTGATCTCTAGTGAATGGATAGGCTGCATGATCTCAGTGATGTCACTGCTCTCTAGTGAATGGATAGGCTGCATTCTCAGTGATGTCACTGCTGATCTCTAGTGAATGGATAGGCTGCATTCTCAGTGATGTCACCGCTGATCTCTAGTGAATGGATAGGCTGCATTCTCAGTGATGTCACTGCTGATCTCTAGTGAATGGATAGGCTGCATTCTCAGTGATGTCACCGCTGATCTCTAGTGAATGGATAGGCTGCATTCTCAGTGATGTCACCGCTGATCTCTAGTGAATGGATAGGCTGCATTCTCAGTGATGTCACTGCTCTCTAGTGAATGGATAGGCTGCATTCTCAGTGATGTCACCGCTGATCTCTAGTGAATGGATAGGCTGCATTCTCAGTGATGTCACCGCTGATCTCTAGTGAATGGATAGGCTGCATTCTCAGTGATGTCACCGCTGATCTCTAGTGAATGGATAGGCTGCATTCTCAGTGATGTCACCGCTGATCTCTAGTGAATGGATAGGCTGCATTCTCAGTGATGTCACCGCTGATCTCTAGTGAATGGATAGGCTGCATTCTCAGTGATGTCACCGCTGATCTCTAGTGAATGGATAGGCTGCATTCTCAGTGATGTCACCGCTGATCTCTAGTGAATGGATAGGCTGCATTCTCAGTGATGTCACCGCTGATCTCTAGTGAATGGATAGGCTGCATTCTCAGTGATGTCACTGCTCTCTAGTGAATGGATAGGCTGCATTCTCAGTGATGTCACTGCTCTCTAGTGAATGGATAGGCTGCATTCTCAGTGATGTCACCGCTGATCTCTAGTGAAATGGATAGGCTGCATTCTCAGTGATGTCACTGCTGATCTCTAGTGAATGGATAGGCTGCATTCTCAGTGATGTCACCGCTGATCTCTAGTGAATGGATAGGCTGCATTCTCAGTGATGTCACTGCTCTCTAGTGAATGGATAGGCTGCATTCTCAGTGATGTCACCGCTGATCTCTAGTGAATGGATAGGCTGCATTCTCAGTGATGTCACCGCTGATCTCTCTAGTGATGGATAGGCTGCATTCTCAGTGATGTCACCGCTGATCTCTAGTGAATGGATAGGCTGCATTCTCAGTGATGTCACCGCTGATCTCTAGTGAATGGATAGGCTGCATTCTCAGTGATGTCACTGCTGATCTCTAGTGAATGGATAGGCTGCATTCTCAGTGATGTCACCTCTCTAGTGAATGGATAGGCTGCATTCTCAGTGATGTCACTGCTGATCTCTAGTGAATGGATAGGCTGCATTCTCAGTGATGTCACTGCTCTCTAGTGAATGGATAGGCTGCATTCTCAGTGATGTCA